>JBBPCW010000106.1:597743-610938 GCA_037974425.1 Phenacogrammus interruptus | reverse complement strand
GTGTGTGTGTGTGTGTGTGTGTGTGTGTGTGTGTGTGTGTGTGTGTGTGTGTGTGTGTGTGTGTGTGTGTGTTGTTTCAGGCTATATTTGTCACAAGATTGAATTAAATCCCCCTTTTTACCTCTGATATCTGATTGAGGATTTGATGCTGTTATCAGAGTAGAACCCATTATCAGATTGGTACCATCTCTAGGTAGAACTGAGCAGCATCTCAGAGGTAAAAGGCAATAAAAACAGGTTCTAGATACTTGCAGTCTTGAAATCCTTTGCAGACATTCTGCTCTTCTTGGCATGCAAAGCTGTACCATCTGACCACAAACTCAGGATCTGAGTGTTTCCCACCTTTTTCAATTGGCAAATCAAAAGTGAAGCATTCTCAACCTAGCTCATTGAAAAGGGATCCTCACACAAGACTCATCATAAGCTTGAAGGCCAAGTAACACTTTTGACATCTCTCTATTCTCAAAGTGGTGCTTTGGGTCAAAGCCCACTTTCTATCCATTACTGTAGCCAGAAAGATTATTAGAATAACTTTATTAACTTACTGTTTCAGGGCCAGGTCTATTGTCTTTATTTTTGATTTGGCCATGTATTTAAAAACAGGTCACTTCTCCTTTCCGACCGTGTTACATTCAAAGCAAAGAGAGGTCTTTTTTATTCATACTGTCATGAATTTTCATTCTTTCCTCTCACACTCTCTCCAAGCCCTTAAACACCATCCCTGCTGTTACTGTGCGGAAGGAAGGAAGAAGAAAGAAAGAAAGGAGGGAAGAAGAAAGAAAGAAAGAAAGAAAGAAAGAAAGAAAGAGGGAGTGTGGTCAGGGAAACGAAGAATGGGTCAGAGGGAATTAAGAAGTATTGAAAATACTGAAAGAAACAGGAAATAAAGACTCTGGAGAAAACGTATTGCAGGAAAAAGCCGATAAACTCTCTTTCTCTCTCCCTTCTGTCTCACTTTTCCTTTTTTCTCTCCTTTGTTTTCATTCTCTTTCTCTCTGCACTGACACATACAGCATGTACAGTTGAAGACGAGCCAGAAGGCTCTTCGACAAGAGCAGGAAGGGTCACACCACAGTCACAGTGCTCTTATTCTCATTGTTATTCTTTGCAGAGTCTTATTCTTTGACAGTCATTCCATGCTTTCCTTTACCTGTTTACTCTCTCTTTTCATCCTTTTCGCTTATCCTGCTGCAGCAGACCTCACTATGAAATATATGACCTCTCCAGCTTTGGCTGCAAAATGGAGTGCCATGGGCTCTGGGCCAGAGCAACTTGACATTCAGCCTGTGTATCAGATGCTATTACATCCAGATTGGGTGTCTCTGCAGCTGTCTGATTTTCATGCTTAAGGTGGACAGCAGTTGACGTAGATGATAAAGATGAACAAGGGATTGGGGTGCAAAAGAATTGACCTTAAATGTTGCATGTTAGACTTGAGGAAGGCAACAAACAAACGGGTCCTTCCTTACAAAAACGATTTTGTGGATTAATCTACATAATTGATTGCTGGATTTACACTTGGGTAATCACAATTAAATTAGCTTGCAAGGATATGTAAAGGGCCACTTGGCCTCAAAAAACGATTGATTTCTAACTCCCTCTCCTTCACTCTCTTGGGTTTCAGGATGAAAATGCGACGTCACAGGGTATTCTTGCTTTGCACCGTGGGGCTTTGTGTCATCTCCTTCCTCCACTACTACAAGGCCCTCCACTACGTCTCTCTACTACGAGAGCTCTCAGCTCCATACCCCAACATCAAGTCCTTCATCATGGTAACTGGCTTCTTCTGGAGAGAGAGGGCCACTCCGCTGACCAGCGCCTCCCCGGAAGAAGCGCCTCCACCTGTCCTGAGATTGTCTGACACAAGGCCCAGGGCTGGGGAGGGCATTGTGGGGATAAGAGGAGGCCTTGAGATTGACAATGTAGGGGAACCCAAAGCACCACAGCCATGGGCAAAACCTGAAGAACCACAACACATAGATGGGGATCCTGCTGAGGTAAGGTTACAACTTTATGTCAGTTTGACAACCTACAGAACCTACTTTCATAGTTGGCAGCCTCTTATATGTTTGAAGGTAAACATGTACATGTACAGATTTTTTAAAACATCTAACTACACCTGTTTTGGTTCTTTACCCCATGCAGCAGCAGCAGAATGAAAACATGAATTTGGTGTGGCACCCCAGTAGCCCAGCCCGACAGAGACCAAGCATTCTGCGACAGGTGAATGTAGAACCCAAGCAAGCTTCTACTCCAGACCCCATCACGTTGCTGGGTGACCTACACAAGCGCACGTTCACCCTACATGAGGACCACACGCCGTACTTTGTCCGTACCAAAGCTGGAGCCTTGTGCTTCCGGCAAGGAACAGAGGTGGCACCCCCTAGGGATGATGCTGGTACAGCCAAAGGCAGACCAACAGTGACAGGGGCACTCCAGCGGAAGATCATGCAAGTATCGGAAGACTTGAACGTTGGAGGAAAAGGACCTGGGGGTTCGAGTGCTCCAAGGGCAAAGCCCAAACGGGGCAAGCGTCTAGTGAAATGCGTATGCCGGCCAGGTTGGCATGGCCCATACTGCGGTGTGCCCACCATGGTGTACCATTCCAACCTGCCCACTAAGGAGAGACTGATCCCACGGGAGAAACCACGCAGAGTTGTCAATGCCATCAACGTTAACCATGAGTTCGACCTGCTGCATGTTCGCTTCCACGAACTGGCTAGTGCTGTCGACCTCTTTCTGGTGTGCGAGTCTAACTTCACGGCGTACGGTGAGAGGCGTCCACTGAGCTTCCTGCGCCTGCTGCTCAATGGCACCTATGATTATGTGAGGCACAAAATCCTCTATGTGTTCCTGGATCACTTCCCCGATGGTGGCCGGCAGGATGGCTGGATTGCTGATGACTACCTGCGTACGTTCCTCACACGAGATGGGATGGCCCGGGTACGAGGCCTGCGGCCGGATGACGTGTTCCTCATCAATGATGCTGATGAGATCCCAGCTCAGGAGGGCGTCCTCTTCCTCAAGCTGTTTGATGGCTGGACGGAACCTTTTGCCATCCATATGCGTAAGTCTCTGTATGGATTTTTCTGGAAGCAGCTGGGCTCACTTGAGGTGGTGTCTGGGTGCACAGTGGGGATGCTGAAGGAAGTATATGACAACGATGGGATCCGGCTGCGCCGGCGCGACTACTATACCATGTCTGGGTTCCGCAAATACGAGAATGACACAGGCCACATCCTAGTGCAGTGGTCACTGGGAAGCCCATTCCACTTTGCTGGCTGGCACTGCTCTTGGTGCTTCACACCTGAGGGCATCCACCTCAAACTCATATCTGCCCAGAATGGGGACTTCCCGCGCTGGGGTGACTATGAGGACAAACGGGACCTTAACTACATCCGAGACCTGATCCGGACCGGGGGATGGTTCGATGGCTCCGTGCAGGAATATCCACCTTCAGACCCTAAAGAGCACATGTATGCTCCCAAGTACATGTTGGACCATTATAAGAACTACCGCTACTTACTGGAGAACCCCTATGCCAAGCAGTCCACAATGAATGGGGGGTAAGGCAGAGACATGCTGGGTTCTAGTAGTTGATTCGGATAATGAGGGGAAAAAAGGTCCTGGGATTGATTTCAGGGGAGGGAGGGAAAAGACCTCTGCCTACATCCTTTTTCCTCTTTCTTCCTCATTGGACCAGACCCCAAAAGGTCACCCACCACCATCCAGTCATTGGCAGAGGTGTGTGGGACCAGCCAAGGCAGAGAACAAATCATGCCTTGAGAAGCATCCTGTGGAGAACTTTTTTCTTTTAATTTTTGTTGCTCAGTGAACATACAGAATCCAAAAGGGACTGTGTCAGCCCGTCCATTTGTGCTGGGTTCACTACTCTCTGTCCCTTTTTCTGTGTGTTGGTGAGAGAGAGAGACAGAAAAGGAGTGTTATAGAGAGAGTGTGTATGTGAGCATGGTTGGTCCATAGTGCACTCCTGCATTTCTTGCTTGCACATCAAATTTTGGGGGGAAAAAGGAAATGATTGTTACACATTTTGGTTTTTTTCCTGAGTGGAAACACATCTCCCAAATTCACAGGACTCATATGTGTTTGTTCTCGTCGGATAACTGTGTGTATATGTGTCAGGGCAAAAGCTTTTAAAGAGGTTTCTGTGAGGCGGCCAGTCAGATTGGGGGATTACGGTACAAAAGGGAACAAGAGAGAAAAAGAGACTGTTCTAATTTCGGCCTGATTCATTTGATGCGTTAAGGTTCCCAGCTGCTGCAGGTCTGTAACAGAGTTCTTGTAAGCACTGAGCATGCTGTGTTCTGGTGAAATGTAGGAATTTTGTTAGCATTTGCATTCAAAATCCAAATATACCGTGAGATGAAAAGACTCAGCACTCGTATTTTACGATGCTAGATAGGTAGGCATGCAGGAGTCAAATCTAAAAGCAGATCGAACTGCAATGCAGTCTTTCTGAATGGCAGTTTCAGATTTGATTGCTTAGCCTGTAGTGCCTCAGATGAGGACTGGCCAAAGGGAGTCTGACCTTGGGTCATCCCTCTTTTTGTGCAGCTGCTCGACTCTGATTGCCCAATTGAGCATGGTGCCATGTGCTCGGGGTGCACAGGGATGGATATGCTAAAACGGCACTGGTTACCTCAATGAGGACATGCTTCCAGAATAGAGAGAGGAGAAGAAAGGAGAGTAGAGGAAAGGAGGAGGAAGTGGGGGGTAGGAAAAGAGGGACGAGGAGTCATACTGGGTCCCCTCTCAGAGTACATCTGAATAAATCATGGCTGGTGAAAACGTCCTTCACAGCAGGAGACCATTTCAGTTCAAATGTTAGCCATGAATAAGAGCGTTTAACCAGTAAATGCATACCTCAGCTTGCAAGCAACCCGTGACCTCTTTTCCATCTTTCTACCTTGTTTTTTTACTCAGGTCAAATCCAAAACAATATCAACATGTAACGAGCTCTGTTGGAGAAGCAAAACATCTATGATAATTTAAGCATGTTTTATTTATACACAGTATCTCTGTGTTTATATTTGTACGTTTCTCCGACTTTTTGTTAGGAATAAGGTCTGGGTCACCAGCAGTCCAAGGAACAAACGCTTGATTGAAAGTGTGATAATGAAACAGCCATGCATGTAAAGATTAAGATTCCTCTCTACTTTCCTTGACCCCTCTTTTTTTCCCAACTCTCTTTTTCACGAAGACACACAAGATATATCAAGCTTGTATCTAGGGCCGTGATCTCGTAACGACCAAGGAAGATTAGTCTAAATGTGGGACGTAGTAGGATAGGTACAAACTGAGTGTGAAATCTCCAAGTGGGTGACGATAACACTGTCAAGTCCCTCAGCCCTTCGCTGCAACCCAAGCTGGTGAAGCTGAAAAGCTCCCCTGAAGAGGCAGGTTAAGCGTGTCGCATCTTGAAGTGGTTTCATGGTGTCGAGATGGTATCACGTCTTGGCTGACCAAGCAACCAGCTTGTGCTATCGATTGTAATGCAGACGTTGCGAAAGCTCAGAGTAGGAGGATTTACTGGAGGGTTCAAGTCGGTGGCAAGTTGAGCGAACTGTCCCATTTCGACATCATGCCTGATGCTAATCTCAAGCAGCACTGCCACCTGTGTCGTCTTCATGGAATGCCAAGGGTCACTGCAGGAAGAGGAAAAGCAAAATCAACAGAACGTTAGCATTCACAGAGTATGCAGGAGTGTTTGTGTCTCAGAGACACCTGCAGACTGTACCCCTCACTTCAACAAAAAAACACTTATTTGTGCCAGACGAATGGGAGTGAGGGAGGGACCATTATACGTAAATCTTTGCATGTTGTTATTTAGCTCTGCGAGGGGAAGTACAAGGTCACTGCCATGTTTCCTGATCTTGAGTTCATGTTTCCCCTTTTTCTGTTCACTCTCTACACGTCCGCCCGCCGCCCCCACATACACACACATCCCCATGTTCCTTTTCCTTGCCAGCTCCTTGAGGTTTCCCTGACTGACAGGCCAAAAATAATCCTCCACATGTCAGAGGGATCTATTTCTCAAGTCTGGAGTTTGCCCCCAACAAAACACACACAAACACTGAAGGTTGATGGCGCCTGATCAGCTGGCCGTGCCTATCTCTACTCCGCTGCACCAGGCTGGAAGGCTGGGCCACAGTTTCCATGGCAATGCCCAACCCTGCCTGTAACGGCAGCCCCTTCGACACAAGTGGCAAGCAGAGCGAGAGTCAGAGACCGAGAGAGAGAGAGAGAAGCAATATGGATAGAGAAAGGTGGCTATGGCCCGTCCTCCCTTTCTAAACCATGCAAATCAGGCCAAATGCACCCATTTGTAGGGACATTCCATCAATTAAGTACCTTTTTGTCTCAAAATAATACACGAACAATATGTTTTGAGCTGCTAGACCATAACACTACTGATCTACTCATACCAGCGCGCCACACTCTAACATGCCACTAACGTGTTTTGGGTGGGGACATGGTGCAACAGATGTGCTCAAAACAATAACAGACTATAATGTGCATTGTTATGGTGTTTCCGATAAAGTGGCCAGTGAATGTAGACAGCTGTTTCTATACAGTTGAATGCAAAATTCTTTATATTCCTGATCAAACATTTTTGTTGATTTTATAAGGCCATGTCCACATGTACATGGGTATTTTCCATTTTCGTTTTAGAAAAAACAAAAAAAGTTTTTAAATATATCTCCATCCATATGCATTCGCAAAAAATGGTGTCAAAATTAGCGATTTAAGAATTTTGGTGGTACGATTATAGTCTGAGAAATAATCACGGTTTCACGATTATCACGGTTATTTTATGTGAATTGATTTCACAGCTGTATTAACATATATATAAATCATGAAAACATGGTTTTGAACTTCAGAAGCTATTTATTGCTGCTTTTCAATTTGTAAAATAATGGTAATCTCTGTAAACATCTGTAAGGCTGTAAAAGTCTGTGAGAGGCACTGACAGAGGTCAAAAAAGTTCAAATAAAAAACAAAACAAATAATCTCTGGGCAAACAGATGATATTTAAAGCTTTAATACACTCCTGGAACAGAGAATTTGTAATTAAATTACAAACTTGCGTGTAAAAACATCCAGCTCCTTTGAGGAATTGTGCATTTTTTATATTTATAGTTTGTATCTTTTTTAGTAAGAGAAATGAACTTAGACCTCCCTGATGACTTGAACATAAATTGCACTGTTTAACTTAAAAATGCAGTTAAAACTGCTGCTTTTTAAAGAGTCAAACACGGAGTCGTTGGAAAGGTGTCACCGAGCCCTATCTGAAGTTTCACAGAAATCGATGGTTGCCCCACCTAGAAAAGCCGCAAGCATGTTCCATGGGGGACTAAAGTATTGGGACACGAGAGCGATCTGAGCAGGTCGTGCTATTGTTATTCATCCGTGCGGTTCCATCCACTCTATTATATGTCTGTGGTTCCGGCGGATTAGTTTCGCGGTGTTGGGGAAGTCTTAAAGGTGGATTAACCGCAATATTTCGCACCGCGGTTAAAAGTCAAATCCGTTAAACCCTGCAACACTAGTCATGTATGCAGGCCAGAACTCCTGACGAGGTTGAGAGCAGTAGTACTTTGTAAACGTCGGGCACTGAAGACGAACACTTACAGCAAACACGCCGCAAACTGTGATCTCATATGAGTGGCGCACATTATGAGGCGAAATGGTCCGCATTTCAAAATCTTCATTTTCAAAAACGTTTTCACTGAGTCAAAACACAGTCTATGTGTGGACGAAAGGTCACGACGCACAGAAAAACCTCTGTTTTCAGAAACACCCATGTATGTGAAGTCATGGCCTACGTGTTATTAAGTACACATCCTCTACAGAGAACACACTGTGCATTTCAATGTGCAATTACTGTTTATTTACTGAAAACAAGCCAAATGTTTTACAAAAAATTTTCACTTGATATTTTAGGTTTTATTTTCTGCCATCCATCCATCCATCCATCCATCCATCCATCCATCCATTATCTCCATCCATTATATTAGTGTAGTAAAATTCGGCAAATGAAGAGAAACTGTGCATTAAAATGTGCATAATTAAGTTTCCTGTAGAGAAGTTATATTCACTAAGAAAACGTGTCAGTTGGCACGCACACTTTTGCACTCAACTGTAAATAAACGCAGAGTTTAAATGTTAATTTTGCATGTTTTGGCTGATATGCATGTTCTTTGATGGTGAATGCGAATCAAATACTGGCTTTACTTAAGTTACAGTAATGATGTTACACGGTTTTGGTAACAGGTTAAATATACTTTGTAAGCATAATTATTGTTACCCTTAAGTTTAATCGGACATTCTATTCTTTTGCATCCCTATTCTTTGGGAATGTTGACACAACAGTGGTTCTCCATTGGAGGAATGGCTCCAGAGCTCCTGCCCTGACGCAGTTTCCTATTTCCCCGAATGGGTGGGTTTCTCAGCGCGGCAAGAGGATTAAGAACCGCTTTACAGCGGCCGCTTAAGCCGCCGCATTTGGGCTCCGGCTCCAGCCTCCTGTCACATCTACCCGGGGGGTCGGTAGGGGTGGGGGATGTTTCACACCACTGCAGTGCAGCAGTGCTGCGATCCTGGATCTAACGCTGTTAGCACACTTTTCAGAGACACACTAACACATGCACTGGATTACTGTTGCAAGTGCACAGCTGGAAACCCACTCAGTGTCAGCCAAGTGAGTCACCTTTGAACGGAACGCAAGTGCGAGGAGGTCTTTTATTCATTCCATCTCGGTTCCACTCGACTCAAGCGTCTCAAAAGGCATGAGAGACGGAGCGCTAACAGGTCCAGGGCTGCAAACATCCTCCGATTGGTTCCTCAAACTCAAGGATAATTGCTTTAGGACTCTTACAACCTATTGTTCAGTAACTGCTATGGTAACTTATGTGTTAAATAGCATTTTTTTTAAATCCTTGTTTCTCCTAAAAGTAACTTTATAGAGTAAAAAAAAATATTTCCTAACTTCTAATCAAATCAAAAAATAGAATATCAGGCATTGCTAAAGGCCAAATTATCATGCTGTTTTAATACAATACCAAAGTCGGTAGGTTATTTTTTATGTTAAAATTATGTCAAATATGAAGATAAAGGTTTTGTTCCAACAGCCACAAATTTCGTGATGTGGTGCAATGATCGCCCCCTATGCTTCCTGCGGTGCATTGCGATCTGTCGGAATAAATGTGTCATCTGGACGTTAAAGTTCTTGGGAACTTCTTGGGAATTCACCGTCAGCAGGTCCAGACTTCACTTCTTCATTCTCGTGGCTACATGGCTGACACTGTTTCATGGTGGTTACTGAATAATTTATAGTAGTTCATGGAAAATAAGTCCAAAGGTGAATTATAAGTCTGCAGTTTCCAGAAATGGTTTAACTAAGAATCACAGTTTGCTGTTTCTCTCAGTGTAGTTGAAGAGCAAAGACATGTTTAATGCCTACATTTTGCTCCTGGATTTTGTAAGCCAGCCTGCAAACACTAGAAGTCTCTTAAAGTCAATCCAAGTGTCACTCAAACGGTTTCTGCTAAAATACACCACCAGAGCTTCTCTCAGCTCTTCAGTAGGGTGGCAAAGACTTGTTGACATGGTTTAGGGCACACTATGACTCATAGCGTCTATAAAAAGGAACAAAAGTGTTTCCTATAGCTGCAAGAGGATGGAGTCTTTCCAGATGTGTGTTGTTCTGAATTCACGATTAGATTTTCATCATTTTTGTAATTTAAATTGTACTTTAAACCACTTTGACTGGTCCGCCACTTTATGAAAGAGCTGTGTGTAGTTTGTGAGAAGTTTTAAGGAGCTAGATTTGGGTGTCTATTGACTCCTAGTGTTATTAACGTAAGCTTCTGAACTCCAGCACTAAAAAAGAAGCAATATTTAGACTCCACATGTGTCTTGGCTGATTGATTGCACAGTTGGAAATGGGTACGTGTAATTTTTCGCCCAACCATTCTTTCAAGAGGTGTTAAGTGAATGACTCATGATTAAAAATCACACAGTTGACTTTGGGCTGGTTTAATTTCAGAGGTTCACACTTGGGGCAGCAGTGAACAGCCAGTTTTGAACAGTTATGCAGGGCGAAGGGGGCAGGGCTTTAGGCTTTGACGTCTCTGGTTTGGAATGCAACCTACAAGATTGTAGAGTTTGTTTTCCTCTCCAGGGCTCTGAGGTGGGATGGCGTGATTGGGGCGGAGGGGGGCTGGCTGGCATCACTGCCATGATTCTGATAGTGAGCGAGAGGAAGAGGAGGGGCAAGTGTACAGGTCAGTACTTGGCAAGGCGTCCTCACAGATAAGAGCAAGCGCCTTTATTTACAAAAATTCATGAGGAAGAAAGAGTTTTTACTCCATGTCCCACTCTGTTCTTCTCGCAAGAAGCCGCCGCGAGTCGAGGCGGGTTTTCCGTCGATTGTTTAATGTAATCATTGCCCAGCTGGAGTCGCGAGGTGAAGGAGAAACGGCTCGAGGCTGCTGGCCGCCGCCCAAACCTGCGATTTTCCCTCGAAAAAACACTTAGAAAATTACTCTTAAACCATAATAAGGGAGGTGCACTGGGGGGTGGGGTGTCTCTCTTGTCCTCCTTCTGTCTGCCTTTCCATTGTTTAGTCTGCAGGCCAGCCTTTTGTAGGCTTTGTCTTGATATTCTTTATTGTTTTTTAGTTGTTTTTTTTTATAATTATTAAGCTATTTGCTGTTGTAAATGTCTCCTTGTTGCTGTTTACATTAAGTTATTATGATCATATTCCTGAGAATAAAAAGGGAAACATTGTATTGTGTGGAGATGGAAAAGGGGGCAGAGACGTGTGTTAATCTGATGCTTGTCTTTATTTTATTTCTTTTTCGCTGAAGCACTGTCTACCGGTACCATCGTCCTTCCAATCTGTTCTTTCTTCATGATTCTGTTTCACTCCTTGGACGGACATTACTGAAACATATCTGTCGATGCACTTGTTGTTAATGTTATTTGGGAGGTTGTTTTTGTTTTTCTGTGAATTTTTTGGCCCACTAAAAGTCTGTCAGGGATTCAGATCCACTAAGATTTGCCGTGTAATGATGCAGCTTTGCTTTTTTTCTGTTACTTTACTCATTTTTGCCATTTCACAGTCCAATCCTGTATGAAACATCAGGTTTCTTTAAGGGGAATTCAACAGATTTTTCAAAAATCCTGCAGAGTTCAGTCTTTTAGATCAGTGGTTCTCAGCCTTTACAATATGAAGGCCCACCTGTTTATGGCATGTTCCCAAGGCCCAATAAACCAATGGCCTGTCTCGATTTTAGATTTGCGGCCCAATCAAAAGCCTTCACGGCCCATCAGTGGTCCACGGCCCAGTGGTTGAGAAACCCAGATTTAGATGACTCAGATTTCTACACAGTGATGGTGAATGGAACCAGGTGTCACCACGTCCACAACACAAATACAGACATTATCTTTACCCTCCAGTGAACCTACATGTGTCGTCTGAGTCTTTATATGTGATGTCGATAGTAAAATAATGGGAAATGTGAAAAAAATGTTTTGTATTTTTGCCCTGCATGTATCCGTCCGCTGTGGGTGTATTTATGTTATATTTGTTCCCCTCATCATAAAACAAAGAGACATCAGGCCATGAATTTATAATCATTTTAACTTTTAGAGGCTGGTTCCATTCCTCACCACTGTGAACGATTTGGACACGGATCACCTCTTGAAAACCAAGCATTTCACACCAAACCACTATGAGTGACCGAGTTCATACTGTAACCAGGGTGCAGAAATTTTGAAAAAGTGGTGAAATTTCCCTTTAAGCCATTTTCAAAGCTGGAGAGGAATTTTAAAGGGTGAATGAAGAGCAGAATGTGTGTGTGTGTGTGTGTGTGTGTGTGTGTGTCCGGGAGCCCATATGCTGTGTCAGAGAAGATCAAAGGCAGTGATGATGCTTATGTACTGAGCGACAGATGGACACACACACACGCACACACACAGTCTCACACAGCCAGACAACAGCGCCTGGTTTAAACCATGTCAGCATCCCTTTTCATCTGTGACCATCACATGATGCAAAGTGTAATGCGTGGTATGTGTGTGTGTGTGTGTGTGTGTGTGTGTGTGTGTGTGTGTGTGTGTGTGTGTGTGTGGTTAATGTTTGCAACCTATGGTTGCACACACTCACACACACTGGTGTTCTTTGAGCTGAACCTTAGTCAAACAGGGTCATTAGTCAAGGACCTGCTGACCAGGAGAAAACCACAGGGGGGCTAAAGAGAGAGAGAGGGAGAGACAGAGAGAGAGGGAGAGACTACTCATGCACTGTTACAATATATTCTCTCAAGCCACTTTTTTTTTGCAATCAATTTAAAAGCCAATTCTGCTATTGTGATTTTTGTTCTTCTTCTTGTTGTTTTTGTTCGTTTGCAGCTGTGACGTCTCTTTGGTTCCACCTAAGGCAGCTTTTTATTTATTTTGTTCTCTTTCTTTTTCACCTTTCCTTTCTCTTTGCTCCGGGAAAAAAACAGCTATGCCAATGGCGTTGTCCACAATAGTTGAATTTCTTCATCATTTGTTCATGCTCAGCCTGGGACGTGCAGACAATCTGATCTGAGGTCAGTGTTGCTGTTGCTGCAGCCCTGACAGAGCCTGAGTTCAGATTGTGAGGTTTCAGTTTAGAGCTGCAAGGCCTCACTGCTGTCACTAGAGGGCAACAGACGCTTCGGCTGAATCCGTGTTTATTCCCTCCTTCGCCTTCTGCCTCATTTGTGAGGCCAAAGTGACCTGTTGGTAAATTAGTTGCCATGTGATTGACCCTTGGTGTCTGAAATGCTTTACATTATCCAGGTTTCCTGATTAAACACTGATTCAGCCGAGGCCTCTTATCTAGAACCTGACTTGGGCAAAATGGACAAACAGTGGGAGCCAAATGGATATCAGGTGTCCGGAGTATAGATGTGGATTTATGGCCTAAATGAGAAGAGATTTAGTTCGATAACTATGAATGTAGACCCTGAGAAGAATCAGAAGTGAATTATATCGTATCTATCAGCACTGAAACCCCTCCCCCCTTTTCGCAGCAGAGTACTAGATGGGCAAAAAGGGTTCTAGGACATGGTATTGAATTGTTTTTGCCCAGACAGGATGTGGTGGAGTACACCAACCAGCCTGAATATAAACCTGTGTG
>JBBPCW010000106.1:459970-461693 GCA_037974425.1 Phenacogrammus interruptus | reverse complement strand
ATAGATAGATAGATAGATAGATAGATAGATAGATAGATAGATAGATAGATAGATAGATAGATAGATAGATAGATAAGAACTATTAAGACAATAACAACTGATTTTTGAACGGCAGTGCATGTGAATGTAGGTTTGCCGGTTCTCATTTGTCTTCCTCTTTTTGTAGCTGACTCAGGAGAAGATCTCCTGTCTCCCAGACCGCATCAGTGGGACGTCAGATGAAGAAATGGACTGCAACCATCTCCGACAGCCCAGACAAAATGTGAGCCCGTGGGAGTACGCCATCACTAAGCAGATCACCCCTGACCTTGTGGAGATTTTTGGACGCAAGAATGACCTGGACATCCACCAGTATGTTTTCGTTAACAGTTTCTGCTACGAACGGGCCGTGCACTGGTACGCCAAGTATTTCCCCTACCTTGTGGTGGTTCAAACCATGATCTTCATGATGGCCAGCAGCTTCTGGTTCAAGTTCCCAGGGACATCATCCAAGATTGAGCTGTTTGTGTCAATCCTGAAGAAGTGTTTCGACTC
Source organism: Phenacogrammus interruptus (assembly GCA_037974425.1). NCBI lineage: Eukaryota > Metazoa > Chordata > Actinopteri > Characiformes > Alestidae > Phenacogrammus > Phenacogrammus interruptus. The sequence continues at coordinate 461,159 of JBBPCW010000106.1, read as the reverse complement.
ACCTTGGACCACACGGGCAATTAGTGAAGTGTCTGAAGATAGAGAAGACGAACGGACAGTCACGTGGAGAAAGAGCACCAATGGGAGACCAGCAGCAGTGGAAAGCCCTGATGAGGAGGACGAAACATCAGTTTTTATCCGGTCTACATCCGTGGTGTCTGACTCACAGAAGGATGAGCCAGAGCCTGGAACATCTGTCCTAGACAAGAAGGAAGGTGAGCAGGCCAAGGCCCTATTTGAAAGGGTGAAGACGTTTCGGATGCATGTAGAAGAAACAGACCTCCTTTACCTCATGTATGTTCTTCAGACGTCACTTAAAGTCATAAAGTTTGCCATCATCACAATTTACAGTGTTGCCTTGGTGTCAAATATCAAGATTGTGGTCACTTGTGTAGTTCCACCAGACTTGACTGGTTTTAGCTTGTTCTGCTGCAATCACAACAAAGCACATCTCTTCTCTAAACTTGCTTACTGTTACATCTGCTTTGTTGGAGTCTATGGACTTCTGTGCATCTATTCCCTTTACTGGCTGTTCCATCGACCGTTGAAAGATTACTCTTTTGACCAAGTGCGTCTGGAGACAGGGATCAATGACATCCCAGATGTCAAAAATGACTTTGCATTTCTCTTTCACCTCAGCGACCAATATGATCCCCTCTATGCTAAACGATTCGCTGTGTTTCTCTCTGAGGTGAGTGAGAGCAGGTTGGGTCAGGTAAACCTTAACCACGAATGGCCCGTCAAGAAACTTCGCACACGACTCTCCCGGAACTCAAGTGACCGCTTGGAATTGCACTTGTTCATGCTGCCGGGGATACCGGACACTGTGTTTGAACTACCAGAAGTAGAATCTCTGAAACTGGAGTTCATCAGCAACGTGACAATCCCTGGAACCTTGACCCAACTCACAGCTTTGCAGGAACTTTCCCTCATCCACTGTCCTGCTAAACTTCAGCTGCTGGCCCTCACCCATTTGCGGGAGAATTTGAAGGTCCTCCGCCTGAGTTTTGAAAGCCTAGAGCAGGTACCCATATGGATGCACACCTTGCAAAACCTTGAGGAACTCCATATATGTGGTCCACTGAGCAATGAGCTGTCTCGCAGTAGCAACCTGGACACCTTGCGTGAGCTCAAGAAGCTCAGAGTGCTGACCTTGCGTAGCAAACTGGCCAAAATCCCTTCCGGGGTG
>JBBPCW010000106.1:442470-454970 GCA_037974425.1 Phenacogrammus interruptus | reverse complement strand
ATCATCATAACCTGGAGAGTAGGAAACACTCTAGTAACTGTTGGACAAAGTAATCTAGTGGGGCACAGTGTCCACTGGGGTCACAAATTGTTTTATATTTTTATTACAATAAAGCAGCACTAATGTAAAGCCTCTACATTTCTGATAGCAGAATCCTGAGAGTATGCATGTCCTGAGAGAATAAGTGTTGCTGATGAGTTTCTGTGGGAGAACCGAGGCGTTCACATGAAATGACATATGTAAATAATTGAGTCTGTTTTGTGTACTGCAAGGCAGTATCATGGTCACATGTACAAATAAGTTTGTTCTATTTTACAGTTTTAATTTACCTATAGTGTGCACTTGAATGAAGTTACAATATTGACATAATGCTAAGTAAATGTATTCATCTCAAAACAGACATATGAATAGGTCTCCCCGGGCGCTGTGTTACGCTGCTTGACTTGGTGAATAGGTTAAATGCAGAAGAAGAATTTAATGCTGTTCACACTATGTGCTGTGGTATGTTCACATATGACAAGTACACTTTACACTGCTATAGCAGGGTCATAGTTCATACATTTACAGTAAAAGAATGATAATAATGTCAGAGTTAATAAGGTAAACGTCATCTTGCTTTTGCATAACAGCTTTTGCAAATAGGAAACCAAAAGAAAGTCACAGGTTAGACAAGCTGTCTCCTTGAAAAGCTGGAGATTCCAGTACAGTTAGGTGATTTCCCTCCTCAAACACACCTGATACACTTCATCAGTTAATGACTAGGTTTAGTATGTGGACTCTGACCGATGAGCATCAAGCAGCCACACAGTAACAGCAGCACATTTATTCCAAGACCTTTTATAATGCGCTTAGGGGAAAACCATTTGGCCACATTTGAGCTGTTGATACTACTACACAGTAATATAACATATTAACATATAATAATTAATTTGTATGTGCTTGCTCACATACTTGGCCAATAAAAGCGATTCTGATTCTGATAAGATATTAACACTCAATAGTTAAATGTTGATATTGAGTGGCTGTGGTTCTAAAAACTAAAATAATAATTTTGGCACAGCTGAAGCATGAAAGCACATGAACAATCCTCATTGAGATTTAATTTAATTAACATTAAATGTGTGACAGTCTACACACATGTGTGTACAGTCTACACACAAACACATATATAAGCATATTCAGACAGTATTTTTACCTCTAAGACACATATGTGAGATATATTACCACAGCAGCAGTTATTAGTTATTATACATACATATGTGTCTGTCTGTCTGTGTGTGTACGTATTTGCATATGTACACACACAGATAGATAGATAGATAGATAGATAGATAGATAGATAGATAGATAGATAGATAGATAGATAGATAGATAGATAGAGAAAACGACAGAGAGAGGGAAAATAGGAATACGGAAAAAGAATATAGATTATTATTATCAATATATTTACCTGTAGGGCTGTTTTCCCGAACTCGTTCAGAGTGTCTGGGTGCACCCTGCACTCCTCCAGCAGCGTCCGGACCTCCTGCGTGTCCCCCCGCGCCGCCGCCGCGGTCAGACACCTCCCCGCCTCCCTCTCACTCAGGACCATCGTCGCGCCAGGTTCAGCTGTACGAACTGTTCAGAAAACAATAAACCACACGGTTAATAAATAAGGCATTCTTAAAAAAAATAATCCCATCCCACAGAGAGAGATAGACATAAAGAGCCTAAGAGTCTCCCATTCCAGCCGAATACCGGAGCGCAGCTTTGTTACGGCTGTGCTAAGCTAACGGGCTAACTTGTTTACAGCGGCGGGTCCGGCGGGTCCTCGGGGCTCTGACAGCCGAGGAGCGGCAGAAAACACGGGGCTCCACCCGGGGCGGACGGAGGAGAGAGTCGGTTAGTAAGAGTCAGGTTTACTGGCCCGTGTTTTGGCCGGGGCTGAGGGAGCTGAGGAGAATGAGGGGAATGGGGAAATGAAACTAATAACGAAGCGCAGCAGCTCTCCGCCGCCTCACCTTCTCTCCGAGTCCGAGCCGCAGTCTCCCGTCGCCTCGACCGTTGGGGCTTCTTGTCCTCCTCCTCCTCTCCGATATGTTGTGCTTTCTCTCGATTTGAATAAATATAAACAAACAAACCTAGCGCGAGCGTCTTTAATTTTACGCGCTCGTGAGCCGTCCGGGACGAGCGAGAAAAAAAACAACCTCTATCGTGACTTCACAAAATGTTGTCGAGGGGATCGTTCGACCAATCAGAAACTACAAACGGGGCAGGGACGCACCATATATGGTGAAAGGGGCGGAGCGAACATGCGGTTGCCACAGTGTCCCCATAGTAACTGGGCGAGAGACCAATCGGAGCGAAGAGCGCAGAAGGCGGGCGATTTGAGAATGTTATTTGTGTACGGTGAGGGTTCATTCATGTTTCTCTCTCAGAGAAGAGATAATGGGGAAAAAAGGCGGGTTAAAGCAGTTTTAAGTCAGGAGCAGCCTAAAGTTGACGTTTAAGAAGCAATAAACACCTAGTTATATACCCAAATAGAGATGTTGGGACGTTAGATAGAGCATGATGCAGAAGGTAGAAAACATCTACCTTCTGTGAGTTGTAACATGGACTAAAATTAATAGCAATGCATCTGTTTAACACTGAAAATTTTATAAGCTGACAGTAATGTACAAAAGTCTTAAGCCACCCTTCATTTATCCATATTTTGCCTCCAAAAACAGACCTTTTCATGTTTAATGTACATCGCTAGGCTTAATGAAGGACTTTATGAAGACTATCATTTTCAATCCAGTCCCTGAACCTGACCAGTTTTTATATAAGCTTTTTACCTAAGTTTTTTTTAAATAAGTGATGCAGACCAATGTATGGGTCATTTAAGCAGAACAAAGAGCATCTAACTGAAGTCCTGAACCAGTGAAGAACCAGGAGCAGATGATCCCAGATGATCAGGCGGTGATCAATGCTGCAGGTGGTGCTGAATCTAGGCTCCTTGTACCTTCAAATACTTTGCAGCCTGTCAGTAAAACATTTGTTATCATTTTATTTAACTTATTCAATATGCCAAATATCAGACGGGAATAAAATAGTATTTTTGCACTAACAAGGTGATTCAAAGTAAAATGAACAGAAATGAGGGTCTGAAAACCTTTGCACAGTACTGTATATTTTGTGGTTTTTGTTTAAGTGATGTGCAGCAATTTTATAAAATGCAGGAAAGTATGCATGAAAACAAAGTGTCAACACAGTGCACACTTTTTTATTATAATTTTAGGGTCACCATTTGATTGATCTTTTTTAAAAACCATGACAGTGCAACAACAATGAATCATTTAAAAAGAAGCCATAATAAAATCCCCAATAACACTTATTCCCCTCCCCTTTAAACACAAACAATTGAAATATCAAGGCAGATTGTCATGCAAATATCAGATGTCTTATTGTTCCATCCTAATGTCGTGGTTCAACAAGGTCAGGAAATGTCAAAGTGCTTGCCTAGGCATTCGTCCTTAGCTGGTAATCTGTAAAAGGAAAAAAATACAAGCTTTATTCGCTGGTTTAAGGTCACATGCAGTTTAATGCTGCCCCCACCTCTATTTTGAATCTATGTAAACCATAGACCTAGATAAAGGCCTGCTGTTTGTGAACATGCAAATACACTGGTGTACCTCCACTCTGTGTGATGTATCTAACCCATGGTAAGGCCTGGTAGCCACTTTTCTCAATGATCTTCATATATCGCACCTGACAAGATGAAACACAGCAGGTCAAAGTCAAAGAATTCAGTTATGGCATTTATGATACAGTTTGTGATTACCGTGTGTTGATATATGGCTCCACCAAAGACCTTCAGACTAAAAGAAAGCTTAGCTGTACAGTAGAGAGTCCGAAGAGCTAATATGTTACAGAACTCAAAATGCACACAAGCATACAAACCTGTATCCCTGACACAGTGAAGTACGGAATTTCAAATTTGACTGTTATCGGAGGTTTTCCCTCCGCCTCATCGTTCTCCACACTGGGGAGGCCAAAATGGGCCCGCATCAGGAACTCTTTCCCCCCCTACACTCACACACACACACACACACACACACACACACACAAAACAAAGAATCAAACCCACACACACAACAAAGAATCAAATCTAATGTATAAAAGGCATTTAGTTAAAGAAGTCAAATGCAATTAAAGGAATAGATGATAGTTAAACGAACACTCGATAATACTAATGTTGCTAACAATCAGTGAAAGCCAATAGTCACCGATTAGCATTGGTCCAATTGATAGAAGCCTACTAAATTCCATTAGCATGTATTTCCCAACCATTCTTTTTGGTGTTCAGAAATTGCTGATTTGGATTTCATTTAAGCAACCCTCAAATTCAAATACACATAACAAGGAGATATTACTCACAGGAAAGGATTTGATGGTCCACACCACCATGTTTTTCTCAGGGACGTACTTAGCATGGCCAGTACTAGTTTTGAACTTAGGGGTGTCTGCATCACTTGGGACTGGAACACGCACCTCCACATTATTGGCCACTGACTGTTTTTTAAACTGGCCTTTAGCCTGGAGAAAGAGAGAAAACATGATGCAACGTGTAGAAAAGAAATCGAATTAGAGTGAGTAGGTCATTTGTAACTGCAGCGCATTACTATTACACATAATACAACAAATTCAAGACTGGTGTGCTCAGACATGTCACAATAAGAGTTCCAAACTTTAATAAATGAAATGTACAGCCTCTAGCGGCCACCAACTATCTCAATTATGTATATCATGTAGACTGGCCAAAGTCAATGTCCTATCACCTCATTAGTATCAATAAATACCATCTGATTGCCACATTACCTTTTGACCCACTAGAATCCCAGTGTTATTGCTCCGTAATTATCTGATCATTCAGGCTGATTAGTCAGTAACTACTGGGGCTACACATTAAATTGTAATTTTAACAGTACTGTGATTTTTTTGTGGGGATACTCTCATAAGAGCTGTAAAGTCCTAAGAGATCAAATGACCTGAAACTCAGGGTTAGAAGTCCAATAAAAAACACTAGACTGTAAAAATAATGATGACTATTCTCACTCCCACTGTGGTACATAAGTGAATCAGTAACTGCCACTGTCACAACAAATCCGCATCAACCAAAGGAGGAATTAAATACAGTCGTATGTGGAAGTTTGAACATCCTCAGTCAAATGACATTTCAAAAACAAACAAAAACAATTGTATCTCCTGCCCATGTTCTGCTTTCTTCCAAAAAAGAACACATTCTGTACAGAGAACAACCTCAAAGAGGACATTCACCATTATTTTTTATTTGATGAGTTTAACATACTTTAAAAATATAAAACGTTATCATTTTTGCTCAGAGCATTTTCACATATCAGCATCCCCCGAACCAGAAGGGATGATGGGTGATTTGAGAGGAAATTATACCCCCAGGTTAACCTGCCTTCTTCATGAATTTGAAGAAGAAAACTGCCCTACCTGCCCATCCACCCCAGTCAACAAATGTTTTTAAGCCTCCACCCCCACTTTACAGAAAAAGCTGTACTAAGAATCGGACTGTTTTTACTATTTTCAGCCTTTAGTGCCCAGAGATGAATGCAGTCTACTTCTTCAAATCCATGGACATTGGTTTCGATTTATTGAACATCCAATTATATTGTGAAGCCTTGGTAACTACTATGAATTATTCAGTCACCACTAATGTGTAAGCTATGTGATTACGGGGCATGAGAAGTTGGGAGGTTAATGGAAAGTAATAATATGCTGTTATAGTTGTTTCCATACCTCAAACCTTTAAACGCTCATAGTGCTGCATGCGGCATATGTCTGTATAAACACATTCTGTATGACAGTGTAGTATACTGTAGTACACTGAATTCTGCAAATGTGAAAGTAAATGTAAAACTTACCTTTACCATGATCTCAACTCGACTGTGAGAAAACTTCTCAATGACAGACTCGATCCAGATCAGAGGTTTCACCTATCAGAAGAATTGATTGAGTCTGTGTTTTTGTTTTTCAGCTATAGCAAACTGGTCATTTGAGTTAACGTATCTCACTTGTGTATTAATGCGGTATGACATAAGCTCTGACTCTCCGTCCGGAGGGATGAAGGAGATGGTTCGGTCACTTTCGAAGCGCGAAAGCCTCACACACTGATGGAACTTCACATCCTCCATTGTCACGGTCTTCCCTTTGTCCCCTACACAAACACACAGCTTTTAAAGCTCCAGAAACATCTACATTACATTTACGCCATTTAGCTGATGCTCTTATCCAGAGCGATGTACATCAGTGCTCAAGGAAAACAGGGCAGACAGGGTGAACATAGACTCTGTGAGGCTTAGGAGCCACTGGTAATAACAACACATTCGATTCTGTTGTGAATATTAACAAGTGAGAAACTCAAATGTTTGTTAAAAAGATGCTGACAAAGGTGTGTTAGACAACATTGGTAACATTAATCATTAGTAAATTCAGTTTTTACTCTAAACTTTAGCTGATATTACATAGATTAGGCCTAATCCTGGACTAACTTTGAGAATTAGAATTGTTTGGGCTTAATATGGGTCTAGGTTATTAGGGGATCGGTCTTGGTTGCGTTAATGGTTTTACCAGTATAGGATTTTAACTGGCAATTGCGCATGAGCAGAAAAGACGCTGTGTCAACTTTACTGGGATTTTGACTCCAGCTTGCGTTCAAAATTAACCATTTAATACCCTCAAAAAATCCTGAGTAAAGGAGCAAACATGAGAAGCCATGATCTTATTGCTACACATTGTCAGAGTGTTTTGTTGTAGATGCTTCTTACGGCCTGTGAGGGCGAACAGCACGCGGTCGTTGAGGCCCAGCCTCAGTTCAGGCATTCCTGAGAGCATTGTCTTCAGTTTAATACTCCCCACTATATCACTGCTCATCACACTGCCGTTAGCATTCACCTGCAAACCACAGTAATTAAAACAGGATATAGTACATGCTAAACCGCAATAACATCATTCAGAAAAGTTCATACTGAAAAGAGAGTATTGACCTCATTGATCCCATCACTCACCAGGACGTTAATGGACTCAATAACGTCTATGAAAACCTCATTCTTCTTATACTTAATGCCTTCTGACCTCCAGGACACAGCGTTGGTGACTGTTGTGGGCACCTTGGTCTTAGCAACCTCCAGCTTAGTGCCTTCTTGTGTAATGTATCTATATGAAATTCAGGGATTTAAAAGGCATTAGACAGCATTTGTCACACACAATTTGCTGCCAAAGACTAGGTTATTAGGTACCACCTCTAAGACAGTACACAGTAAGCCCTTGCAGTTAGCACACTTTTATTGAGATTACTCCCTATTGTCTAGCAACACTGAAATCACAAAGCAATGCCTTCAGCACAAATGGGCAAATATGTTCAAACGTGATTTGTGGTAACACTGCTAGTGTATAAGTTTGTATACATTTAAATTGTGCAAATTACTGGCTTTTTATGCAGCTTAGTTTCCATATATGGACCCACTGGAGTGGGGATTCAACTGTTTTCACAATTTTCACAATGTATTACATTCCCATCACAATTACAGCATTTGGCAGATGCTCTTATCCAGAGCGGTGTACATGAAAAAAAGGGAGGAAAATTCAGTTTTCCCTGACATGGGAATCTAACATAAATGTTCTTTAATGTTTTTCCTAGAACTGGATGTTCCAACCAAGACTCACTTAAAGGTCTTTAATTTTAAGAAGTACTCAACAATACCTAATCTAGCAGGGTGGATTCAAGTGTCTTTGGACACTTTAAGAGATTCCTGCTTTTTTCAGCTTTAAGTGATGCTTCCTAAACAAACAAACACTATTTTACACCTGACTGGTTAGTCAGTGCTTTCTAAAGTATGTGAATATTAGAGCCAGATCTCTGCTGGGTGGTGGATCGGCAGGATTGGGCTGGGCACCATTGCTACACTGCAGTTATGGTTCTGCTGTAAAGCTTTCAGGCTGTGTGAAATCTGCTTAAGCTCAGGAGTGGGTGTGGTAGGAAGACCAGATGCTGTGGATACGCACTCCTGCAGGATCTTGCTGTCTGTGGTCTGAGGAAAGCCAAAGTCCATGAGTTCATCCAGCAGCTCGTACACCACTACAAAATTATCCTGGATGCTCTCTTCCTCCAGCTCCTTAAAGTACTCTGTGAACACCTGCAGATGGACAGACACACACACACACACACACTCAAATATGAGCAAAGGTAGGTAAATAAGTCACCTCAATGAGCCTGCACACACACACACACACACACACACACACACACACACACACACACACACACACACAGCACAACCTAACCAGTGTGATTCTCTATTTACTGTAAGACTGTTAAGCTGCCCTTCAGTCAGATGCAACAGTCGGTGGTCTGTATCTTTTATTCTTCTACAGATAGAAGATGGTGCTTGAGCTCCATTTAAAGGGCATGGCTTGTATCTTTGACAAAAATTGACCCTCTGTCCTTTTTACGGAAGCGCCTTTCACACACTGTAATCTCAAAGTGCTTTATATAACACACCATAAACATAAACATAGCATGATCATATTAAAATGAGGCCCAACATTAGAAAAAAAAACCCTCACAAGATTAAATGAAATGCAAGTGAAAATGAAATACAGTGAGAAATGAAATCTAACTAAAATTGCAGGTACACATGCACACCAGTGGTGGCTACAACTACATCTCTCAGAGGGGACAGCTACTGTGATGTCAGGGTGACTCATTAAATGGGTAATTAGCTGGCAAATGAAACACTGTCATATTGTGTTATGTAAATTACTCAGCTAGCTAACTTAGCTAACTTTCCCTTCGCCTCATGTAGCCATAACAGTTAGCACTAGATAGCTCTAAGAGCACAAGCTGGGCAATAAACAGATACACAGGTATGAAACTAGTCAATGCATTATTGACCTGTAAAAGAATTCTAGTGCAAGTGTCTAGTGCAGTTGTTTAAGAACTCGTCTTTGTTGAATTTCTTCCTGCTGCATTTATTTGGGTATGTAATGCTTTGGGAACCCACTTTACAGCAACCAATCCTGCTGGTCAGGTGTGCATGTATAGGTTTTCTGCATCATTTGGGATAAAAACGTATCCCTAAATGATCAGATGCAACTTTGTTCATATTATTTAGTAATATAATTGTAGCGCCACCTTACTGATGGACTGTTGATGGGGCTGGTAAATTAGGTTGCAACAGCCAAACCACAGCTTCTAACTGTAAAACTGCATTTGGCACCTGTAATTGGATCTCAGACCTGTAACTGGATCTTAGATTTCCTGACAGAATGGCAGGAAAGAGAGTCAGCAGCCACACTGAATACAATTCAGTGAGCATATGTTCACCCTCAGGCTGTGTCCTAAACCCCCTGCTGAGCCATGACTGTGGTCTGTTGATGATTCTAACAGGGCTGGACTGGCCATCGGGCATACCAGCTCTGTAACCACACCCCCATCCCCCAGAAAGCCTGTTTGGCCGGTCTCATCTCAAAATGCCCAGGCTGATTTTTTGTCCCAGTCCAGCCCTGGATTCTACAGTAATGGGCCTCATCAGCTAAGATGATGAGTCAGCATACAAGGCGGAGTAGCTGATGTCATGGTGCAACAGGCTGAGGAAATGGTCATCGACTTCAGGAAAGAATAAGCACCAACCTCTGCTAACCATATACAGCATGGCATCAAGAGAGTAAAGGAGCATTTGGCAGACACCCTTATCCAGAGCGACTTACAATCATTAGTTAAAGGGACACTCCTCCTGGAGCAACTGAGGGTTAAGTGTCTTTCTCAAGGACACAATGGCACAAAGATGGGAGGGGGGTTATGAACCTGCAACTTTGTGGACGTCAGATCAGGTTCACAGGCAAGTGTTTTACCCACTAGGCCCCTACAAACCCAGTTCCTAGAAGTGCATTTGTTGGTAGATCTTTCATTGAACTCTAACCGTGTCTGTCATCAAGAAGATGGAGCATCCACTTCTGAGGCTCAAGAAGTATAACCTACCAATTCTAGCACACACCAACTTCTACAGGTGCACCACTTAAAGTGCTCTGAGTGACTGCATTACATTAAAAGACTTGGAATGGGTATAAAGAAAGTGGTACTGATTTGGTACGAATTACCTGAAGCTCCTGAGAAACAGAGCTGCTATCTGTGTTCATGCCACATTAATGCATTCGGACAGTTTTAAACAGTTGAAGCTTGATTGGATCTGTGGGAGCGAGACTCTGCACATAACCACCACTCATTTGTTGAGCAGAACATCTGCAGCAAACATGTGTGTTTTCGTATAATGTCTTAATTGTTTTGCATCAAATTATAAAGAGTAAAGCATCAAAAAGTATCAATAAATTTCAGTATCAGTACTGATATTGGTATCAGTAAAATTCTAACCACGCCACCCCCATTAAAGACAATTTACAGTACATTCTTTTATTGTCAGATAATTATCTTTTAAATGTTTTATAGTATTGTTTGTAATTTGTTATTTATGACTATGTGCAATTATGATACAATGATAAAGGAATAGTTATCGTAGGTTTTACTAACATATGGCAATGAAGAACCAATATTATCCATTTTTCTCAAAGTTATGCTTTCCCTAAGGTCCATTTGTGATGTTTGTATGAGTTTATTATCATTTTATAGGTCCACATCCCATGAGAATCACTATAGAGTTACTGTATCTTTAAGACTACCTTCATAAATGAACAAGCTCTGTTCCTATTGGCTTTTGAGCATTATGCTTTGTTCATAATGTCGTCTAGGCTGAAACCAGGGGCCAAACTGATATAAAAAAAATTGTAGGTTTTTGTGACATCACAAAAACAGTGTGTTCAAAATACAAATATTTTTAGAAAAGCATGGAATATTTTCTATGATATGGGGAATTTAATAGTTAACCTGAGACTCTGCAGAGCGTTAAAGTGAAACTTTCAAAATTCTACAAACAGTGAAAAGCTAAACCTAAAAAATCTTTACCTACATTAACTTTCACAGTTAATGAGCAACACCTGAGACAGGGACACCCTGAGAGTGTAATCCGACCCCAGGTGTCCACATGTCTACACTGGGTGCTTCTGAAATGCAGTGAATTGAAAGTGGCCTCACCTCCACCAGTTTGTACAGAAAGGCGTAGACCAGGGACGCATTGGAGTTTTTATTGGTTGTAGCCACCACTGTGAGGTAATCCGGTTAAGGTTCCATAGACACCAATATAATTTAGCCTATACCTTTTTTCAAAGCGCGTCTTCCAATAGTATTCAAAATTAACCCTCGCAGTTAACAAAAACACCTGGTACTTTTAATTATAAGAATTATTTCTCACTCGTGACTCCAAGCAGCAAAAGTGCAGCCGCTAAATTTTCAATCATTCGCATATTCATGTATTTAAGTAGAAAATATTATTACTTAATATTACTTAGTACTTCTTAACTACTACTGATCTTCTAATAGTGCAATAACTCATTACAAACAACCCAGCTGCGTTACTCATAGATAGATATTATATAAAGCATTTATGTAGCATAGTATATTCATATTGTGGTGTTTTTTTCTACAGATATTTATTTAGATTTTATTTCAAATTATTTTATTTTATTTTACATTACTATTGTGTCTAATGTCTGTGTGTTGTGGAAGTCAGCACATAAGCGATTTCCTCTGGAATAAATAAAGTTTTCTGATTCTGAAGTTGATATTTTACCATGATTTGAATTGGAGGAACTGTTTCAGTCTGGGTTGTCCAAAAATTAAAAAAACAAATTTTTAGAATCAGCTATTAAAAACATGTAAATATGATTGTAATTAGTTTTATTGCTATGTAATTACATATAAATAGTATAACCGAACTACCAAAGAGAAAAATATGATAAATCACAGCATATTTGGGCAAGTTTTCAAAAGGATACAATAAAGATTGCTGTGTTTAATCCACATGAAGTGGACGTTGCCATGTGAAATTACAGGGCACACCAGCCCTTCCTCTTCCTGTTGCATCAGAAGAGGCAGGAAATGGTCTATCTCAGACATGTCCACATCGCCTTTGTAATTGCGACATATCAGCACCTGAAGAGTGTGAAGAAAGACATGCGAGAGATTTCAGACAATTTTAAACAGATTTACCAAGTTTAAGACATCAAAACACAAAAATCATCGTGAAACAAACGATTCATGGTATTTTCAGTATAAATTGCAAATTGCATCACCACCAAGCTTCCAGCATCATTATTTTAGGAATGGAGTAATAGACCAACGGACCAGTAGAAATGGTCCAACATGACATTCATTGTGAGTTAGGAATGTTTCTCCTCTCCAGTTAAATTGGTGTTCATGGTTACTAAATTAAAATTGTATTCTTGATTAAATAATTCACTTATTACTTAGCAATTTGACTGATAAACAGTGATGGGAATAACGGCGTTAAAGTAACGGCGTTACTGAAAAAAAAGTAATTTTTCAGTAACGGGTAATCTAA
>JBBPCW010000106.1:396662-407949 GCA_037974425.1 Phenacogrammus interruptus | reverse complement strand
ACTAGGACAATAGAAATTCAAGATTCAAGATTTTTAAAATCTTGAATCTTGAATTTCTATTGTCCAAAATATATCAATGTCCAAAATATATCAAAACGTGACAATGTTTATCTAATGTCTACGCTAGCAGATCCCAATCCTGAGGGGGCTTTTCACAACACACAATTGCTCCGTTTAGCTACTTAATTTAGGCCCAAATTTGTTAGTCATTATTGTGATGTTGCAGCAGTCTGCAATATGCAAATGAGGCTCTAAACAATCAGTGTTTCTGACAGGGCAACCAATCACAGCTCTAGGTGAGTTGCAGGCTGTTCTGATGAATCGAGGTCTTTGTTTTCCAACCTAAGTATTCATTTTTAACTTTAAAAGGTGTTTGCAATCATGAATGGTGGGGCTAAACTGCTCTAGTCAGAACATCTGTGTTTTTTCTGACCTCACAAAACTGGTATGTAGCTTGTTTTCCATGTATGGACTGAATGGATGTAGGAGTGAAACAATATTCACAGACATAAGTAAGACATAAGGAAAAGTGGCGGTAATTGCAATATGCAGCAGTAAAATTGCAATACTGATATTTTATTAAAATCATGCAGCTTTATTGCTGGACCTTTCCAGTACATTCTGCTTTGTGAAACACATCCCTGGATTTGGATCAGCCCTACCCCATTCTCTCTGGAGCCCTACACATGCTTCAGAGAAGACTTGATTAGCTGATTAGTTTGATCAGGTGTGTTGTGGGTGACGTTAGTAGGAGCTGATCTAGAATCAACATTTGTTTCATTAAGCCATCAAAAAGAGATGACCGGGGTACTATTTCCAAAGCATCTCTGCTGAGAAGTGCTGATTCTGAGTCAGAACCACAATTGGGGTCTGTGGCTAATCTGAGGAGGTACTTTGTGAAGACCATCCAATTTCCAATCCAAATCGATGTCGTCATGACAATCATAAAACAGGAGGAATCTGATCTGAGGTCAGTTATTTACATTTACTTCCAAAGAGAGATGGTGGAGATGTGGTATCTACAAAGCATCTGTTAAGGGGAGCTGATTCTGGGTCAGTGTTTTGACCACAGTGCGGGTCTGTGGCTGATCTGAGGGTGTACTTTGTGAAGACAACCCCATTCCCAAATCAAATCGATGTCACCGATCAGGAAGAATCTGAACTGAGGTCAGTTATTGATATAGATCAATCCCAAAAAGATAGATGAGGTAGTATTTCCAAAGCATCTAAAGTTCTGTTTCTGGGTCAGTGTTTTGACCATAGTGGGGGCGCGTGACTGCTTTGTGAAGACCACTCCAATCCCCATTCCCAAACCAAATCGATGTCATCATAACCCTCATAAATCAGGAGTAATCTGATCTGAGGTCAGTTATGTAAATAGATCGAGAGATGGCTGGGGTCGTATTTCCAAAGCATCTCAATTAAAAAGTGCTGTTTCTGGGTCAGTGTTTTCATATTAGTGAGGGAGGGGGTCTGTGGCTGGTCTGGGGGGATGCTTTGTGAAGCCCACCCAGTCTCATGACTATCATGAAGCTGATCTAAGATCATTCCTGATGTTGTTGATTACAGTCTTGAGGGGGTACATTTGCGACAGCTGCTGGTGCATTTCCGGCGTAAAAAGCCCTTCAGTTGCCACGGTTACGTTCGAAGGCGGTGATGTCATGGACGTGAGGAGGTGATAGAAAGAGAGAGAGAGAGAGAGGAGAGAAAGAAAGAAAGAAAGAGAGCTAGTAGAAGAAGGAGGAGGGGGAGAGAAGGAGGGACGGGGGACGAACGAGAGAGGAGAGCGACAGAAAGGAGGGAAGGAGGAGAGAAGAGAAGAGAGGGAGAGGAGGTTTGAGAGGGAAAAAGAGCCCGACGGAGATAATGGGCGCCAGGTAAAAGAAACGTTAGCAAGAATGCTAACGTGACGAAATTAAATGTAAGTGTTTCTAGGGGTTTTCCCTTCTTTTATTTTTAAATCATTTTCCACGCTGGGCTCAGTGTTTACTAGAAGCAGGGTTTAGTGTTTACTAACAGAGGGGTTGAGTATTGTGTCAGAGTGCTAATGTTAGCCCTTTAGCATAGCTAATGTAAACAAAGCCCCACAGCAAGAGTGATGGTAATGACAAGTTTTACCAAGACTTTGTTTAAATACGTTTTAAATATGTTTAATTTATAAAGCACACTACACAAACCCAAGGTCGTTTTACAGAGTAAAAACAAAACAAGCATACAGGAAATAAACTCCACACATACTGCACAACAACAGGACTAGACAGACACAGTGTATTAACAGAGAAATGGTGTGACTTAAGATTACTTGAATTCTGAAATGGAAGAGGTTTCTCTAAGGGTTTGGGCAGCGAATGACACAGTTTGGTTAAGTACACCAGAGTCCGTGGTGTAGAGATGTAGCATGAAGGGCTTTAAAAGTACATATAAGCATTTTATACTGAATATGGAAGGATGGAATGATTTTGTGGAACCAACTGTTTGGCTCTGTCAGCACTATTTTCATTGTTATGTTTATACAGGTTACGCAGTCTATGGAGTCTAGCTATACTGTTTACTCGTGACATTGTCTATACTCGTTATACTGATTTGGTCTATACTGGTTATACAATTTGCACAATCGTCTAATACATTGCACATTTTATTTTAGTTGTTTATATTCAATGCACATGAATTGCCGAGAGCTGTCCACACACGCAGGACAGATTAAATCTCACTTTTATTTTATACTACTTTGAATTGTTTTGTATGTTGTAAAATGGTTGAGATGACAATGAAATTTACTTTCACTTTGAAATTGATAACATTGCGTAGAACTAATAGGCATTGCTGGTCAAGGTTTATCATTAATTTCAAGAAGCAGCTGCAGTAATGAGATAGTGAGCTATTCTCTTGCTTTAGCTAACTGTATGCTTTCCTCACTAAATGCATCAAATGTCTGTCTGATTTGGTGTGTTAACTCTTAACTCCTAACCTTTTCTGTTTTCTTTTGTAACTCTTGCCCATCTGTGTGTAGACAGAAATGGTTCATAACATACATTCTGTTTAGCAGGAGAGAAGTATGAGAAAGAAGACCTGTGAAGAAGTGTTGAGATGTTTTGGAAGGTGGAATGATGGAAGGATTGGGAAAGGAAAGGTCCATTTGTAATGCAGGGTCTTTTCCATGGCTTGGTCACTTAGACAGCGAAGCACCATCCAGGGTTTGGAAACTCGCAGACTGCTTCTCTTCCCTCAAGCAAACCCCCCCAGCTTCACAGCCCCAGGTAAGTCTTACTTGAAGAACAATCCGTTGCAGAAAAGGGTTTTTTTAATAACTTCATGCACTACTTAAAAAAAGTCATTTAAATAATCTTTGGCCCCCATGGGAGCCATTTCTTATCAGCTATTTAGCATTTGTTTACATGTGCAGTAATACTCTTTATCTAGCATTTATCATGTTAACGGCATCTTTTAGAGATGCAAAGCATGTAACCCCTGGCAACCCCTGGCAATTAGCAAAACTAATTGAATCACTACTCATTTTTTTTACTTCGTAGCAAATAAACAAACAGCAGACATGGTGTAGTGTTTTTTTTTTAAATAGCTGAACAAGTAGAGTGGAGAAAAAAAATACATGAAATTTTAATATGTATGAACAGATGCTGAAATTATCATTTTAAATGATAGTGTTTTGTTGCTCTTCCTCAGACCAGAATTATTAGGGGCATGTACATCATTAATGAAAAGCAAAACTGTATTCTTCATTAAGCTGTCATTGAACTGAGCTTGCTTTCCTAAAGTAGAGCTGAAACGCTCTTTGCTCAATGGCGAGCTGCATTCTCACCACCAAATCTATTTTTGTCAAGATAATCAAGTGTCATTGAGTTTTTATACATTTATTTTAGAAATGCCAGTTGGTCGCTGAGATGTTCTGTGTTTTGTTTCAGACTAATTACATGGAAGTCCATAAGCCAGTGTTGGAGCTGAAAGATGTTCCTCCTCCTCCACTCCACAGTGCCTCTCAGCAGCCTCTTCCTCTGGCTCCCCTCCCAGCACCTCCCCCTTGCCGTCTCCCACTGCCTCCAGAACCCCACCCCCCACAGGGGCAGCTCCTGCCCCTACCTCTACCTCAACCCCAGCCCCAGCCTGGTAGCCCTAAAGTAAGCCTGTGTTCTCTCTGTGAGTCCAGCCTGCACCTCCAAAAAAGCCCTGGTGCCCTCAAAGCCAGAGCCCACAAGTTTGGTGATGTAGGTGGTGGATCTAGCGTTAGCAGCGGTGCTAATGCTAACATTGGTGGTGGCCTTCCTGCACTTCCCTTTTCTCATGCACAGGGCGACGCCCACACTGACCAGACCCCATCTGCCCCTTCCTCTGCTCCGTACCTGCCCTTCCTCAAGCTGCAGACCCCACAAAGTTTTGGGCTCCAGATGCCATCGGTAGCCACGTCTCAACCAATAGCAGCGTATTCCCACCCCTCCTGCTGTGTGGGCCTCAGGCACCTCCATACTTGTCCCTCTCTTTCTGTGGGATGTGTGGAGTCCAACCATGCACCTGGCTCTGCTTCTGGCCACAGCCCTTACATGGCCCCGCCTGGGTGCTGTCACTGTAATGGAGAGGGTCGGGCAGAGCAACACCCCCACTCACATGGTGATGCACCCTCTTCTACTCATCTCTGCCCTAACCCTTTGCACCTCAATGTCGAGCACACCACAGTCTGTCTGAAGGGAGCACACTACTGCCACCAGTGTTTGAGTAAGGTTGGTGGTACAGTTTCTCACCAGCACAGCTTGATCTGTTGATGCCAAATGATGTAACAAGTGCCCATATATTTTGGTGATTTTCATGCTGGAAGTTTTTTGTTGTTTCATACACTGTAATCACAGGCCAGCAGTGAAAGGAAGCTTTTGGATGGGCTATTCATCCGTGTATTAATGCATGAGAAGACTCTTGCAGTTCACTGTTAGTTGTGGTGTTGAGGAACAGATTGAATAGATTGCTTTATATCTTTTATATTTAGATTTGTCTCCTGTTGTATTTGGAGTATGTGTTTTTAGTGTACTACTTAAACTTACTAAGATTGCATGTTGACAAAGCTGATGTAAATGACCTGTTCAGCCTGTGCAGGGTTTAGGGGCTGGGGACTCTGCAAAGGTTTGGCCAAACATCCCCCCACCGCAGGCCCAGTCCACTCC
This sequence comes from Phenacogrammus interruptus, assembly GCA_037974425.1. NCBI lineage: Eukaryota > Metazoa > Chordata > Actinopteri > Characiformes > Alestidae > Phenacogrammus > Phenacogrammus interruptus. The sequence goes on along the minus strand of JBBPCW010000106.1, from coordinate 402,784 downwards.
AGTGCCTGTGTGTAATGGTTGCGGAGTGCCTGGAGCCTCGACCGATGCTGTTCTTCTCTGCGCTACCAGCCTGGGCAAATTTAACCAGAAGCACGGTCAGTAGGCACAAACACATGCTGTAGTCCAGAGTAAAATAAATAAATCTGACACTGATGGATTTTAGACTGGAACTGAAGTTGCAGTATTCAGAACTAAGTATTATGCTAGTAAACTCGCCATCTTCATTTGAGACAGGTTTTGACTGTGTGTGTGTGACTGCTGGTACTTCAGATGGCCATGCTGGACATAACTTACCAGCTTCTGTTACTTAAAAGCTCTTTGTCTTTGTGTATCACTTTTGTTTTTATGTTTTTTGTTTTTAACTTTTTGTGTGCATGTCTGTTAGGCACCACTGAATGCGGTGGCCAGGAGGCCCTTCCCCCAGTTGGCGTGTTTTGGGACATAGAGAACTGTGCTGTGCCCAGTGGGCGTTCTGCGGCCACCATGGTTCAGAGGCTACGAGAGCGCTTCTTCCAGGGCCACCGAGAAGCCGAATTCATCTGTGTGTGTGACATAAGCAAAGAGAACAAGGCTGTCATTCAGGAGCTTAATAACTGCCAGGTATATCAGTAGAGACTAAGCACTGGCATTATTAGCTGATTAAGGTTTTATGCAACTTTTCAGTCTTCTTTCCTATTTCACAGGTTACAGTTGCTCACATAAATGCCACGGCCAAAAATGCTGCTGACGACAAACTCCGACAGAGTCTGCGGCGTTTTGCTGAGACACACACGGCTCCCGCCACCGTCATTGTTGTGTCTTGTGAGTGTCTACCAAAAAACAGATATCAATTAAAGACATGTTCACCATGTTTTGGTATTCTCTGTCTTTCGGCAATATTGATAATGTAACATAAATGTGTTGGGTTAAACTGGGGCTCCCGAGTGATGCAACTGTCTTTACTATTGACTCCATCATCAGGAGATACGTTAGATCTGTGGTAATGCAAACGTCTGTGGCCGGGAGTCAAAGAGGGCACAATTGGTTTTACACAATTTGTCTTTGGGTGGGTAGCATGGTGTTAACCAAGATCGGGCATCTGTTGGCTGATGTGAGTGTGCTATATTGTCCAATGCCTATGTGTTGGCATCATTATAAGTTGCAGGGGCTTACTTCATGTGACTAGGCTAGCTTTCATCCTCCCACTGTTGGTGGCCCCATGTGACAGGGGAGCTAGTAGAGGAAGAGACACAAAACTAGAGATATAAAAAAAAAAAAATCTGGGGTCTGTGTTTTGGTCTAACTCTTTAGCCTGTCTTGTGAAAATTTGCAGCCATCAGTGTCCAGCAATTCTGCATAATTCTAGTTTGACCATTCTGTGAAAATTCCTTTTCAAACACTCATTTGGTTCTTTCATTGCTTTGCAGCTGACGTGAACTTTGCCAGCGAGTTGAGTGACCTGCGTCATCGTCATGGTTTCCAGGTCATTCTGGTGCATAAGAGCCAGGCCTCACCTGCTCTGCTACAACATGCTCATCTGCACGTCCCGTTTGAGGACTTTGTCTCGGAACTGCCTCCCAGGATGCTCATTAAATCGCAGGTACACACCTCTGCTTCCCACCCTAGCACCTCAAGAATCAAGTAGCAATCATTAGTTTACTTACAAGTATTTTCTGTCCTGAAAGTGCTTCATGACAAGTAGATGATCAAGTTATTGCAAAGCCTCAGTAAATCAAGACAGGGAGGCAAATTGCTCAGGAGCCTTGTCTAGCCTACGTATGACCTTTTCTGGTATATATCTTACCAGATATGCTTGACATTTATGGACCCCAGCCTTCATAATCACTAGCCTGCATGCTTTCAGTGCAAATGCAGTGCAGCGATATGGCCTTGACCGAGGCTGCACCTATGAGAGCTGTAGTCTGTAGTTGCTGAATACAATGATTTCTACACAATTTTGTGCTTATATCCCTTTTTTTCCCCCAAGGTTGGAATAGTTACAGGAAACAATTCACAAACCCATTTGATTTCTCAAAACCAGTAACTTCCCCATTAGCGCAGTCCGAGAAAACCTAGAGTTGCTCCCTCTTTCTTTGCTTCCCCCCAGCCTTGTTTCAACCTCCTCTTTGTGCACAACCTCCCCACGCACCGTGATGCCAAGGCTGTCAGTAGCAGGCTTCAGCGCCTGTCCAATAACTGTGGCGGGAAAGTGTTGGGCGTGTCCGGTGGCACTGCTGTGCTCCGATTTGCCAGCGCAGAGGCGGCGGAGCGTGCCGCAAAGCGCATGGAGAATGAGGATGTCCTGGGGAACCAGATCACCATCTCCTTTTCCCCTGATGGGCCACAGCAGAAGGAGGGAGAGGAGCGAATTCGCCTCCCTGCCTCCTCTTCCTCCTCTGCCGCTTTGTTCCTTCCCCTGGAGAAGCCACGCTCACCACGGCGCCCCAGACGGGTGTCCCGCTCCTGCCAGAGCGGCAGAGATGGTGGGGTGAACGTCCCGGAAAGACCCTACAGTCCAAGGAAAGGGGGGCATGCCTCTTCCTGCAGCCCAGTGATGAAGCCCCTCCCTCAGGTCAGCAGCGTAATGGTGTCCTTCCGCCGCCTCCTCGACCCTCCAGCCATTATGATGCTCTGCTGCCTCCTTGTATTCAACTTCATAAAGCTCTGGGCTCACAGCTCCAGTGTTCTCTAACAAACAGACAAATATTAAGTTCATCGGGGATGTAAACCTGACAATCTGAATGATTTTTTTTTTTTTTTAGGTAACAATTGAATTCTCACTCAACTTTTGTCATAATATTGGTGTGGTTTTTTTTTTTTTTTCCTAATACACTGAACATGACTGGGTAAACTACACAGAAGTGAAACCCAGCCAAAACTGATTTACGTCTGCAAAAAGGTTTTTATTTTGGCCAATTGTTAGTGTACTGTTTGCATTCAACAGCCTCTGCAACTTACCTGTTCTTTGGGAATTAACTCAAAGGATGTTATGGTATGGACACTTAACATTTGGTTAATTTGGCTTCTTTTTATCTGGCAAATCTGAAGTCGTCTGCCAGTGTTGTTTGTTGGAGAACGTTGGAACAGTGTGCCAAGAGTCAACATGCCCATGCTGAGTGCCTATTACCCTGCCTGCTCCTGAACCCCTTCCCACAGTCCTGCCTGTATGCCTGCAGATACTTGAGGAACTTGATTTCTCCCTGGTTTTGACTTGTTGTAACTTGGATGAGGATGACATGCTCACTGTGTATGCTGGTGTAACACATCAGTAGTTTTGCATGACTTCCTACATCCAATCTACCTACTAATGCTTTATTCCTCTCATCAGCCTCTCCTCAACCTCCCTCTATTTTCTTTGCCATTTCCCTCCGTTTTAGAGAGCATGACAATGTAAGAACATCTCCGCTTTTAACAGCAGACCTTTTAGCACATCATGCATTTCATAGTAAAAATAACAGTTTAAGAACTCTCTAAAATGTGTTCTCCTTCCTCTATCAGTCATAAAATTGTGGCAGACTACCACTAAACTGTGGTCTTTAAGAATCGATGTCCCTTACTACTTTACTGTTGAATCTAGGACACAATTGCTGTGGAGTCCAGGCCCAGGATGGGTTTCACTCTGGAGAAAAGCCGCGCTGCATCTGCGTCTCCTCAGAGTAACGGCCTGACCTCACAGCTGCAGCCCGCCAAGCCTGGTTTCCCTGCTGAGCTCCTCCATCGGGGTCGCAGGTACCCGTCCTACAATGCTGCGTGTCGGCCCACCACCGTGCAACAACATCTCTGAAATGCAATAGAACTGTGACCTACAGATCACACAAAGCTCTGAAAACCCCTTCAGACCAATTTAAAATTATACAGTTGACTTTTGGAGCTAATCCTCCATCACTGACTGTACACTACCAGTCAAAAGTTTGAACATACCATTTCATTCAACGATTTCCTTTGCTTTTATTATGGGCTACATTGTAGATTAATATTAAAAACATCACCAAATGCTCTGATGACAGCTTTGCACACTCTTGGCATTTTCCCCCTCAGATTCATGAGGAATCAACCTGGAATGGTGTTTAACAGGAGTTTCTTCATTAAGAGCTCATTAGTGGAGTTTCTCTCCTTCTTACTGTGTTTGGGATCATCAGCTGTGAGGGTCGGGTTGGTCCACAGTTAGTGATCCTATTCCACTACGGTTCTACTGCACATTACGGCAAGAACCACTGAACTCAGTAAAAAAACAACAGTTATTTTTTCCCTTATTACAGAACAGATTCTGGTTTGTTTCTTCGTTTACTGCGTAGTTCCTTCATCATTTTGTTTGTTTACAATATTAAACTATAATGTAGAAAATGAAAAAACTGAGTAGTGTCCAAACTTTTGACTGGTAGTGTGTGTTCAGACTGTAATAAACCTATAAAGTAATCTCACTAACATACATCCATATAATAAATCCTTATATCTCTGAAATGTTCTTTTACAGAATATGAATAAAAATTATTTCATTATGGCCTTTATTGTATGCTTACATTTTATTCAAATTCATTTGATATCATTCGACACATTAGCACTGAAGGTATTCTAGACAAATAAAATACAGTTAAATGGTTTTAGTATCAGCAACAGTATATACATTCAGTAATGCTTCTTTTCAGTGACCTTGGGAGTTTGGTTTCTGCATTTCTTAGCTGATTTGTAATGAAGTGATAGCGATGCGATTGTGTTCTGAAAGGCATGTTTGTGTTTGTGTAAGGAGAGACTTGTGTGCCCTGCGAGGTGTTACAGACTCGCCCATGGAGCCGTTCCAGGTTAGCACGCCATCAGCCTTCAGCAAACTCAACCTGCATACTTCCTTCAGCCCTCTGATGTTCTCCCAGGGCTCTTGTTCTTCTAGGTAAGTGTGACCTCTTTTGTATTTATCTAACCTGCAGTCAAAACAACTGAGTCAAAGTCTCTGTAATCCCAGTGCTTAGACTGGATTATTTATTAGGAGATGATTCAGTGCATCATCTCAAATTAATGATGACAATTTTGAATCTAGTGAGTTAATTTTTGGTTAAATACACTTACCCAGGTATGTACTTTACAATAAAGAGGCTGGTTGTGTATATGAAGTGCATTTTTCAAGGTAATGAAATAAAATCCATCAAACCAAGACATAATTTACGTAAGGATGTTCATTGCCTGTGTGACTATTTCTCTGATTTCTTATGCTTAAAAGGACATTTCACGTCTCTCAAACAGGAGTGCATCGCCCTGTCTGTCCAATCGTTCATCTCCGCTGAGCATTCCATCTCGTAGCCCCTGTCCCGACTCCCATCCTGAGCCGTTTTCAGATGGAGCAGACATCCAGGTGGCTAACCTGGACTACAGAATGTCCCGCAAAGACCTGCAGCAGATCTTGCTGGACACTTTTGCCAAGCACGGCAGGGTGAGGCAACAAATTTGGGGCTTCAGTGGTCAGGACACAAATAATTTTATGCCTTTTGGGTGTTGCAATACTTTGAAAGCGATTCCCACAATATGTATTCTTTCTTTACATGATGGTTTTGTTTAATTTGTTTTATTTCTAACAGGTAAAGAGTGTTGAGCTCAGTCCTCACACAGACTATCAACTAAAGGCTAAAGTGCAAATGGGCTCTCTGCAGCAAGCTATAGGTGCTGTCAGCATTCTCCACCGGTACAAGATCGGCAACAAGCGCATTCATGTCTCTCTCATTACGGGCACAAATAACAAGTCCCTTGCCTGCCTCAGGTATGGTCAGAAAGGCATTGGCCCAAATATGCTAATTGGGATGTACGGTATAGTTACAACATTGGCCTTTAACCCTCTGGCCCTCCTCGTTTTTACTAAATATTCAGTGCCGCCGTGGACACTTTTGGCCAATTGAAAACTAGCGTTTTTTAGTTCCTTGTTATTTACTCTGTTAAATCATACGGTTTAGTTTCAAATGCTTTCATTCTGAACTCAACACTTGAGAGATGTCGTTTTTAGTGTTTTCTTCCAGATAATGTAATTTATCATTTTTGGCTAAGGGAGCAATTTTATATATTTTATAAAATGGCCATATATTTATATTAGTGTTGTTCCGATACCGATACTAGTATCGGAAATGCTGCCGATACCACCAAAAACTCTGGCATCGGTATCG
>JBBPCW010000106.1:376911-388524 GCA_037974425.1 Phenacogrammus interruptus | reverse complement strand
CCACCTATGGAATAAATGTGAAAAAAAATGAATGCTACCCTTCTCAGTATTTTCTGATGTCAAATTTGAACCTTTACCTGCTGCATCACTGCCACATTCTTTGGATGCACACTAAGCTTGGTAAGAAATTAATCCTTATGGGAAGCTGCAACTGACCTATTTTGATGTCTCAAAAACCACTTAAGCTAAAATGTTAATTGGCAAAATTTTGCTCACGTCTCCTAAAGAGGCGGGCAGCTGACTTAACAGAATGGCTACCAATGCCTAATTAAAATTAAGCAGGGAGCTTGTGTTTATGGCCAAACCTAAATGTTTTAGGCTCAGTCTTAATGGCATATTGATGGTATTTACCCCATTTCTACTGTTATTGTCAATGCCCGCGTGAGTGTATGTGTGTATCTACAGTGTTCTTATATCTAATTGTATATCCACGCTCATTGTGCACATGCATATATACTTGTCCAAGTCTACGTATAGTTTACATATATTTATATGTATATATTTTACAATTCAGATGTCCATATTAATATTTCTAGATTTTAGTGTACATTTTATTCTGTAATGTTGATATAATATTATTCAATTCAATTTTTTATTTATAAAATTTTTCTTGCTGCTCTTCACTTTTTTACTGTCCGCTTTCTGCCGTGACGAAGCAGATTTCCTACTTGTGGGACTAATAAAGGCTTGTCTTATTTCAAAGAAATCAATATAGGTGTCTGCCTCTTTTCCTCAGACATGCTTTAAATTCTGTTTTGTCTTTAGATAACATTTACAAAACTTCTGCGAACAATAAATATCCTGCAGACATTTCAGTGTGTTGTTACCACACTCACTCGGTCACATTAGTACGATTTCAATTCAATTCATCTGAGCTATTCTCAAACTTCTGCATCAGTCATTTTATACAGTGTGCTTCATCTAGTTTAGGTGTGTTGGTAGAGTATGCCTGAAGATCACTTGTGCTGTCTGTGAATGTGTTTAGAGTCCAACTGAAGTTACCTAACTACTTTATTTACTAAAACATACCTATAACCTTTGTGTCAAATATGAAAGTAGTCTGCAAAAAAAAGGAAAGAAAAATAGGTTAATTATGTGTTTGCCTCCAGCTCGTAGCAGCCCTTCTAATATGGAGAGCCCTCAGCTTGAGGATGTCCGAGAGAATGAGAGCCCTGCCAGCACTCAAGATTCAGGCACACACAGTCCGGGTAAACAAGCATATACACATGCGTGGGATTATAATGTATCATCAGAAAAGGTCCCATGGCAGCTTTCCGGCCACTGGGAGGAGGCGTGTACATCCTTCATCCTGTGGGGGTACAAATAGGCAGGAGAACAACCTGCTACAGTTGAAGTACATTGAGTAAATAGAAAAATTAAATTCCTTAAGCTAATCCATAACTGGCTTTAATTATTTTTATCCACATTTATGATGGGGCGGGTACACGATAGGTAATACGCTGCTTAATTTTTCTGAGGTTTGATAAGTTGCAGACAAATGGTGCTAAATTTCTCAAATGTATGCATTGAGATACTGTATTGTACATTTTGTATTCTAATAGATTCTTGCATTCTGGATCACCACCTTCAGATTTGTTTATTTATTTTAATATATGTACAACCATGGGGGGGCTCTGTGACTGTATGTGTGTAACATTCCTAGTTGTGTATTGTTTTATTTTTCTTTTAATTTGTTAAATAAGTGATTTATTTTTTTCTCCCTTCAGGTGGTAGCACAGGTGATGCGGAGCTGCTTTGTCTGAACTCTGCCTCTCCCGAGGATTTGTTGTGTGGGCCGGTTCCATCCTGCCTCCCCTCCCCTCAGCTCCACCCCGACCCTGTCCTGCTCCAGCACAAAGACCTAATTCGCTTTGAGGAGCACTCACAGTCCACAGGCCAAGCTGGCCAGCATCAGCCGGTCCACAACCGCCAGCCGCAGGCAGCACCGACACCCACCGGCTGTGCCACTGAGAGCCATGCAGCTTCTGATGCATCCGCCACTGCTCCGTTAAGTGTCGCAGAAAACGCTGCCGTCTGTGTTCAGGACAACACCAGGTCAGTGGTTGCTGATGCCAAACCACATGGTACAGCAGACTCTGTCGTTACCAAGCCTCCAGAAGCTCCAAACGCCAAGGCTACAGAGAGCCCCAGCAAGAGACCAGTACGGAACAAAGTCAGGCTTGCGGCTAACTTTTCCTTTTCCTCTTCCCCCTCGGTCTAAAGCACTGTTACCCACATCAGGTCCTGGAAAGTCACAGTGCAATTTGGTTTTGTGTTTGCCCTGCTCGAATATACCTAACACTGCTCACAAAGGGCTTTAAGTAAGTACTTAATAGATTTCAGTGTGTTGGAGCAGAGAAAAACCAGGGAAAACCTTGCTGTGGCCCTGCAGGAAAGGGTCTGAGTAACAGTAGTTTAAAGGTTCACTACGCTGAGCCTCTCACCCACATTCTGCTGCTGCTTCTTTTGCTTTCCGAGTCGTCGTCTGCTCTTGTTCACGTTTTCTTTACGTGTGTAAACCCTGGTTTTGCCAAAGCCATCAACATCTGCACTCCTACAGTATTGAGTTTCTTCCTCAAAAGTCACACACTCCATTTGTTTTCAGGGGGAATCAGTAAAAAAGAAAACGTCCAAGTTGGCTGTAACTGAGGCTTCAGCTTTCGCTATCAAAGGGCAGGTCCACCCAAATTATTCTCCTTCTTCTTTGTACGTAAGGAATCATGATTAATTTAGCTAGATGTATTTGCAACAATGTGACGTTAGAAGTCCTCTAACCCTCGTCTGTCTGCACTCCGAGTATTATTTATATTGTAAAGGAGTTTTTTTTTTTTTTGTATCTCCCAAGACAATTTTTACAGCATTGTAATATTTGGTTGTATGAAAAAGGAGCCGATTATTCCCACATAGAGCTCAAGTATATTTAACCCAAAATGATTTGCCTTCCTTTATGTTTGTAGGGCATCTGTACTTGTTTATGTACGCTAGAATTCTTTAGAGTTTGAGATCTAAGCATGACACCCCCCCTATTTTATGGTAATTTTTGCAAATGTCTTATCGCATGGGTCTTTAACAGCTTAAGTTTTGACATTAGTGGGTGAGGTTGGCATTTTGTTAAACATCTTTATGGTGCAGTTTCACTGTAACAGCAATTGCAGCTCTCAGTGAGTGGATGTTGGTCTGATCTAGGTTTTCAGCCTCCTATGGTTGATCATGCAGAACATGCGTGTAGGATAATGTCATGGTTTTGTTATGGAGCTCCTCGAGTTCAGAGCATGCCCGTCGAACGCTCAGGCGGCTGGTGTGTACAGAACTGAGGGCTGGCAATGGGGGTTTAATACGGAGGTGCTGAAACCCTGCGTTGCTGCCAGCAGCTGAGAAGAAGCTCCTTTTCTGTTTTAGCAAAGTAGTCATCAGCTTATGCTTTAGTAGAATGCTTAGGTATAACGTTTTATATGCACATGGTGCATAGATCATTTCCTGTATGATGTTTTGAAAGGACGTGACTGACTGGCCTTGGTAAGCTTTGTATACTTTTAATTGGTTTGTTCCATGCATTTCCACCGCTGGATCATGCTAACAAGAGTCTCCCTCTTCTTGGCTGTTCCTCGGGAAATGCCAAGGTTGTTTTCTTTAACCTTGATCAGTTTGTGTATTTGGTCACTGCTTATTGTTGATTGGGTTTAGGGGCATGAGTCATTTATAGACGAGATTAGTGTTGGGTTTTAAAGTGCTCAGTGTTGTGGAAGGGGGATGGAAAATGCTCAAGGAGAAACATCGTGGTATCAGGGGGACACACAGAGGCCCTTTTGATTTTCTGTGGATTGAGCCAGGCTTTTACAATGGCTTGTATCAGCCTTGGCACCATGGGAGATGGAGAGCAATGATTGAGCAACCACCCCCAACACATACACACGCACACACATACACACAACTCACTGTGTTATAGTTTGTAGATTTTATTTCCACGCTAGATCATTTTGTTGAGCGTTTTGGTAGCAAAGACTTATCCTGCATGGTGTTGTTATCTGGGTTATCCCAGGAAAAACCTAGATCTGAACCTCTGATGAGCTGCCATTAGGGTCAAGAATAATGGAGAGAGGACTGAAAAAGCAAAGAGTGGGCAAAAATCTCCCCATAATATGAAAGAACTTCCTTTTTTATTATTATTGGAACATGCAATTCATTTACAAGGCACAAACGGCAAGATGGGCTCCGGCCAGCTTGCCTCGAACCTGCTGGTTACTCGGACGGTTGCCGCTTTTTATTTGTACGTATTTTAGTTTGAAAGGGCCCACTAGGCTTAATGTAGTTCAGTGCAGTCTAATTATAACGCTGCGCTTTCAGTTCTCGGCTCAAAACGTTCCTAATTTACTGACCTGCCACCACAGGGTGGCCGTATTTAAGTCCCAAGCAATTTACTTTGATCCAGGATGTTTATGGGTGTGATTAAAAGATCCTGTTGGAATTTTTAGAGCTGTTTTTTAAGGAGATTATCAAAGGCCTGATATTTCTTTAATGAAGTCGAGAACATTGCTGAGTCATACTGGCTTTACAGAACCCCAACGTATGCTTCCAAACTTTGATTTAGTAGTTTGAGAAGTAAACCTGCTTGGACTTCAGTTACAGCTAACTTGGAAGACCTTTTTGCCCTTATTTACCTATGCACTCTTGCATAGATTCTATAAGCATGGTATGGTTTGGTTGAGGTTCAAAAGAGAAGTGAAGAAATGGTTTATACCGTGCAGTTTTGCAGTATTATGTGTATCTGCTGTTTAGTTCCACTGTGGCTCTGTTTCAGTGTTGCGCTTTGGTTTATGGATTTGTGATTAGTACGAGTCACCCATGTGTTTCTACATACTGTGTCTGTGCAGTAAGGGCAAGTAAAGCTATTGGTGTTTGTCAAAACTTGGACATGCTGGATTTAACATGGATCCATCTCAGTTTATCTATCAGGACTGTTAGATTTCTTTTAACCTGTTCAATTAGATGTCCAGCAAGTCGAGGCATATAATTTTGAAGTTATTATATGGTAATTGTAAGCAGAGACCCAAAACCACTGTCAGTTACTCTCCCATCAGCAGCAGAATGTTGTTCCATTAACTTGAATTACTGTTGTACACCTTTGGTTCTCAAGCCAAATTAACTTCAGTTGCATGTTCTTCAGTGTTGTTGTTCCTTCTATTTGATTTATTTCTCTTACACCATCATGAAATCACTGTAGCAGTTTCACGCTGCTGTAGAGTGACAATCATTTCTGTTAATAAATTTCACAAGCATCAGTTTCGTCTCCTGGTTTTATTAGTGATTGTTTCTTGGCTGGACTGCTGTTCAGCCAAATGTCTGTACACCACTTTTATGTCCCTATAATACAAGTGTATATAAGCAACACCCTAACACAGGGGTAGCCAACTCCAGTCCTGGAGGGATGGTGTCCAGCACAGTTTGATGGTACTTCTCCTCAAACTCCTGCCCTAGCAACCACTTGGGATGTCCCACAGCTTTGTGATTACCTCCAGTGTTTTAGTAACCATGCAGCAGTGCTCTAGCAACCACCTAGAACACAAACAACACTGATGAGCAATTATCACTTTGCAACACCAGAGCAACCATCCAGTTACAACCAAGCAGTGACCTTTCATACCTTAACACTCAAACAACTACTAATAATACTGTAGCAACAATATAACAATCCCATAGCAACTATTGGGAATGGAACAATCCCCTGGCAACCACCGAATGCAGAGAAATTGTTTAAGCCGTGTCGTCACACTGCTCTTTCTTTAGCAAATGCCTGTAGCTATTTCGGTATTTGTCAGATCTTTGCCTGTCAAATTTCATGAAGTTGTGTTTACAATAAAAAAATTTAATGTAAACGTAAAAAAATGTAACAAGATCCAGAAAGATGCTTTTATTGAAACACATATTTACAGGAAATGTTCAGCACTTGTGCATTTATCCGCACTCTACTCCAGGACCATCCGGTATGACCACAAATCTCAGGAATGATCTGAAGTTTGCAGTCAAACCCTTCAGGACCACAAAAAAAAAGCTCACAAACACACCGAACAACAAGTCAAGAAACTTACAGCAACAACATAAAAGAAAGACTAGCTAGCTAGCAAATAATCAGTTATCTACCCTGCTTTTATTTACAGATAAAGGACTGATTTTCTGGACTGTGAACCCGGTGTTGATAAATGGAGTGCAGCGTTAACCGAGAATCCCGAATGGAGTCTGTGAAAATATGGAAACCTGAAGTTCACGCAAAACTGAGTTTATGATGTATTTAGCTTCCAAATGAAGACTTTTCTGCAGGCAAAGCTATGAATATTCCAACCGGTGATGCGGATGGATGCGGGCAGTTCGACTGTGTGAGATAACTGCTGCAGAAAACCCAGATAAGTGAGTGAGAACTGAGCTCAGGCCTGCAAATAAAACCAAGACAGAACTCCAGATCTGCACTTAAAGGGTCAAAACAAATGCGTGTGTGTGTGTATGTGTGTGTGTGTGTATATACCCGTTATTAACTTCAGCACAAACTCTGTGTGAGATAAGATGTTACTAAATGGCGACTTAGAGTAAATGTATTGTCACGATGTATTGTGCTTGTACTGGTCTTAACAAACACAGATCACTGCTGATTTGCAGTGTCACTTTTAGTTGAGGCATCTCCAGATCTGTGGCCAGAAACTGGTCCTGGTCTTTCTTTCATATGCACAGATGCTGGATTTGGACCAACACTGTCCATGTGAAAGGTAAGGTCTGATTAATAGGCTAAAAGAGAATGAGCGCAGAAGAGCAGGCATGTGAGGTTCTGTAGTCCTTAGATGTTCAGGCACCCCCCCACATCTACAACCAATTTGTTTGGTTTCATTCTCCCCAGTCGCGTCCTGACCCTGGCCTTCCTTCAAACACTTGCCCTTATAAAGGTCCATTTGGAAAAAGTGCCTAATTTTTGCTCCATCCTCACTTCCTAATTAAGATGTTTGGATGGAGATCTCAATGGGTGGTGGTGGCCTAGTGGGTAGTGGGTAGGATACTTGCCTCTGGACCAAGAGGTCATGGGTTTAAGTCCTACCTTCAGCAGACCATCACTGGGTTCCTGAGCAAGACCCTTAACCCCAAGTTGGTCCAGGGAGACTGACCCCGGTGTGCTAAATGCTGTCAATGTCAGAAATTGCCTTTATTTGATCAATTTCCGTGACAGTTTTGATCTTTTGGGGTTTATATGAGGTGTTCTGTGGACTTTGTTCTGTTGCACTAGATTCAGAAATGAGTTTGGGTCTCAAACACTCCATGTTTCAACTGCATCGTTCACTTCAGTGCCTCTGAACGGTCCAAAAATATCGGATTTAGAAACCTTTAAGCAACTTTGACATCTGCAGAAGAACTGGAACTGGATGGCACATATAAACCTGAACAGATAACATCAAGCTCAGATTGCATCAAGCTCATTCAGCTTTCCTAAGAAAGTGAGAAGAAGAAAGACCTCACACCCAGAAACACCGTTTCTTCGCTCCATGCCATTCTTCAAAATGCATTAATGCACAGTGTTCCCAGTTTGCAGCTATTTCTAGGACTTTCCTGCGACCCGACTGGGGAATTCATAAAGACGCAAGCAGTCGATTTTTCAGAGCTGAATTAAATGTTGACGTTCCTCAAGTTTGACATAGAAATAAAAACAGGTTGATTATGGAAAGGAAACCCATTCTGAGATGAATAATGGCACTTCTAAAATGTGGTAGGCAACTTAAAACATGGCACCAAATCTGCAAAACGAGGAAAAATAAAAAGGAATGTGCACAACAACCTGATTGACCCCAAATAAGAAATTCTTTTTTTTTTTTTTCCTGACAGGAGCTCTAAGAGAAAGGGGCGGTGAGAGATCACATGATGGCACACTGTGTGGCTCCGCAGCAGTCCTTGATGATGGCTACACTGGTCTTGGTAATGGAGGGCTTGTTCGGGGGCGGCTCTGGGGTCTGCTTTTTCATGTTTGGGCCACCTGGGAGAGGAAGAGGAGGGAGTTTAGTCTCTAATGATGGAGCAATATACAGTTAATCTCTAAAACCGGATCTGCTAATTTGACATCAGACTTGTGTGTTGGAGAATCAGCAAAACAAAGGTTCTTCACTCAACAAGGTTTTTACTCCTTGTCCGTGGGGGGAGTGTTCACTGAGGCAGTCTCAGCCAAAGCTCTCAAATCGCTGTCCTTCACAGAGGATTTTTATTCCTTACAAAACATCATCCACATTATCTACTGGGTCGAGTTCATGGGGCCTCTTGCGTAACCCAGCTTCATTTTAACTCCTCGATGAGGCGCCAAATTGTCACCCATGTTACAGTTATGGTTCCCCATGGAGACGACCCTGAACACACACTGTGGTCTTAAACAAAAGATAATCTCATGGAAGCAGAACTGGAAAATACAGGGTGTGCACAAAATAACAGCCGATAATACTTTCGCCCTAAAGGGTCAGAGATGGTTACACAACCTATTCATTTAGTAAATGAAACCACACTAATATGATATTAAAGAAAGAATCATCAACTGAATATACTGAAAAGAAATGTTTGGTGTTGCTTTAGTTTTGCGCTGGAGTTACAAGGTAATGTAGCAAATAAGGTTTATCATCTATTACAGTGATATGCAAATGAGCCTCTAACCAATCACAGTGTTTCTGTCAGGGTGACCAATCACAGCTCCCGGTGAGTTGCTGGGTGTCCTGATGAATGCCTATTTTTATAGTATAAACCCTAAATATGCCCCCAAATCTGCTCCCAGAACACTTTAATTTCATTTTAACCCTTAAAGAAATGTAAAGGTAAACCCAAATTCGAATTGAAATTCCTCTCCAAGAAAAAAGTTTACACCCGGATCACATTTGAAGACGGACACGACTGAATTTGCTCTGGCTCACGGTTTTCGTGGAATAAGCCCTGATCTATTTGGGCTAAAAATACAAATGAGATCTACCAAACTGTGGAGTTTGAAGTGTCTGAGTGCTTTCCCGGCACAGATATGCAACCCGGAAGGTCATTGAACAAAAGTATTGGGACACTGCAGCGAGTTGAACGGGTCCCCTTGTGTGAAAACATCCAGAAAAAATACATTTATTGCCACAAAAAAGCAAAAAAAAATTGGGAGAATATTTGCAGTTTCCGCATTATTGTGGAGAGTTTGGTTCTCAGAAAAAATCCGCATAAAACTGGGGGATTACTGTATTCTACTTTTTACCTCTGTGTCACGATTCATTATGAAAATATATTTTATAATTAATCATGATACATTCTTGCAGGACCTCTTTCCAATGTCCCTTAGAATTAAACAGGCTGTTTTTGTTACTGTGCCTGAAAGACTGATAAATGTAGATGACCTCTGTCCTAATTATTCCTCCAAAAGGCAGCAGGGCCTGAAAGACCTTCAGCCTGAATGGCAGGGCTAAAATAAAATAGGCTGAAGATGATGTAGTAAATGTGTTTGTTTTTATGGTTTTGCAAAAACTGGCTTGAAAACAGGCTGTTTTTGGAGTTTAGTTTCTGTTTATGGACTATATAGATGGGAGTGAATGTACTTAACAAACAATTGTTGTTTGTTAACAAGTTTGTTAAGTTTGAAAATGTACTTAACAATTTCAAACTTAACAATATTTACAGACCTCAGGCCTGTGAGAGGAGTGCTTTAATCTACAGCAAGGCATTGCAAACTGTATGAATACTGTAAAATGGGTGTATGTTACACAGAAATTACAAGGCCTGTCTCTATGTCTTAAAGACACTAGGATTCTATTACTTGCATATTTTATCCCATTGTTACACAGACTTAGTCAGGAGTGCCATTATAACCCACAAATCTGCGGAGACCACTCATCTCCGTGTGATTAAACAGTCAGTCATCTAATCATTCGTTGCTTCCTGGAGTGGACATGGGGTGAGGACGGCCCAGCGCTGCTGTGGCTCTCTTGAAATGCCACTTTGCCCTTTGAATTGAAGGCCACCCACTGACTCATTTCAAGCTGTAGTGATTGCTAAACACTACTGGCCTCCATGAAAATTCCTTGGTATCGTTTATATAATACAGCGAAATGTTCAAATGTTACAAGAACAAGAAAGTCGAGACTGTGTTTGAGCAGTGGCTACAATGGTTATGCTGTCTCTGGGCGAACCTTCAAATATTTTGGCCCTCAGGAGTCAGAATAAAGAAATTACGCTTCATTTATCTGGAGCCCTGTCTGGTTTGGGGAAAGATTAGTCAACAAGGCTAATGTAGCTAAAATGGACAAAAGTGCATACTTCAGTATTGTTGCTGATAGGGCCAGTTTATTTGGAGCTTGGGCACCTTCTATTCTTCCCATTACATCAAAAATGACTGAAAAACACTAGAGGACACCAAACATATATGCAAACATATCAGCACATTTGTATTTTTCTACAGTAAATGGTAAAATGTTCAGGCTGTAGAACACTATTGCGTTGGTTGTTGATATTCATCCATACCAGCATGTGACACCATCATGCCTAAAGATATTCAGCTAGCTCCCCGATTGCGCATCTGAAGGATACCATTAGGATATGTATTTATTTATTCTTCATTTTTTATTACATAATAACTTCTGTAAAGTGACCTTGAGTGTTATGATAGGCGCTTATAAATAAAATGCATTATTATTATTATTATTATTATTATTATTATTATTATGATTATTATTATTATTATTTTGCCCCCTTGACATTCGCTAAGGCAAGAATTTTTGCTTGGGTTGGCAGTGGGGTTTGTCTGATTGGGTGCAATACACTGCCAGTGTGACGAGGTTGTGTTTGTATTCCTGTTTGAAAAACATGGTACAGCGGGTCCTCAGGTTACGACACAGTACCTTTCCTAAGACAGTAGTGTAAGCCGAAGCACTCACGTCTCAATTGGAAACCCTTCCCACCTAACCCACGGTTTGTTTACTCCCCTCAGGCAGGAGGTTGCGCTGCCTGAAAAGTAAAACAACAAGACTAAGGTGCAGCTTCTTCATAGAGGCTTTGAGGATTACGAACTCCAGTACCTGAAGCTGTTTCCTCTGCACATGTACAAGTACTGTACTTCACACTTTTAAATACTAAATTACAGCACATTGGTTAGTGAGTCTATGTGAGTACAGTAATCCCTCTCTTTTCGCAGGGGTTATGATGTAAGAGCACCCGCGTATATTGAAAAACTGTGTTGTTGTGTTTTGGTTTTTAAAAAAAGTCTAAAATGCCTATTTTAATAGTGTAAACCCTAAATATGCCCCCAAATATGCTCCCATAACATTTTAATTTCATTTACCCTTAAAGAAAATGTAAAGGTAAATAAAACTTTGAAATACACAAAAGAAAGGTTGAAATAACTCTCTCTACCCACATGTTTAGACAGAGCACAGCTTATTAACACTGAATAAACGGAGATAACTGTTGAAAAATTGAGGGGGCGGGGTTTAAAACACTAAAATACAAGGACAAGACACAGAGCAGCCATGCTACAGCAGCTTCTTCTTCTTCTACTTTTTATGCCGGTTGACAACTTTTCAGTGTTTTACTGCCACCGCTGGACTGATGGAGGTAATACAGTTTGGTTCTCAGAAAAAT
>JBBPCW010000106.1:354881-374535 GCA_037974425.1 Phenacogrammus interruptus | reverse complement strand
TGTGGGGGGTGTGTGTGTGTGTGTGTGTGTGTGTGTGTGTGTGTGTGTGTGTGTGTGTGTGTGTACTCACTGTCTGCAGGAGTTGTGGCTGCGAACTCTCTCTGCTGGACGTACAGGAGACTCTGTGGTTCCACAGTGACGGGGGGCTTGGAGCGGAACTCTCTGGCGTGTTCCTTCAGAGGAGAGACAGTCTGACAGTCAGGTCTGTGTGTGGTTCAGAGTGGGTTCTCTGAGAGTTTCGATAAAACACCAAAATGTTCTGCCTCACCTTTAGATGCGCGTGTTTGGAGAAGAACTCCTCCGTGGAAGTCACGCGATCGATCCTTTTGTTCTGAGTCAGGAGGGGCATTTTGGATCAGTACCAGAACTCAGCATGAACCTCCTCACCCACAGAGCGTCCGCGCCATGAAGAATGACAGATTTTCTGATTATATAGATGTTTAATTCTCTTTCAAATCTGACGTACAGACTCTGCCTGTGGTCGGATGCACTTCCCGGGTTCTCCACACCCACCCCGTGACGATGACTGGACGTCCCAGTCCCAGTAGGGTATTTTACGTTATACAGTTTTTTACTGGTGCGGTGATAAGAGTAATCACAATATTAAAGGTGTGTGAAAAACAAAATTAGAATTTTTTATTTAGTATTTTATTTGGGGGGTGGGGGTTATTTAGGACATTACTACTAATTACTCTTTGTCATCTTTCAAAATAAAATAGTTTTTAAAATGCTGTGACTGTTTATTTTATTGCTGCGTGAAGAAAAATATTTTTTTACTGAAACTTTAAACAATGACCGTGAAAGTGAAACGTGTCATCTTTGCGTCGGTTTTTCGTATTCTCCAACTGTAACTACGTGGATTACGGAGGCCTTCGTGTTCAACCGCCGCAGTGTTACGCAAATGTACGTAAGAATTCTCCGAACAGCACGACCCAAGCTGGGTGAGGTGGTGCGCCATCAAACGCCCCCTTGCACGGACTGCACCCCCTACGTGCACTCTCATTGGAGGAACCACAGCTGTCCATCGAATATAAAGGCGTGTCCCTGCTCCTAAACACACCCCGATCTGTATTTGTGGATAAATATAACAGATAGTGAACTAAATCATTTACTTTCAACCTCAAATAACATCTTATAGTTGTATAAGTGCTGTACTCCTCATTGTAAAGGGTTGTTTTTTTATTAAATGTATGCGCGTGTATGCTACTACATTCATCCATCAAATATAATTCGGAATTCCTTTTCTAAATATTCGAAATATTCATATTCTACATTTATATCTATGACTCTACATGAGAGTGATACTGACTATGGCTATGTTTTATATGATGTTGGTTCAAGTTATGTATCTATTTATTTATCAAATCAGTGCAGCTAGTTCTTACTCATTTATTTCTTTATTATATATCCTTACATGCTGGTCTATTCTGGATAAATTCTCCACTTAAAATCACAATATATCTCCTTAAATACTGGTCTCCACTTGAAACCACACTTTGTCATTTGTTTTATATATTTTATACTTTAAAATATATAAAACAAATATAACTCTAGTTGCAAGAGAAAATCACAAATCTGGAAATCTTATCTGCTTGCACGGTGCATTCCTGTTTACTGCAATGACAATAAAGATATTCTATTTAATTCTATCATGCGTCGGCACCATGGGAACCTTTAGGTGCAGAATGTGGCAGCGTGCAAAATGCGGCGCTACACCGGAGGGCGGAACTGGGCCTGTACCGTTTCTAGTTGTAATGTGATAATTCATCGTATTTTATACCAAATACAATACTTACTGGCATTTCTTTAATTATCTGAACAACTCGGTTACTCGGGCATTACATGTTGTAATTTTGTTCAACCTAAAGGTCTATATTTGTTTGGTTTTATTTTTTTTTACAGATTCCGAGTCCGTGCTAGCGATTAGCTTAGCTATCAAGCTACGTCGACCAAAACAAAAACAAAACAGGCTATTTTCCTGCAAAATATTGGAAATAAACAACATATTTTTGTATTTTTTGAACAAGGAATAGACGTAATAGTTTTTTGCAGTGTTTATAGCAGCTCACAGTGAAGGTTGAGAAGTTTTATCTGGAGACTTCGGAGGAAAAGCTCGAAGTTGACTGGAGTTGTGGTAAAAATGAGAGGAGGTTCTTCCTATGGAGACAGGGACAGAGACAGAGGACGAGACAGGGGGTAAGGACGGACTGCATTCCAGTTGAAAGCTTTAAACTGGCAGAAGATTTTCACATACGGTCAAAGTGAACTTTGTCATCTCAACATGTATATATACAGTATACAGAGAGACATACAATGGTTAAACAGCCCGCACAGTGCAACAGAAATAAAACATACAGAACAATGTAAATAAAAAAAATGACCAAACCTGTCCACAGTGTGTACAATAGATATAAATCTAAGTAAATGTGCAATGATTGTGCTAACAGTATAAATAGTGTAGAGTGTAACCAATATAAACAGTATAAACGGTGTAACAGTATGAATAACACGTATAAATAGCTGCTTAAGTGTTTGTGTGTGACTATCAGTCTTTCTCTGTCAGGTAAGGGTGGTTGTTATAAGTGAAAGCAGGGTTTTTTGAGTTAACCAGATACATGTCCAGTCTGTCAAATAGGACTTCTTAGACTAAGTAAAAGTGAAGTGTCCCCTTAGGAGTACAAAACACATTCTTTCTCTGTGTTTAACCCATTTAGCAGCCAGCGGGCATTGTGTGGGGATAGTACCTTGCTTAAGGGTATCTTAGTGGTGCCACTAGCAGTCCTGAGATTCAAACCCACAACCTTCCGATCACAGGGGCAACTTCCTAACCTCCAGGCCAGCTGCCCAGCCTCTGGTTGGGAAGTTTAGCTCACAGGCTGGACGTTGGGCTTAAGTTATCTGGTTAAACTGAGACATCCTGCTTTGTGAAATACACAAAAGATCATTCAATGTGCCTTATGGGAATAGAATAAAAAAATACATAGAATTCTAATAAAGATTACATAGAAATTTGATAACAGAAAAATTGAAAGTGCATATATAATTAAAAGCCAGATAAGTTGAGAAAAAAAGTCAAAGTATTTGGTGTTCTGACAAGCTTGGGCCTGATGTTTATTATTTGTTTTCTTTTTTTGTGTTTCATTTAATAAAATGTGTTGCATTCTGTGTCACCTTTTGAGTTGTTTAGTATGGATATGGTTTCAATCAGAACACAATCTCTACCTGTGTCACAGATTGGGGCTGTATTAAATATCACTATTTATGCAGAAAATCCTGAATTCAGACTGAATACGGCAAAATACAGAAAAGTAAAAGCCCGTTTCCCATCCAACTAATTACTGCATATCTGATACAGCAAAATAAAATACAGCTGCTTTTAAAGCTAGTGTTTTCAGCCTGACTGTATTAGTCAGAGCTTGAATGGGGATCAATCAGTTGTAATAGACCTACATCTTCATAATTAAACAGGCTTTTTGTTTCTGTGCTTTGAGGGTTGATGCAGTTCTGCGCAAAGATAGAAAAAAAATAATTAAGTTTAAAACATCCTCTAATTAGAACAAACTATTTAAATTTAAATCCAAACTTCTATTTATTTGCTCACGTTAACAATTTTCAAGCAACGACGAAATTCAAGGTGCAGTCGACTCAGTGTGAGGCACAGAGTTAAAGACAGTTAATTAACTTTATTAATAGTAGTATACAATTTATTTAGAAATTGCACTGGATTTCAATGCATACATTTTATGCAAAACAAGGTATCTCTTATTTGTTTTTTCTTATATGTTACATTTGGATCATTTAATCTGCGCCCAACGTTCTGCCTAAACCTGTAAATCTTTAAGATGGGACTGTTCTGTTTGCCTGCCTTTAAAACCAGTCTGAACTGAAATACTCCTCATGACTTCAGCTTCAGGGGCCAATGCTGAGTAGTTCAGGCCGAACGATCAGATATATGTAATGGTGACATAACAAAAAAATGAATTCAATTCAACATGGACTTTTCCCTGTAGGCCCCGTTTTGGGTCCAGCCGGGGGGGTCCTCCCCCTCCCAAGAAGTTTGGGAATCCTGGTGATCGACTGAGGAAGAAGAAATGGGATCTTGATGAACTGCCGAAGTTTGAGAAGAACTTCTACAGCGAGCACCTGGAGGTCCAGCGCATGACTCAGGTTTGAAGCACACACCCTTCGACGTCTAGACCCCATCTTGACCCTGAGCTTGATCTGATTATTGCAAACATGTACTGAGAAGTGATGCGTTTGTGTTCCCCAGTATGAAATAGAGGATTTCCGAAGGAAGAAGGAGATCACCGTTAGAGGATCTGGATGCCCAAAGCCAGTGACAAACTTCCACCAGGCGCAGTTTCCTCGTACGTAAAAATAGCGTGATTGCTCCCATAAACATTGTCTCGCCTTAAACTCCAGAATTACATTCACACTGTAATGAATGGAGACGTCTGAGGTGGACACGGTACAGTGTTGGATTCCATTATATCAGTCAGTATTGCAGTTATCATGAAAGATGGCGTGATAGCTCGATTACTAGTCTGTTATTTATGCTTAAAAATAAAATTAAAAATAAACTATATTTAACTGAAGTACCTGAAGATCTTAAGCTAGGCACAAACTACTACCTCACAAAAACAAACACACTGCTAACAACAAAAACATCAGAGTGTGTGTGTGTTTGTGTGCGTGTGCGTGTGTGAGCGTGCATGTGTGTGCGTGTGTGTGTGTGCGTGCGTGTATGTGTTTGTGTGTGTGTTTGTGTGCATGTGTGTGCGTGCGTGTGTGTTCGTGTGCGCGCGTGTTTGTGTGTGCATGCGTGTGTGTGTGTGTGTGCGTGTGTTTGTGGGCATGTGTGTGCGTGCGTGTGTGTTCGTGTGCGCGCGTGTTTGTGTGTGCATGCGTGTGTGTGTGTGCGTGTGTTTGTGTGTGTGCGCGTGCGTGTGTGTGTGTGTGTGTGTGTATGCGTGTGTGTATGCGTGTGTGTGTGTGAGAAATATTACAGGACAGAATTGGACTCATTTGTGTTTCCCCTCCAGTGTCAGATGTCCTGCTGATATCAGGCTGATTCTTGCACACACCAGTAACTGCTAAACCACCTCCGTATTGCACAGCACTGCTGCATTTGTGTTGTTTATGAGAGATATTTCTGATTGACATGGTCCCCAGTATGAGTGAGTGTGTGTGTGTGCTTTTTAGAGTATGTGATGGATGTGCTGCTACAGCAGAACTTTAAGGAGCCCACGGCCATCCAGGCTCAGGGGTTCCCCCTGGCTCTCAGCGGCAGGGACATGGTTGGAATCGCTCAGACCGGATCCGGAAAAACACTGGCTGTAAGCACCTGCACCCGCTGACACTAGTGTAGAAAACAGAAGGAAAGGTTGAGAGCTCAAAATGAGAAGTTAGAATGATGTCAGGGGAAGTCATTTTTACCCCTCTGTTCCACAGTATCTCCTTCCTGCCATTGTTCACATCAACCATCAGCCGTACCTGGAGAGAGGAGATGGGCCGATTGTAAGTGGAATCTGTGAGGCTTGTGTTTCTGTACACATTCTGACTGAAAATGGAAATGTGTTGCTGGTGCTGGACTGCTATGATCTGCATAAAGTATACATTTCATTCGTTTCACTTCGCATGTTAAGTCTTCTGGCAGTGTGTGTGTGTTCACCTAGTAGCTGAATTCACTGAAGTGTTATTAGTTACAGTGTTTAATTTGTATGTGTGAAATGTCACGTTGGGTTGGTGGTGGCCTAGTGGTACGATACTTGCCTCTGGACCAAGAGGTCATGGGTTCGAATCCTAGCTTCAGCACCACTGGGTCCCTGAGCAAGACCCTTAACCCCAAGTTGCTCCAGGGAGAGACTGCCCCCTGTAGGTAGGGAATGGAAGTCGCTTTGGATAAAAGCGTCTGATAAATGCCATAAATGTCAATGTACAGGTTTTTAGAGATTTAAAAGTCCAGCTTTAGCTCTTTAACATTTCTGTCTACAGTTAAAAGGGTGACCAGGTTACTCAGAATGGTTTGGTGTGAAATACTCAAGTCTAGAGAAACTTGGAGACAGAAGTGTTTACAGCGGTGATGATAGGAACCAGATAGGAACCGGTATTTAATTTCTCTACAAGCATCCTCACAGAACATTATTATTTTAAGTGGGTACTAAAACAAATGTCTTGGCAATGGCAGTGATAGTAACCCAGCATTTCAGTGCCTTTTAGTATTGGCAGTGTTTTGGTTACCAGCAGCGCATATGGAAAATCAGATGATGTGTTGGTTTACTGGTCATTTTGGACAGTATATAAAACCGCTATATTTGCGTCGTAGACACTGCGAACCCTGTTTACTATCAATATTGCGAAGAAATTTGAGTTGTCCTTTCACATCAGATTGCTCTGAGCTGACTGTATTTGCACCTCCACTCAGTTTAATTCATCCTCTATTGTTTGCTGCTGTAGAATGAGCAGCATTGCTGTCCAGCCCTGCAAATTAGCTACAGAATAATGCATCTGTGGCAGTGCGTGAATAGGTCATGTAGGATTCAATTTGTAATGTGTGCTGTCTTGAGAACTGTCTACACCTCTTTGATAATCCTCTGCGTTCCTCAGTGTCTGGTTCTGGCGCCCACGCGTGAACTGGCCCAGCAGGTCCAGCAGGTGGCGTATGACTATGGCAAGTCCTCTCGAATTAAGAGCACCTGCGTGTATGGGGGAGCGCCCAAGGGACCTCAGATCAGAGACTTAGAGAGAGGTGAGCCAATCTACTCATTATATAAGGGTAGACTTGATATATGTTTAAATTTTCTTTGTTCTGATTGGTGCAGGTGTTGAGATCTGTATCGCTACACCTGGACGTCTCATCGACTTCCTGGAGGCAGGAAAAACCAACCTGCGGCGCTGCACCTACCTGGTGCTGGACGAAGCTGACCGCATGCTGGACATGGGCTTCGAGCCACAGATCCGCAAAATAGTAGATCAGATCCGAGTAAGCGTTCCTTTACGGGAGCCCATTACAGGAATGTAGATCTTTAGTATCGCAGTAATTGCTTGCTCTTTTCAATTGTCTTTGTATTTTTTAAAGCAATTTCGTTTTTGTGAGGAAGCAAAAGAGAAAAGCTGACACAGTGATGCGTGTTTATTCATTACAGCCTGCAGCGGTTTGCTAAAGACACTAATCATCAAATTTTAAAGTTTAACGTTTAACACAGTTATTGGACATTGGAAATCTCGCATTTACATTTATGAGTAGTTATTTTTCCTCGCAGCCAGACAGGCAGACGCTGATGTGGAGCGCTACCTGGCCTAAAGAAGTGCGTCAGCTGGCGGAGGACTTCCTCCGTGAATACGTCCAGATCAATATTGGAGCCCTGGAGCTCAGCGCCAACCACAACATCCTCCAGATTGTGGATGTCTGTATGGAAAACGAGAAAGATAACAAGTGAGACATCAAGCCGCTTTTTTCTCAGGTTTACCCACCAGCCAGTAGCACAAACACTTCATCAGTCATGTTAAACCAGGAACATGCAGTTCTCTCCTTTATAATGTGTTTTCACCTACAGAATGCTTTTAGTGTCTTGTCTTGCATTGTCTTCCTCACTGCTGAGCAGTTTCAGCCTCGCACTGTCTGTTCTGTCTGGGCTGACATGAAAACTGTGATGTGTTTTTCCACACAGATTGATTCAGCTGATGGAGGAAATAATGGCAGAGAAGGAGAACAAAACCATCATCTTTGTTGAGACGAAGAAGCGCTGTGATGAGCTGACGCGCAGGATGCGGCGGGATGGGTGAGAGACTGATAGCGTAGCAGAAAAACAGGTCGGGCAGATACTTAGTGTTTGCTTTTCTTAAGCAAAGTAGCAAACATGCAACCCATTGAGGCTTCTCATGTATAACTGTGCTATACTGTGATATACTGTGCTATACTGTGCTATACTGTGATATACTGTGATATACTGTGATATACTGTGCTATACTGTGATATACTGTGCTATACTGTGCTATACTGTGATATACTGTGCTATACTGTGATATACTGTGCTATACTGTGCTATACTGTGATATACTGTGATATACTGTGCTATACTGTGCTATACTGTGATATACTTTGATATATTGTGATACAGCTTTTTACTAACTAGGTGACATGACCAGTTCAGTGATAAAAGCAGCACTCGGTTCATTTTGACCAGTGAAAGTTCAAACAGCATCAAAACAGATCCTGCAGTAACCCTGGAATCTGCTTCTCTCGTCTAGGTGGCCAGCGATGTGCATCCACGGTGACAAAAGTCAGCCAGAGAGAGACTGGGTCCTTACAGGTAATGTTTTGTGGATTTAACTTTAGATGCATGTTACAGTTCTGGAAGGCCCCCGTCAGTCTCTCCTAACCCACCTGAGCCACAGACTGGCTGTACATCCTCAGTGTCTGGCTGTAAACTGTAGTAAAGCAGAATCTGGAAATGAGTTGTAAGTATGTTGCTTTTTCTGTGCTGTAATTTCAGAGTTCCGCAGCGGAAAAGCTCCGATCCTTATTGCTACTGACGTCGCGTCCCGTGGGCTGGGTATGTGCTCAGAACCCACAACAAACCCTTCACGCAAATCCACACACGTGAACCCCGGAAATAAACGACTCCACTCCAGCAGTTATACAGGGTTATTCGTGGAGCTTCCTGTGTTTGCTTTGATTTATTTTTCTGTTTTGAGATTTTAAGTTTCTTCCTGTTTTCTTCCCATGTCTGGAAGATTCACCCCAGAAACATTTCAAAGCCCCCCTTGTGCCTCTGATGTGATTATTTTTGTCACTAGTCTCTCTCTCTCTGTCTGTCTCTCCTTCTCTCTCTCTCTCTCTCTCTCTCTCTCTCTCTCTCTCTCTCTCTCTCTCTCTCTCACTTGCTTCCTTCCAATGACTCCCTTCCGAGCTGTTCAGCTCCTGTCTGTCTCTTTATGTCCCCTATTTGCTACCTTCCTGTCGTACATTTTTGTGTCATTGTGTAAATTTTTAATGTCCAACAGCTTTGAAGAAGACAGTGGCTGCTGGATCTTTAGTTTCTAGCCTCCCTCCCTCCCTCCAAGCCACAGTGTACATGTTAAGCCTATTGTCTGTTTCTTGTTACTGCTCTACAAAAAAAAAGAAAACCATCCTTCAAAAATCGGGGCTCGCCGGCTCACTGTTGACCCTAGCATGGACCTGGGGGAGATGCTGGGCTCCCTTTGTCTTCCCTGGGTCTTTTTACCAGTCTCCTTCTCATCCACGCTGTGTCCAATTATGCTGCACACTCCTTTGTGCGTTAACAGAGGTTTGGATACCGCAGAGGATTTATTGGTGTGTTGTAAGGACTGTTAGTATTGCCTTCACAGAGGCCAGAGCTTTAAAGCAGGTGTGTTGTTTTTTGTGTGTCTTCTGTTCTTCTGTGGAGAAACGTGATTTGAAAAAGAGGAAGGGGGTTATGTTTGGGTTGCCAGATCCTCAGTACGTCTCACTCTGTTATTGTTCTCTCTCCCCTCCCCTCAGGCTTTTTTGAACTTCACTAAATGGCAACTCAGGCAGGCTGTGCTAATTTGGTACAGCGGCTGCCCTCTACTCTGTGAGACGCTAGCACAGGGCCCGATGTGGATTAACCCACTCCTCAGCTTCTCCCAAACATCAGCCTCCTCTTCCAGACTGCAGAGTCTTAGGACTGGACTGCAGCATTTTTACCGTCTTGAAGACTGTGGCATCGCTCATAAAATCCTCTCTGAAATCCTTGCTTGATTGGACTCGATCCTAAAAGGCCCATATCTTAGTGCCCTTTCCTATAAGTGAGAAAAAAAACAACCAATTGATGTTTTCTTGATGCCATGGCCCTTTGGGACTCGTTAGCGTCAGGCACCTGTTAAGTCTGACCTGGGCTAGCTCCAGGAAAGATGGAGAGAGGGAGGGAGGGAGAAAGAGAGAGTTGAGTGCTGGATCCAGTCCGGTCCGGTTTGTGGAGGCCCTGCAACCCTGCGAGAGAGAGAGAACTGGGGGGGAGCCGGTTCTGCTCCCGCCAGGCGTTGCCGGTGTCGTGCCGAGGGTGAAGGGGGGGCAGTTGAGCACGTGAGCCCACAAAAACCTCTTCCTCTCGGGCCTCTCCACGGGACCTGGGACTGATCTCAGCCGAGACTAACCTAACAATAGGGTAAGTACCTGACCACGCCCCCCAATAATGACAGCTTTGGTTTAAAATAATCACAACAGAAAACTAATTCTATCTGTTCCTTCTCTGTAATACACTAATACACCCGAGTGGATCAGAGTCAGGGCCTGATGTGTGTTTATAAGCCCGAATGTTATCACAGGACCTTAGAATTAGAATTTTTCCCCTAATTTTCCACTTTTGTGCGAAGCTGTCAGCCCTCAGCCAAAAGGAGACTGAACTCGGGGTCAAAAACAGTGTTGTCTGAGCCGCGCCCCCTTTGTAATAAGAAACAGACTTTTATAAAGAGTTGGTTTTTAATCGACATGCAGAGATTTCTCTTTCTAGGAAGGTTTCAGTGGAAGTTTCTCACAGACGCCGTCAGTAATGTTATGTTACCTTGATGACAGCATTAATGACACCACTAATATTCATAATTGGAATAAGGTTTCAAACGGTTAGTCTTTCAGATCTAATGTTTGGTGAATGTAACAGTTTAAGAGCTTTATAAGGTCCAGGTCCTGCCAGAATTTCACTAAAGGTTAACTGCGGTTTGTTGGTCCTGTTTAATATCAGGTAAGTCACAGTGAGTAGTTCTTCACTTCCCCGCAAACTACTAAGGCACTGAAAAGAGGCCGTACACTTTCAGCCTGTAATGTTATAACGCATGGAAAACAGCTATAAGCGGAATATTCACTGAGAAAAATGCTGTCATGGCTTTTTAGTCCCCGATTTTACTGGCGTTTCTTTTTCCCTCCATCTCGGCCGGAAGACGTGGAAGACGTGAAGTTTGTCATTAACTACGACTATCCAAACTCTTCGGAGGATTACGTGCACCGCATCGGGCGCACCGCCCGCAGCACCAACAAAGGCACCGCCTACACTTTCTTCACGCCAGGAAACCTGCGACAGGCCCGGGACCTGGTCCGGGTTTTGGAGGAGGCCCGGCAGGCCATCAACCCCAAACTTCTGCAGCTGGTCGATAGTGGACGCGGCGGAGGAGGAGGTGAGAACTATTTATTTAATTGGTGGAAGGTCAGCGGTGTTGCTGTAACAGTTAAATCTTAATTGTACCACTTCTGGTCAGGAGGCTTTGCTGAGCAAAATACTTTATTATAAAATAATAAACCAGCGACTCTGACGAGTAGAAGTCTGTAATGAGTCCATTCAGCCGTAAATTGAATAGAATTTGCAGAATATTTGCTAAGAGTTGAATTTCTTCTTGGCGGTCACACAGGAGGAAGGATGCGTTACCGTGGCAGCGGCTCCAACTCCAACAACCCCAACCTGATGTACCAGGAGGAGTGTGACCGGCGCATGCGCTCTGCGGGTGGTGGCGGTGGGAAAGACACCCGGGGCAACTACGGGCGCGATGGGCGCTCGGGCGGCGGCCGTGACGACAGGTCCTCCTCCTCCTCCTCGTACAGGGACCGCAGCAGGGACGGCCGGAACAGCTACAACTCCGGCTCCTCATACGGCGGGGGGGGCGGCGACCAGTACCAGGGCTACGGCAGCAGTGGAGGGGGGCAGTACAGCTCCAGAGGGGCCAGCTCCCAGTCGGGTGGTGGCAGCAGCGGAGGCGGTGGGGGCCAGAACCAGTCGGGACCCTCGCAGGGCCCTTTCGGACAGCCTCCACCCCCGCCACCTCAGCCTGGGGCTGGACCACAGCCCCTAATGGCCCAACAGTTCCCCCCACCCCCCCAGCCTATGATGGGCTTCATGAGCCCAGGGCCATACTCGTTTGCCCCCCTGCCTCCCCCGCCTCCCCCACAGCAGAGGAAATAAAGTTTTGTGAGGTTCAGGTTCTCTACTGCCGAAGGGACGGAGTCTTTACTTTGTCTCTGTTTGGAAGAAGGTTTTGGCCGGTTTTGAACAGAGCAGCCGTCCAGGGACTGTGCAGGTAAGGGCGGAGCCTGCTGCCCATTAGAGATGTAATTAATATTTTCTTGTAGCCACCAGAGGATAAGCCTTGGTTGAAGCCGTTTCCTGTTTATGGAAATTTTGTCAATTAGCTCATTAACATGTGGATTCTGATGATGCACAGATTGAAGACTCGTTTGTGTTCAGATATAGGGATTATGCTTAAAATTCATTTCCAGTATACAGTTATTAGTGCATGCTTCTTGTTTCTATGCTTTTACAGATCCTCCCGTTGGGTAATTAACTTTCTCTCGTTAGCTTTTTTTAAGGCATGTTATTTGTACTAGTCCTGCTACAGTCACGCTACAGCAAACGGCTTTTATCGTCTCTGCAGCATCTCTTTTGTATACATGCCGCCGTTCTAAATGAGCTAGTATAGGATCTCGTATCCTGGTTTCACTTTTATTTTTAATATTTCATTTTTAATAAAGGGTTTGACCTATAAACCTGCTCGTTTCTTTCAGTGGATTATTTACTGGTTCATTATTCTGATATCTCAGTCATTCAAAGGAATTTAAAGTCCATTTTTTAAACCCCCAAGAAAAAGAATAACTTTATTTCCCTTAAATACATATTTGCACTACATTCTCAGTTCTCTGCACTCATTATTTGATTTCTGTACTTTTTCCATTTTTGGCAAATGTACATAATTGCGATTCTGATGCTATTTACAGTCAGGAGGAAACCTGTGATGGGAGGAGCTTCAGGGGTGTGGCCTGGAATGGGATTGGTGGCTGCAACAGGACATGAAAAGTGCAGCTTTACATTTGTGTCAGAGGCGGACAGATACACCAGAGCTGCAGTGTGTTGGACTCGGATCCGTAATGCTGGAGGAAACATTGGATTCATCAGTTTGGTTCCCGTTAATTAAAGAGGAACGATTCTAAACCCAGCAGTGTCCATGTCACCCACTGCGCTGTGAAAAGCTGTTTAAGGGTTAAAGCGTCTCATTCAGAAGTCCAAAGGGCAAAATAAATACCTGTAATTATGACACTCAAATCTGAAACTTGTGCCAACATGAAAAGGAAAAAACAAAACAAATCTTTCAACCCAAAGGTGATAAACCTCTGAACCAAAACCAAACATTACAAAGAAATGTAAATATGTACATAACAGTATTTAAAAAAAGAAGTACAGGATGAATGTAAAACACCAGATTAGGCACATACGGTAGATTTAAACAAGACGTCAGCACTGATCGAAGAACTCTGCTGGACAGGGCAGAGACAGCAGTGTGTAGAAAGGGGCGGGGCAGAGACAGCAGTGTGTAGAAAGGGGCGGGGCAGAGACAGCAGTGTGTAGAAAGGGGCGGGGCAGAGACAGCAGTGTGTAGAAAGGGGCGGGGTAGAGAACAGCATATGGAGTGAGGACACATTCATTAAGTGCAATAGATCTCAGGACCCAGTGGGAGGGGACGCTCGCGTCAGATTAGACCAATCCTGGCGCGAATGGAAGGATTTGCCGTGACACAAACCTGCACTCTGCTGCATCAACACTGAACATTGGATCACAGAAAAACTTCAGTGCGGATATGTCCACAGAAATCAAACTCATAACTTCATGGAGGCAACAAAGACAAACTTAATCATAAAACAAAAGTAAACTGATAGATTAGACTTCCATCAGAGGATCAAACACATTTTAAATCACAGTTGAGTCTAATTTCACTGTCCCATTATTTGAACTCTGAACTGACCCGCTCCGGTCGGAGCAGTATTAATGATCCAGGGAATGTTTCTCTCTACTATAAACAGCACAAAGGAGTATTTATGGAGTATTGGACAAGCGCACACACCTCCCGCTCTGGGAAGGCCTGACGGTGCATCGTTAACAGTTTTCACAAAACGATCGACTAAGCCAGAGAGGCAGCAGAGGAAGATGAGGGTTAGATGAAGTTTAAAACGGTTCATTGGAATGAAAGACAGAATACAGTAATAGAGAGGAGAAAAGCAAGAGATGAAAACAGTATAGGGGCTCCAAGGCAGATCCTTTGACACAGACCTCATTTAAGAAAAAGGAGACCCTCGCTCACTTCGCCTAGCCCCCTTCCCGAAAGGGGTGGTGTAACGGTCGTCTTCGCATCCGTACATTCGTTTTACCAAGACTCTTCAGGAGTTGCTTGCTAGCACTGATACAGGAGTATTACACCTTTGTATTGAAACCTTGACACCTTCAGACCTTCATAGGTGAAGTGAGTGGAGCCTCACTTTTCTTAGGATCAGGATCAGGATCAGGGTTAGAACTCGACCGCAGATTGTGAGAGCCGCTGCCATCAGGTGAGACCGACAGGAAGCAGAAGGATAAAGCAGCAGGAAGTCAGTCTGTTCCTAAAGGCTCCCCCAGGACTCTGGAGGTGGGAACTGCTCTACGTCTCCGCTCTCGTCGTGGGATTCCTCTCCTAAATCAAACGTGAGCTTGTATCTCAACCGAACTTTCTCCTACAAAAACAGAAAGAACAGTCAGTGCATAAACGTGTGGCTTTTTAGCCATTTAAAAAAATAAAAAATTATAAGCATTGGCCTCTGGCATCAAAACATTAGAACTGAAAGTTACTGCAGCATTACAGAGTTCTGGAGTGTGTGAGTGTGAGACCTTGTGAGGGTTGGCCAGCAGCAGGATCTGCGTAATCGCAGCAGGTGGAAGTATAGGGTTGAAGGCTGGGAGCTCTGTTCCAGATGGGGGCTGCAGTTTGACTCTCATCATCTACAAAAACATTTACCGCAAACATTCAGCACCATGAGCATCAAACATTCACCCACGGAGCTTCACCCAAGAACAACACGTTTTTACGCCTGGTGTTCTGCGCAGATCAGTAGAAGAAACTCCAAAATAGATCTTTTAGTCTTAGTCCTAGTTAGATGACGTTACTCTAACGTTATTCTGTGACTGAAAAGTGTTGAGTGTTGAAGATCTGGGCTACCTTGGGCACGGCGGACTGGAAGCGGACGTTTGTGACAGGCAGGGGAGCCGAGGACAGCATGGAGATGATCACCACCAGAACGTCGGGCCGTGCCGCGGGGCAGTCACGTGCAAAGTGGAACAGAACACGCAAACTGTGTTTGTCAAAGATGGTCACCGGCAACATGCTACCTGCAAGGCAAGAGGAGAGAAACCCTCAGGAGTGACGCGTGAGCAAACCCAGGCAGGTACTCGGTTACGTGGTGAGGAGGCTTTACTGGGTTTGATGGATTCCAGAGGCACAGTGACGTTGGCCAGAGAGATGTCATCTTGAGGGTTGGAGGACGGGCCGACGCCTGCGGCAGGAACCTCATGCTGGGAGTTCAGAAGGTTCCCAGGCTCTGAGGGTACAGACAGGATGGGACTGGGGCTCGTGGGAGGATTGGTGTTGGATTTAGTCTGGAGATCTCGGAGAGTTGGCTTGGAATGAGGCTGAAGTTTATCCCTGCAAAACAAACGTGAAGCTCATCTCATCTGCACCTGGAGCTATTCTGATAACATTTTATATGACAGTTTCCAAACGCTATAATCATAAATATGCAAATATGGTTGAAGTTCCTGATGGAGAAAAGGTAGTAATCACAGTCAACCTCTCTTCAATCCATAAACACATCAGCAGTTCATTTCTATTTCACTGACACACAAGTGAGTTGCGACTAACCATTTGACCTGCAGGCTCTCCGGGGGCAGGGACTGCTGCAGCAGGGTCTTTCCCAGCAGATCCAGCTCATCCAGGGCTTTAGTGGCAGGAGGGGGGGCGGAGGCAGGGGCCTGGGCGGGGGTAACAGATGGCAACAGCACCGCAGCTGGTACTTGAGGAATGGGTGGGTCTACCGTATCTGATGACTAACACAGACAAGTTTGTGGTTAGAATGACCAGCTGTTCCAAAAGCATGAATGTCCTGAAACCCATTCGTCTCTGCGTCTCTGACCTGAAAGGAGTTCCATGTGGTGGTTTCGCCAGACTGGGAGGAAGCCAGGTTAGAACTGGGAGTAACATCAGTTAGTCCTACAACAAACAGAACACAAACTCTCAGACGAACTCTCTGGGTCACATCCGAGTACAGAGCTATTTCACAAAGGAGGCGTTCTCAGTAAAGCTGGACTGTGAACCTGCCCCACTGCTCCCAGCAGACAGGCCTCAGTTATCTGCTCAACAAAGAACTCCTGCTTTGGGAAATATAAAATGGATGTAATATACACATGTACTCATACGGCCCAGTCCAACACAAGAGGAGAACACTGATCCGAGGTCAGCCCTCACCGAGAGACATCAGCTCGTCGTCCAGCAGGCTGATGCCCAGCTCCTGTGATGGTGTGGGCTGAGACGGGAATTCTGGGAAGGTTGGAGCGGAGGGTGAAGTGTCGAGACCGCTGAGGTCCAACAGGGCCGTGCTGCTGCCTGCAGAGAAAAACAGGTGGATTCCAGGTCCGGGCTGGAGGTGCAGGACTTCGTATGTGCAGGGATGCTTGCGGTGAATGTTAGTTAATAGTGTTGACGTTACGTGTGTGTGTGTGTGTGTGTGTGTGTGTGTGTGGTGACGTGGTTACCTTTGAGACTGGATGTGGTGGAGCTGTCCCCGTTCACCTCCTCCCCCTTCACCAGCTGCCTGTAGAGGTTAATCACCTGCGTCAGGCTGTCATTCGCCTGCAGGATCTCCGCTGTGGACCAACACACACCCACAAGCCCAGTCTCTACACCGACTGCTTACAAACAAGTCCATCATTCCTTCCAACACGCCGTTCCTGAGGCCATTCATTCCTGCTTTCTTCATGTAAAAATATGCACCAGCCGATTAAAGTTCATCTGAAACGTCTTCCGTTAACGTTTATTTACTTTCATATCTACGCACTGAGACGGCCCACGGATTCCTACAGAGTGATCTCCTGCATCACACAACCATCACACACTTCCAACATCTCACTCCTATCAAACACAGGAGAACGCTCTCGGACCGTTAACAGACGGGTGTTATCGTGTTACACGCCACGACTCAGCAAAATTAAAATCAGCCCAGACTTCAGTGACGCACTCAATTAATGCAAATGTTAAAGTAACTTTTGCTGCCCTTCTACCGTCGGCGCTTACCAAGAGCTTCGTCGTTGTCTTCGGTGTCACTGGCCAGCCGAAACAGGGTGGGTCTCATCTTCTCGCAGCGCTGATACAGATCCTGCAGGACCAACCGGGACACAACACATTAAACCAGAAACTGAACTCGCCCCTACAGTATAAACACAGTAATCCTGTATCTGCAGTGGATGAGTCGCCAAAAGCGTGTTTATGACGAGATTACGCACCTTGATGAGCTCCTCGTTGCTGTGGGAGCTGCTGTAGTCTCCCAGCAGCTGAGTGAGGAGCCCCACACTGTCCTTCACCTCCTGAATGGCGTTTACTCTCTTGGACACTTTCTCCATGCGCTTCTGGTCCTACACACACACATGGTTCTTTTACCTGATCCTGAAAGACACGCTCCTCTAACTGAGCCAGTCAAGGTGACTCAGATGAATAGTAAAATAAATTAATAAATTCACCAAAAACATCAAACAATTAAAAATATGGAAAATAAAATCATGCGTCTTAACAAGAAAAAATTGTACTGAAATGTGGCTTTAAGAAACGGTTGGAATAGTTCATGCATTTTAGTGTTATATTATTACATATATATATAATTTACTAATTTTGGGAAAAATTGATGTAAATTCACCGAAACAGTGGTGACGCAACCCTCTCTTTAAGGGGGGTGTACTACACCGAGTGCTCTGGGAGCAGATTTAGGGTTTACACTATGGAACGTAATTGACTACAATCTGTAACAACAGAACTTTAATAACAAAAAACATCATAAACCATAAAACATATCCAACATATTAAAGCTCATCTCTTTATCTATACTTAGACAAACTCCATTTAAACCACCTCTACAGCCAGGTCTGGAACAGGTACTGCTTACTGTTCACCTGATTCTGCAGCGCTCAACTTTAATTAAATATGTCTGATTATTAAAACAACATGGATATTTGACAAAGGCAGGGACTGGAAAACCAAAATAACCCTAACCACAACTAGGACACACACACACACACGCGCACACGCACACACACACACACACACACACACACACACACACACACACACACACACACACCTCCTGCACCATTTCCTTAATGAGTTTGTTTGCCGCTCTCAGGTCCTCCGGGTGAGTGCTATTCAGCAGGCGAGACAGCATCTGCAGAAAGACAGGAGAGAATAAGAGAACAGACACACAAATAGAAAAACTAATTTATCGCTATTCATTATATTAACACTAGTGTCACGAGTAGTTTACACAAGCGCAGGTAATCTGACTTCCACTGCCGAGTTACACACTCATCTCCAGCCCGGACCTGAAGGGGCACGGAGCTGCAGGACTGCAGTAATGTGGGTCATGGGATTCATGGCTAGCGCTTCAACGTAAGATCTAAGGTCGGAATTCACAGCAGCAGGATATTTGGCTCAGATATCTCACAATGTTCTGTGTAATATAATCTTATCCATCAGAGCATGTTTCTGGAGATGAGCCACCACACACAGTTCATTTCCAGCCCTAACTCAAGCCGCCTGACCAGCCGAGCCCAGGGAGCTGGAGCTGTGGAGTCATGTACATTTACATTTACGGCATTTATCAGATGCTTTTTATCCAAAGCGACTTCCAATCCCTAATTACAGGGGACAGTCTCCCTGGAGCAACTTGGGGTTAAGGGTCTTGCTCAGGAACCCATTGGGGGTAGGATTCGAACCCATGACCTCTTGGTCTAGAGGCAAGTATCCTACCCACTGCGCCACCACCACCCCGCCCCTACGCCCTTATATATATATATATATAACCCAACAACACAGTGACTACCCAGAAATGCTCCTTAGTCACCAGGTCAGTGTTTCTCTCTTTACCTTGGACTTCTCCTCGTCCTCAAATATGGCGTTCTTGGGTCTGGGTGGGGGAGGGGGGAGGGGCTTGTCGTCAGGAAGAGCAGGGTCTTGTTTCACAATACCTGGAAGAAAGACAAGGAACTCCATCTCTTAAAACACGTCCTGCATTTGCTGGGACTTCCTGCAGTGTTTATGCCTTACAGCTCTGATTACTCAGAAAATAATGCACTTACGAAGTTCAGGACAACTAAACAATATGACCATAGTACACATCAATGCATGCTGCATAATGTACCCTGCAGTGTTTGAACAGTAAAATCAGCCACTTAAACCGCATTTCAGAGCTAAAGAGCTGAACTAAGATTAATTACAGAGGAACGTCTGGTTTACCTTGTTTTTTGAGCATCTGATAAGCATCAGATATTTTGGTCTCTTCAGGAAGACCCACAGTCCAGCTATACATCATTTCTAGAACTTTCTTCTTAACAGGTTCTGGAGCACGAGAGCCCAGGTACTGCAACACAGCACACACCAGTGTGAAATACAGGTCAGACCGATGAAGACACGGATTCAGATCAGCAGCACTGACTTTAAGGGGCTTTATTTTCTGAATACTACTATAATTTTAGTAGTTAATTTTAGTAGTGTCTGGCATCTTAGCAAACAGATCATGAAGCTGGGTGCCTTGGTGTGCCAGACACCTTTGCTTTGCCAAGTGGGG
>JBBPCW010000106.1:336163-346414 GCA_037974425.1 Phenacogrammus interruptus | reverse complement strand
TTATTATTATTATATCTGATCACAGAGCTGATAAAGTTGAGACACAGTTTGTTTTTGAATTCTCTGTTCCTGATTAGTGAAGAGCTGGAGAAGGTCCAGTCTAATCTCCGGCTCCGATAATCAGACTAAATAAAACTTGTACTGTGTTTCGGAATAATGAACATTTATAATCGTCTGAATAACTTTAAGATCACAAATAAAGTGATGCGTGAGGCTCTCACTGCTGAACACCAGGCAGCTGCTTCATTTCTGCGTTAGATCTGAAACCCCTCAAACAAAGGAAGGTCTTGGTTGATCTGATCGCAGTCAGACGTGGATCCGCTGAAATCCGCAGATCTCTGTCGACTGATGAAGCATGACTTATAAAGCGAACCTTCAGTTTGGGCCACAAATACAGAATACAACCAGAAAACGTGTTAATTTCTAGCCCCTCCAGGGGATTTCCAGTATTGCTGAGCTACGCTGGGGCTGCTATAGACTGAACACAGACGGAACATCTGAGGGAGTTTTACCGTCTCTCCTGTTCAGTCTGATCTCGGACCAGTCCGGAAGTCCCTGCCCTGCACAGTCCAGTGCTCCCAACACGACTGGGATCTCCAAACACCTGAGAATCTGGTTGAGCCGACTGCCATAAACATAAAGATGTTGGTTTAACCTTCAGTCCAGCTTCTGAGGTTCTAACTAATGCGACACTGATCTAAAGACGACTCCCTGAAGTCATCGCAGCTTTGCTGCGGGCCCAGAAGCGTCCTCTCGCATTAAAACAGCGTGGGTTCTGTTCCCAGGTCGTTAGGCAGCTTGAGAGGTTCATTTACGCTCAGAATTAGCTCTGTGTTAATTCAGTGTCGGCAATGGCGGCGGCACAAAAGAGCTCGGTAACTTGGCGTACGATGCTGGGAAACGTCTTCACTCCCTCTTATGGAGTCAGACGATAATATAAATAAGAATTGATGTTTAGGGAACCTAATGTTTTCATAAGAAAAAATTCTTTTGTTTTTTAATTAGTGTTCCGATTAGCGTATGCTCTTCAGTGGGTGTATGGACTTCACCCTCATGTCGTGTGGGGTCTGGGTGGCAGGATCGGCGTGTGTTTAGACTGTGTGTTGTATTTCTGGAGCTCACAGACACCCTGTCATTTCGAAACACAAACCACACGCTAATTACCGCTAGCATGTCCCGAGCCTGACAGAGCATAATTATCCAGGAATCAGACGAGCGTTTATTGTGAGTAGCAACAATCTATATGCTGCGCTGCAGTAGATCTGTATACTAGCATCACGGTTCCAGTGTCCATAATTATCCAGGACACCTAAAGTGTTTTGATTTCAGACCCCCCAGAGCGTCTCGCTGCTTCGCTAACGCAGCCCGCCCGGGGCTAGCGCCTAGCTGCAGGAGGGTTCGTGCCTCCACATGGTTGAGATGGTTGAGATGTCTGAGGCTCCATTACAGATTGGGTAACTCTGACCTAAATAATAGGCTGCTCATGAATCATGAATCCCGTCACCCACAGACTCCGAGACGCATTATTAACATCATGCTAACACCAAACGTGTCTCGCAGTTCACTGACTTTTACAGAGGGTGGGTGAGGTTTTTCCAGATCACACCACACCAGCAGGTTCCGTATGACACATTTATCTCAACATTTTAAATTAGAAATGATTTGGCAAAAGAAAGTGAAGTGAAATACAATGTAGAACACGAGTCGTTCCGCTAGTCACTGGAATAAAACCCCACGGGCCAGTCGGGTAAAACCACCTCGTCTGGATACAACAGACCGCTTATAAACCCACGGAAGCGTTAACGGTCAGAATGTGCATTCTTGTGGTGGACTCACCTCCTGGCAGGCTGATGGGTCCACACCCTTTCCCCACGGCCGTCTCCTCCTCGATGTAGATGTGCTTCTTGCAGAGCTTCCACAGCCCAAAATGAGCCGCTTCACATGTAGTGTTGATGCTCTCCACCTTCGGGCTCAACACGGCCCAGTGGTCCGTCACCACGGCGGTGAACATGGACACCATGCCCACCAGGATCACCACGGCTGTGATCTTCACTTTTGTGCTCTTCTGCATGGTGCCCCGACAGTCGGGTCTTCTGCGATCTGCTACTGGAAGAGTACCCGCCTCTGGAGACTCGAGCTGAAGACTCTAGGCTTCCCTCTGACGGTCCCCTCTCCAGGGCTCAGGGTGGGGGTGAGTCTGGGCAAGTGAGCTCCTCTACAGTCCTGCTGGAGGTCCTGACTGGGGCTGGGCTCAGTATAGCACTGTGCTGCGAACTGAGACCGAGGGCCAAATGGCAGTTTGCTCCTGTTCCCCCGAGGCTCTGGGCCTGTGGACCGGCCCGCAGCTGTCGAGCTCCATCAGAAAAGTTGATGACCAAAGGGCCACATGAGTTTCACGGGGGGCTTGGGGAGGCGGGGGGGGCATCTATAAATGTGCGTGAGTCAAACTATCAGGCTGTCCACCTATCAGGTTTCATATGTAGGTGGGGGTGTGGCCAAGATAAAAGCAA
Organism: Phenacogrammus interruptus; assembly: GCA_037974425.1. Taxonomy (NCBI): domain Eukaryota; kingdom Metazoa; phylum Chordata; class Actinopteri; order Characiformes; family Alestidae; genus Phenacogrammus; species Phenacogrammus interruptus. The sequence continues at coordinate 343,904 of JBBPCW010000106.1, read as the reverse complement.
CAAATAAAGACATAAATAAATCTCAAACAGTAATTACACTGAGGATACACACCGTGGCTTTTCTACGATGGACACTTTTTTATTATCTGTTATGAAATTGTGGTTCAAATGACCATGTTATAATTCACCCACCGGCACCATAATCATCATCTAGCATCACATACAGGGAGCATTACACCATCTTAAACACGACTCCACCAAAGATCTCTCATCCGTTCCTCATGGATTGTATATTAGAAGTGAATATCAGACAGGAATCTTTACGCGGCAGTGAAACTGAGCACAGTCCTCTGGCCCTGAGAGTGAGGCGGATTCCTTTAGCACTCCTGGCTGTTTAAGATGATCAGTTTTGTGGGTTTAGAGAAACTTTTATATAATGCTGTGGTTGATTTTACCCTTTGACTCTCAGTTATTTCTGTTATTGATGTGAGAGGAGGGAGTGCAGGATGTACAGTAGACAGAACCTGCGGCATCGACAAATGACCACATTTGAGACAAAACCATGACCAATGGACCAATAGAAATGGTCTAAATGACTGATTTAAATTAAGTTTTAAATTAATACACATTACGGCTAAGAACTTGATTTTGCTTCTCTGATGAAATCTGCTACAGAGAGAGAAGTCTTTATGACATTTTGATGAAGAGAACAGGAAGAGTACGCCGGTAATTCTGGACAAATGGACATTCCTGACTCTCAAAGCTTCTGAGCCGTAAAGTCCCCCATAAAAATGACAGTTCCTACCAGGTTCCTCAGGCATGTGGCACAACAAAAACCCTTTAATTGATTCTGGTTCTTTAGAGGTTCCTCACACTCCCTTATTTACAAAAACGGTACGAGGAGAGAGATCTCTGAGGGAGTCCTGGGTTCTCCTGAGAGCTGTGACGGAGTTCTGAGGAACAAGGGAAGGTAGAGCTGGGAAAAGGGAGGAGGATCCTCCCAAACCTTCTAACCTTTCACTCAATCTAAAGAACACTCGGCCACCAAAGAACTCTCAGCCCCTAAAGAACCTTCCACTCAACCCTTTCTTTAGGAGAGGATCTTCTCTGAACACTTTATGGAAGCTGTGTTGAAGAGTGTGCTCTAATCCTGTTGGTTTTGGATCTCAGTGGAGTTTTTCCATGAAGAAGAAGAAGAAGAAGAAGAAGAAGAAAAAGAAGAAGAAGAAGATGAAGAAGAAGAAGAAGAAGATGAAGAAGAAGAAGAAGAAGAAGACGAAGACGAAGAAGAAGAAGAAGAAGAAGAAGAAGAAGAAGGGAAAGATGCAGGCATCAGGTAGAACAGTAACATCTCTGCTTTTATTGAGGTCGACTACAGTGAAGGAGAGCAGACAAGAAAGGAAATATAACAGCAGAACACACACACACACACACACACACACACACACACACCACTTTTACACAGAAAAAAAATGATGTATTGCGACTGTGTTGGATGAAGTGGGAAGATAACGCTAAGTCAGAACTCCACTTTCGTTAGGAAGGCGTTTCTGGAGAAGCTCTTGTCTCTGCGTCGCTGTAAACAGGAATATGTGCGACTTCAGAACAGGGTTCACTCTGACTTTATTAACTGTTGCCATGACGATAATCCGTCGGGAGTAGAGAGATTTCCTCCGGTTATGCTGTTATTATATTATGAGACAATTTCACACCGTCCACAGAGAAACAACAACCGTGTTTGATTGATCACAGCAATAACATACGATAACGAACTGCAGTTATGGCATCACCTCAGTGACTGGCGCCTCGCCCTGGAAAGTTGGTTTCATTGCCAGACGTCGTTACTTTTTTGTTGAATATTTTAATTACTCTGTTCTTTCTCCTCTCAGAGATGGACAGACGTCTCAGAAAGCTGGGAAGGCTGCGCTAGGCTCAGTGCCGCGCTTTCGGAGTGCCGTAACGCATTAATTCTCCACCCTGCGGACGCCGTAATGTGCTTTCGTGGGGCCGACTCTGCGTGTTCTGTGGCAATGGAACTTGCTTCATTAGCCAAATGCCTCTTTCTACCAATGATGAACGACTCCGCGTCAAGGGGATGTGGCATGAGACGCTCTGGGCATAAACCGGAGCAAATTAAGCGAGTGTTTGACCATATGTGCCAAAACGCAGCCTAGAAGAGCGCGAGAACGCGGAGCTTCCTCAGCTAATGTTCAACAGAACCTCAGGCGTAGGTAAAGGGACCCAGAAATTCAACAGTAACTTGATCGTGATTTCTCGGTTATAAAACCCTCTGATCTTAAACCTGAACTGCTGGTTCCTTCCTTATTAACTTCCCTGAGGAGAAAGTCCTTGAACGGCCACATTTATTTATTTATTTGTTTGTTTGTTTGTTTGTTTATTAATTAATTTATTAATTAAGACGACTTCTTCAAATGGCCACTTGAAACCGATTCACAGTTTTTATACCTTAACACATCTGTAAACATCAGAAGTAAATAATACGGCAGTGGGTCAAAAAACACTTGTACAAAATGGCTTAGTTACGAGATATAAAATCAAAAAAGGGTTGGAGCCTGATAACAGCTTGGGCAGTGGATCATAACTGTTGACTGATTTTAGCCCCTTTCAGTTTCCCTTTAACCTTCTGGGGCAAAACCTTTAACCCTGCAAACATCTGAGCTTTCCTCACCTGATTCAGATCAGTGGACGGTGCTCCTCATGACTGGGAGCCCCTGATCTGTCTCAGTTGTGGTGTATCAGTTGTAGAAAGATGCATCACGTGAAATTGTATTTGTTCAATACTGGGACAAAGGCTTAATCATTTCAGTGTTCAGTGCAGGATAGAAGTATTGCTACTTGGGCTTGTCACTGAGCCTCAGGTCTACAGTACAAAGCTGCACGAAGCCTCAGAAAAACGCTACAACTTTAAACAAACCTTTCATTTCTTGCTACGAATCTCAAAATTAATTGTCCGATGTCAAATCAGAACCGTACCTTCACCCACCCCCCTTTACTGGTGACTGCTGTGTGTTCACACCGGCGTGGTCCTGCGGTTCAGGCTGTCCTTGGTGTCTTTGGGGAAGCAGTTGTGGACCTGCAGGAAGCCGGGCGGCTCTCGGTCGGGGCTGTAGGGGCCGAGGGCCCCTGCTGGCCGCAGAGGGTGCTCCCTCCCCAGCGTGTACATGGAGATTTCCCCCAGAGGCAACGAGGAAGCAGCGGCCATCTTGCGCCCCACGGGTGAGGTGTCCCGGGACGGCTCGGTGGAGTGGGAGCTGGAGCGGGAGCGCCGCCGCCGGTACCTGTAGCTGGGGATGCGCGTGTACGGTGAGGAGGACGAGGACGGAACGCCTTTCAGGAACTCGCGCCGCTTGAAGTGGACCTCCTTGTTCTTCTCGATGTAGATGTTCACAGCCAAGACGCCGATGGCTTCGGCCACGATGAAGGACAGAGCGCCGGAGTAGAAGGACCAGCCATAGCTGTACTGGTTCTTCTTGTCCTCGCCCTTTTTGTCCCCGGGGTCGCCGGTGTTGCTGGAGATGTACACAATGATGCCGATGATGTTGCTGAGACCTGGTGAAAGAGACATCAAGACTTCAGGGAGGAGCATGAACCGTTCTACCTTATAACCTTTAAACCTCGTCTGCTGCACCACTGGGACAGGGTACAGGCCACATGAGGGAGGCGGGACATTTCATTTCTCTCTGGGATTTTAGTCCCATCCAAATCCATTCTGTCATGGGTTTTTAAAACAGATTTCAGCGGCCTCTACCTGCAGAATCCCATCTGAACTGGCACATTGATAAAAACCCATCATAACTTGTTGAAAAGGAATTTTTGAGGAATTCCAAAAGTGTGGGGCACTTGCAAAAACACCCGCTTTTCTTAAATCCCCAGGTATTTAATCAATATCTGAAAACGAATAATAAATGCAGATTATGAAACCATCCATATAAGAGAAGATATGTAATTATGAGTAATAATAAATAACAGTTCTAGGGATAGAATGTCGTTTGACAATAAAAACCTGCCAATACAAACTACTGTTAAAATGTAATTGTATGCTAATGCAATTACATTTAAAGCAAAATTACATTTTATTTATCATAAGTTAGATAGGACTGTGCCCCTCTACAGACTTTCCATATGTGGAGACATCAGAGACATGAGCTCATGGCGGCTCGGTCCCAGCTGTGCTGTTCTAGAGGAGCCGCACTGTATCACCAGCCGCTGGACTCCCGTCCTTTCTGTTACCTGCAGCTACAAAGAGGATGCCAGCGCTCAGGAGGATGTTGTTTCTGCTGCTGTAGATCCGTCCCACCCCCACACACAGCCCCCCCAGCAGCAGCAGGATGGTGCTCAGGATGGGAAAGAGGCTGGAGGCTCGAACGATCCCTGCACAGAGCAGGACAGAAATCAGCAAACACTCGCATGAATTCTCTAGAGTCAGTTTAAGTGATTAATCAGAATTAATCAGAAATCCCCCTAAAAATCGAATCAATCAAAACAAATAATGAAAAATGCTGAAAATGTAAAACATGCTCTTCTTTAGTGTATTGGAGTGTAGTGTATTTGAGCTGTGAAGCTGAAATGGGTCAGAAGTGGAGCTAGACCATCACACACTGGTGTCAAACTGAGTTTTTGAATAGTCTGACTTTCTGAAGTAGTTTCTGGCACTGAACACACTTTTCTATAAACATGGACCACAGTCCAGACTTTGATATGGTTTCTACTGCGTTTACATAATTCTGCTCTTACAGGTAACAGTGTGTCATACAAGGTTAGTGTAAAGTGACCATTCTGTCACACGTGAACACGCCACAGCACACGGTGTGATCAGGCGGGAGAGACTCTGGCGAGGGCCGAGGCGAGGGCCGAGATGAGGACCTGCTAATGATGGGGTAAAGATTCTAAAGATTCAATACTTGTTGCTACATTAGCCTCGTAGCTTCAGTGCAACATTAAAGACAAACATGTCTTAGTGGGTCTTCTACGTTGTTTGGTCTGGACCTAAACCGAAACAGCCGGGACCTCAGACCAGTCTGGACCGATTCGTTTGAGGAAGGCTGGTGACAAGTTTATGTGAGTGATTCTGTGGAAAGAACATGTTTTGTAGCCCAAAGACCTTTTAGAACTAGAGTGAGTTAAAAGTGATCTACACTTTATAGAAAGTAGTGTGTTGTGTAGCTTCAGAAACCACATCAGCAGGTAAAAAAGAGAGACGGATGAGAATTCAAAGCCTTTCAGTGGAATTCTAATATAAAAGAGTGAAAGCAAGGGCGCGTGCTGCATTAGCAGCGCAAACGGATTTTATTCCCATTTTTATGTCCCAGTGTAGGAAGACGGTATCTGTCATCAAAAGGGAAATCCAGTAGAATATCTCCTGAATCCCAGTTTGGCCTCTTTGCAGGCTTTGCAGGGTGGACCTGACTAATCTCCCTCCCCAGGACAGCGATCTGGGGCTTAGAGGTGGGTTCCCAGGGGCCCGGCTGGCTGCTGAAGTAATTTGCAGGCAGGATTAATTTTGAGGAGTAAGCAGCCAGAAGGTTGCAGGGATTTGGGTGGATATTATGGGATGCTGGTGGATGGGCTGGACAGTTATCTGCTGCTCGAGGAAATGGATGAGCAGCAGGTGAGGAGCAGCTGCACCTTAGTGGTAAATATCAGGTCCTGGAACTGCATTTGCTCTTCTTTTGATAAAGTGAAGGATCATCACTCCTTCTTTTCTCTGGTTGGAGGGTCTGCTGATCCAACAGCCTTTAACATATTTTTAAGTATGATAACACGTTTATCTTTTTAAGTATCTTAATGTATTTGCCCTGAAACTTTGGCATCAATTAAAAACACTCAAAAGTCTTGACTTGTTGATGCTTTGTATCCTGATTAGCAAATAATATATTGATCCGGATAAACGTTGCTGTCTGTCCTCATCACTTAAGGCGATGCTCCTGGAGTGGTTCCAGGTCAGTGAAGTTCTCAGTTTCGTTTGACCTGAAACTCATTCAGGCATTCATGTGCAAACCTTCCCTGGGTCTACAACGAAGAGCTGATAAAATGATCAATGTTGAAAACAATATCTGTGCTTTAAACTCTGTTCTGACAGATTGCAGTACAATACAGGAAGCACAGGGGGCGATATGACTTCTATAGCGGCTTCAAAGGAGGGAGGTCAGTTCGTTTGTTGAGTCAGTAAAAGGTGAACTGATTGAGGAAATAACTGCTAAGAGCTTCTCCTGGTGAAGCAGAACATACGACTTGATTGGTACTTAAAGCTTAAACTGCAGCTATAAAACACAGATCTGTGATGAGACTACACTGTCAGAACAAAGCAGCGCCGTGTGGCGTCACCATGAAGCAGCTCTCTCTGTTCCCCTGGTGCTCAGGGCTGTGAGACCCAGTGATGGAGAGTAGAGGAGAGGCAGGCTTACGCAGGATGTACTCGGAGCTGTCCGTGTCGTAGTCGTTATCCTCGGGGAAGTGATTGATCCGGTAACAGCTTCCTTTGTTGATCCCTGTGGACGGATGCAGAAGCAGTCAGAGACCGCAGTCATGATTGAATCAGGCTGAAATGACTCGAGCCCCGAGCCACTTTAACACAACACAACAATCAGGGAGCGACGATGACAAACTAGACGAGTTTCAGTCTCTGCTTCAGAGGCAAAGTAAAAATAAGAACTCCACCTTTCAGATATTCTTCCATCACACGTTTAATCTTCTGTTATTGATTGTGTATTCATTTATCTCTTCTAACTTCCTGCTCTTTTTATGTTAGAGATTTTGTATTCTGTTCCTGGAAAGCACTGAAGGACTTGTGTATGATAGACTTGACTCCTGATAAACATGTTCACGCATTAATAGCTGGTTCAAATCCATGACTGAACAAAGTAATGAGGCGTTTTTAATATGTTTAATCCGGTTTACTCTGGTCTTCCATCTGACAAATTAGAGATTGTTCCTCTTAACACACAATGCTGGCAGTGCGAAGTGTGTGCGTTTCCTGAGACGCGTGCAGGACCTGGAGTGAACAGGGTTTGAGGCTCTGGAGTGGTCGATCCCATCACTGCCTCTGTACTGTATCATTTTTCATTCCACAGTCAGAGAAACACCTGGCGAAAATAAACCCTCTAGTCCTAAACGTAACCGCACCTTCCGAGGCTGGTGATGTCATCACTGCTGGTCCTGTTCTCCTACAGACTGTGTGTAAGTTATGATCTCCAGCACTGGTCCCTTTGATCAAGGGCTTTTAAGAGGTTTCTGTAAACACTTTCTGGGAGCTGTGTAACATTTAATCAAACAAAGTTTATTTTCAGTCATTTCTGCTCCTTTTACTAATAATAGTGTGTTCAGCTGTTTGACATGTTCCAGAGAACACACTTCTGTGTACATTATTCAATACACAATACACACCACACACACCACACACACCACACACATCATACACACCACACACACCACACACACCACACACCACACACACCACACACACCACACACAACATACACACCACACACACCACACACCACACACATCATACACACCACACACAACATACACACCACACACACCACACACACACACCACACACCACACACATCATACACACCACACACAACATACACACCACACACACCACACACACACCACACACCACACACACCACACACATCATACACACCACACACACCACACACCACACACACCACACACATCATACACACCACACACAACATACACACCACACACAACATACACACCACACACACCACACACACACACCACACACCACACACATCATACACACCAC
>JBBPCW010000091.1:41387-52538 GCA_037974425.1 Phenacogrammus interruptus | reverse complement strand
CTCTCCCTCTCCCTCTCCCTGAATAATCCACCCCATTTCCCACACAGATAAAACCCCAAAGATCACAGGACGCTTTTGCTTCCATCCGTTTATCCACCCCCTTTATGTCTCAACAAGAGTGACCAGCTGGCTCTGCTGTTTTGGGCACTGAGGCTGGAAAAGCAGTTGGCTGCGCTGTTTCAGCTCCAGATGGCCACTGGAGCTTCTTTCTTTTCTGCTTCAGCACTGCAGTTCAGCACCTGCACCTCTAGAGGACACTGGCGCTGTTCCACAGTGCTGACTGGCTGTGAGATAGATAGGCGGATGGATGGCTGTACTGATATATGATAAATAGAGAGGTGATGGATTAATAGATGAAAGGATGGGTAGATAGAATAATAAATGTATAGATATTTAAGTGAATGACTGAGAGATGGAGAGATTAATTGATGGATCAATAGTTTGATGGCTAGATAGATAGGTAGATGAACAGATGCATGTGTTGTCTGCATCTGTTCATCTACCTGCTCAGTTTACATCACTATAACATTATCAGCAGTGAATTATATATCAAAAATCACTCTTTGAGACTGAATATGAGCAGACTTCCGAATAAGAAACAGGTTTTACTGGTCATGTGTACTAATATTTTTTAACAGTTCACATTTGACGTTGTGCCATTACACAGATGTCGGTTTGTGCATTTCTTTTCACACAGACATTCATAAATTAAAAGCGTAGACACCTTTAGCCTGAACCTTGCAACCCCCTTCACTGCAGCCCATAACTCTACTGCTGTTAACCGCACTGCTTGAAAGTATAAAGTATGTACCGTAATAAGGCGTTGTAAATTGTACAGAAGTCTTTATCACACTATAACGTACTGTATTACACATACAGACCTTACACATACATACGTTTGCACAATCATCTATCATGCTTGCTTACTCTTAATTGTGTTACATGTTAAACACGTGCAATAGGACAAATGTGACACCCTTCATGTTGTGAAGATGTTTACTTTTTTCTTAATACCTCTTTTTTTTTTAAGGTGTTTGAATCATAAAGTTATTTTAACAGTTTAAGAGACCTGTTAAGGTCTTTCCTTTTTCAGCAATGTAGACATTACCTTATATACATTTTGTTGTTACTTCTACAAAGAACAACCACAACATTAAACCCACTGTTAGGAGAATATAGTACTTTTTTGGGAGGGGATAATAAATTAAACTCAAGCTCAAGCAAACCTACGGATCTGAGCAACTTGGACAATGGCTAAATTGTGATGGCTAGACAACTAGGTCAAAGCATCTCCAAAATGGCAGGTCTTGGGGGTTCTTCTCAGTATGCAGTGATTAGTACCAAGCAAAATTGGTCCAAGGAAGGACAACCACTGAACTGATGACATGGTCATGGGCACCCAAGGCTCACTGATGCACAACAAATGATCTGAAACAGTACTGGATATGACAGAAAGATGTCATTACACATAATGACTGGACACACAGACCAGTCAGAGTGCCCATACTGTCCCCTGTCCACCTCCAAGACTGCCTACAATGGGCATGTTACAATGTAACATCTTGTACAATGTACCAATGCACGCCTTCAGAGGTCTTGTGGAGTTGTGTTGCCAGCATGCAGAAGATCTATGCAATATCAGGCAGGCCCATTTAAAACATTTCCTGCCTTGTGAGACTAATGAAAGCATGAATCTATTGCCGCTTCCTACCCACAACCCTGCTGCCTGTTTTCAGCATAAACGCATTTTGATATTTTCAGCGGAGTTTGTCTCAACCGTTCTAATTTGGAAAGAAATGAGCTCCCTAGATGACCTCTGACCTGCCGAAGGGTCAGGTAGTCTCTGCAGAGGCCAAACGCATTACCCTTAATGTACCTGGGGCAGTAAGGGTTTAACCTCCAGATAATAATAGATTAGAACAGGACCATGGAACAGGGCTACTCGCAATGTACATACTGGAGGGTCTGGCAAAGCTCTGTGTTTGTCTTACTGTCGCTCGCTTTTTTCTCTTTGCGTTGAGTTTCTTGTATTTCGATACTAAAAGGTGACTAATCTATCTAACCTCTTGAATGCAGTCTAATGATGTAAATGTAGTATATTCATATGTCCTCTCATAAGGGTAACTTAATTTTACTTAACTTTGTACTGTCCACTCTCTGCCATGGCAAAACACATTTCCTACTTGTGGGACAACCTTAAATGGTGTGGGGTGAGCCCCCTCACATTCCCCCAGGACTGAGCATGATGCTCCTGAGAGCCAGGTGAGCTGTGTTAGGGGAGGAGTCAGAACTCTTTAAAACGCAGGCTCTCTGCTAGAGTGAAAAAGGGTGGAGGAAAGGACTGGAGGAAACCAGCCAATGAGGAAAGGGCGGCCAAAAGACTGAAAGACGGAGAGAGTAGAGAAAAAATGGGTGAGGGAGAGAGGAGTGTGTGTGCTACATTTCAGCCCAGAGCGTGGTTCTGTTTGTTTTGCCTTTTGTTTAAAATAAAATGCTGCTGTGCACCATTTCCAGCATCTCTGGGTGTATCTGGGTGTATGTTTAGGCCTCCCCGCTTGTTCCCCGGGCCGCACGCCACAATGGGTATATTAAATATTTTAATAACAGAGAGTTCCTGCAGAACTATAATAGGCATGGTCACCAGACAAGCCTTTTGTATCCCATATAGGTACATTGACACCAAGTGCAGGCATTCGGGTTATGATATATTTCTTGTACAGTACACTTTAGAAAATAAGAGAAATGCAGTATTCCTCTAGAGCAGGTCTGTCGAACTCCAGCCCTGGAGGGCTGTGGTCCAGCACGTTTTGGTGATTTCCATCAAACTGTGCCAGACACTGATCCTCCAGGACCGGAGTTTGACACCCCTGCTGTAGAGTCATCACTGTTTTGCAACACAAAAACAAAATCACATGCTTCATTGTATCGTCACCTAACCATTACATTTATTTTTGTAATTACATTTATGTTTACTTTTGCGTTTACATTTTGTATTTTGCAATTTCATCAAATTGCACCTCCCAGTTTGTGAGTTTTTGATATCAAAAAAATGTAAAAATTGGTGTTTCTCTGCAAAACAAGACTGTGCATGCATGAATCATAACCTCAGTAAATGATAATACAGGATCTTCTATTCTACTTACTAACACAAATGTAACACGAATTCATCCTTAACACAACATCTATGAGTAAAAAATAATGTATATAAAATCATCAGCCATGGCCACAACTTCTTAAGGTAAGAAGTTGCTGCTGCTATTGCTGTTGCTTTAAAAGTACTTTCTTGACTTGTTAGGAAGATGATAACAAGACAGATGTGAACAGGGGGGATTATCTAACCAGAGAAGTGTGTGACAGCTCACAGGAACACACACAGTAGTCACAGTAGTATCCCTGTCCCAATGCTGGCAGGAGTAATAACGGGTTGTGTGTGTACGTGTGTGAGAGAGAAAAGGCGAGGGAGAGAGAGAGAAAGTGAGTGAAGGGGGAGAGAGAGACACACACAGACATCAGTTTAAATGTCTTGATCAGTTGGAGTTGTCTCTGCTGACAGCTTCATTTCCCATGCCACTCTGTTCTTCTGTTTACCCCCAAATTAACCCCTGTTCACCCTGGGAAGTGTTTTCAGTCTCCTGACACACACCGCTGGAGCTGCCTGTCACTCTTAATCCTGTACTCCTGCACAGGGATTTCTAGATCTTCCCCTTCTGTCACCTTTAGAGAAATCTAAAGCTAGAGGTTGGGTTTGAAGAGAGGATTTTTTTTTTCTATTTTGTGTACCTGCTATTCAATCGAAGAAGTAAAAACTTTGACTTCTTTGACTTTCGTAAAGTTGAAAGCAGTCAAGTTCAATTTTTTTTATTCAGTTCAGTATATGTTGCTTTCTACAGAAGCAATTTTCCCAAAGTGTTTTCTAGAAAAGCCAGCATCAGAACAAAAACTCCCTACCAGCATGAAGAAGTAAACTTAGGGAAGGACCAAGACGCTCAAGGTCACACTCTTTAGAGTACTGGAAGAGAAAAGCATGAGAGGGAACTATTGAGAGAACTCAAAAGGTGAATGCATTGTCATTATTAACAATCTCTCATAGTTTACATATGGGTCTGAAGATGCTAGTGAGACTTTAATGGGATCCACATGTTCAGGCAAGTGTGGGAGATGCTTGTGTGTGAAAGAAGATCTTAAACAAATAGTTGAGTTCAAACTCGTTCACAACATCAAGTTCAGAATCTAGCTTTTCTATAGCCAGACAAAATTATGTCTCAAACTCTCCTTAGTCCAAGTTAAGGCAAGTTAACTTTCAGCCTTATATTATAAATGGTTCAGACCTCTATCCTTCACTCTCGTAAATGCACACCATACACCAAAGTCGTTGAGTCAAAATGAACTGTTAGATATTAGTCTTAGATTGATCCCATCATTATTATTATTTATTACAGGTATAGTTATGTATATAGGTATACACATGTGATGTATGTTGTTGATATTTAAGCTGGAATCTAACCTGTAGCACCAAGTCAAATATTTCTGTCTCTACCTGAGGAATTTATAGTAGTTACAAATAGTAGTAATACGCTTTAAGATCAGGCAATGAGTAATTAGCTATTTAAGGGTTTAATACCTGATACTGGAGTGTCCCTTTTTATGATACAGGTCGTACAAGTTACTATTTTTTAATGTTCTGTCATCTAGTGTGACCTCACTAGCCACCAGTCAGGAGATGTGTATTTTTTTTGTAGAGAAAAACTGGACCACAGAAGTGAGGGAGGAGCAATTTTCCTCCATGTGTCTGATGAAAAGTTGATGAACAGTCTGAGGGAACAGCCTCCCTAAAAAATGCCACACATACTCACACCCGGCGGTGTGCGAGCCCCTGGCTCCCTCATAAATATCAATTTTAACATTCAGCCATGACGATCGATACGATTTAAACCATGGAATTCAACTTAAGGAGTTTGCTTTATCTAATTGGCCTTCACTGAAAAATGAAGTGGGCTCCTGGTCAGCGCAGATAGAGGGGTCATTTTCCTACTGTCTGCAGAGTCTCATCAATCTCAACTGACCAAAATCCCACTGACTGCCCATTTGTATCTGGTGCATGCCTGATCCTCCCATCCCATAATGCACCTCTCCTTTGGAGGGACTCATCCTGCCAGCACCTCGTTAGCTCGGAGGCCAAAGAGTTATAAATTGTGGCATATAATTTTTTTTTTCTCTAGAGGAGAGAAATCTATTGTGAAGTTAACTTTTATAGAGCTGTGCATAACAGAAAGCGATGGATGGTTGTGTTGGAGGTGAGGAAGGAGGCAGGGATTCATTCATCAGGGTAAAGAAGTTGCACACACACATACGCATATACTCTAAGCCAGCATCAGCCACTGTCCCCGAACCCAGTGAGCCAAAGCGACTTTTAGCCTTGTTAAAGAGACAGTGTGGTCAAAGTATTCATTCTACAACATTTTTTTAAAACATTTGAGCCATTCCATGAAGATCTTGTCCAGACATTGTAGTGGATCATAACTAGTGAGGACCCTCATTTTAAGACATGGTTCAAAAATCAAATGCAGTGAATTAGCCATGGCACACTATTATAAGTCTAATATTTAAATCTTTGGTTCTGCAGTAAAACTGTAGAGCTAATGGAGCCAACAAGGAATGGAAGCCCCATTACCCTTGCAGAAATGTGTTTTCTGACACCATTTCACATGCTTTATTAATAAAAATGCATTTTGTAGCAAAAGCAGTAGCAGGCACTTTTCTGGTTGACTTTTGGCGATTTACGTACGGCCCTGTTTATGTACACGTCGCAGGCAGGACAGTGAGAGATTTGTGTTGGTTCTGACAGTATTTCTGTGTTGGTGTTAGTTTTAGGATTTAAAAGCGTGTGTTTGTTTCAGGGTCGAGCTTTGTTACACTGGGCGTGTGATAGAGGACACAAAGAGCTGGTGTCCCTCTTACTGCACAACAACGCCGACATCAACAGTCAGGTCAGTGGATGCACACACATGCACACCCATTCATACATTGTTTGAGGATCTATAAACCGCCAGGTAGTAGGTTATAGCTCAGGAAAAACTAATTTTTTAATTCCCTAAAATAAAAATTAATGCAACAGCACCATTCATTCAAAATGAATTAAAATGAATTTCAGTATCAGTTTCACAGTACCGCACTTTTGTGTGTGTTTACACGAACTGAATAGTTTTAAGAATAGTTTTTGTTGAAAAACACATTTTTTTCCCCGTCCTCTCCTATTATGTTTTTGCTTAGTCACATGATGGCTGCCATATGCAAAGACCATGTCAATTTATACAGTATGAAATCACTGGCCTTGGAGAAATTGTGGAAAAATCAAAAATATATAAAAATGAGCTCTCCCTGTTTTAGACAAACTTCTCCCAGGGATGCTTGATATTCATGACCAACCACAGGGATGCTTAATATTCACGAGTGACAAATGTTAATTATATTAAGAATTATGTCTTTCATTTCACAACTGGATTTAGATCTGTTACATTTTACAACAGAAAATGTTGTTTGATGCTTTTGTCAAAGGGCCCAAATGCTCAGTCATGGGTCAGTTAGAAAATATTGCTCTTTTAAAAGTAACCTCTTGCTCTTTTAAAAACATGAAAACATTCCTTGTCAAATAATGTAATTGTCTAGTCTAAACAATGTTACATTATAGTGGTACACTTCATAGAGGCAGTCACTTGTCTTGAATTGTAGCTATTTTAAACACAGCAGTAAGAAGACGGGAATGGTTTGAATCCTTTACCACGAAACATAATATCCTGCATGTCATACAAACAAATGATTGGTGGTTGGCAGGATACTTGCCTCTGGACCAAGAGGTCATGCGTTCGAATCCTACCTTCAGCTCACCACCACTGGGTTCCTGAGCAAGACCCTAAGTTGCTCCAGGGACACTGTCCCCGGTAGTTAGGGAATGGAATCCGCTTTGTATAAAAGCGTTGGCTGAATAATGTAAATGAAAATTCTGGTTAAAAAATCAGTGAATATAGATCAATAAGTGGCACTATAGCAGTAAAGGCAAACATAGGATCGGCTTGCAAAATAAGGCCTGCAGTTGTAAGTTGCGACTTGCCAGCAGCATAAAAGTACCCCACTTTCTCATGGTTAGAGATACTGAGCTTTACAAACAAATCCGCTCAGCCTTAAACACCCTCAGGTATGTGTGCAGCTGTGGCGATGTAGAAGCTGCAGCTATTGGGTTTAAAGGCCTGATTGGGCTTTGCTTTAAGCCGTCTGAACCCAGCATGCTTGTCCTGATCCTCAATAAGACAAATCAATTGGAAGTAATCAGCCAAATTGTTTGCATTATACAACCCATATAATCAGAACATTTGCAAATGACTCTTTCATTTTTTTATTGCGTAGGCATGGATCAAAGCTTGGCTCAGACAAAGACATCAGTGCTGCTTTGTTTTTACATTTTAGCAGATAAACTACTGTAGACATGCCTCAGATGCCCCATAAGGAACAACAGAGTAATATTATATCACGGCCCACAGGGATTTGAATGAAAAACCGCAGCGCCATGTTTAACAAGACTAGTAACCTTCTCTCCATGTTTTTCTTCTCTGTCTCTAGCAGCTTTTGAATCATGGTACAATTTAAACTGTAATCTGTCATTTATGACGTTATTTCAGTTTGAGTATTACACACATCAGAAGAATAAAGAATTTAATGGAGTAATTACTTCAGTCTAGTAGAAGAACTGTGTTGTATCTGAAAACTAATAACCAGAACCTTACAGATATGAAAACTCATTTTTAAAGAGCTAAAAAAATTCAGATAAACAACCGTTGTGCAAATCAAATGGATTTTAAAAATGTTTACACCACTAAAATGATTTTGAAATGTATCAGGTACTACTTATCAAACAGTGCCTCTTATTAATAATCTAGCATTAACCTTAAAATGTGATATTATGTTTAGTTGTCCAAAATAGCATCACATTTTTAAATGTTTTTTATGTAACATTGGTGCTGTGGTGGTAGGCTTTCTGCAGATGACAATAAAAATTGTGGAACCTAATATTAATATAATCAGTTTTATAAGCAAATCTTAAATACATTGGTATGTACTATTACTCATTGCACCAAGCCTTTCTCCAAACACCTATACCTAACACTCACCTTAATCATAAATGCATAGTTAGTTTATCATTTGAGCATTTTTAGATCATCTAGGGTTGTCCAGATAAAATGATTCTGGATTGACATGGCTTTTCCACTTATATGTAAGTAAGACCATCCATTGGATCTCTCTGAGCAAAACATTTTTTTATTTATTTTTTTATCAGTCTAAGCGATGTACCCTGACACAGGGTGTTTATCTGTCTTAGTACTGATCCGATTTTAGCTTACCGTTAAATAAGAGTGATTACTTTTTTAATTTGTTGATTGGAAAAGGAGGGGTGGAGTACCATTATGCCTTGAATGAATATTGTTTTAAAATTAATCAGCTGATGGTAGGGTCTGAGTGGTGTGGTATTTGTGTATTCGTGTGTAATCCTGGATGAAGGGGGACTACAATAGGTAGAGCCTTCCTCCTGTCCTCCTGGCACAGATTAGCTTGGTGCCACCTGCCAGTGTGCTAACCACACACACACACACACACACACACACACACACACACACACACACACACACACACACACAAACGATGCCATTCACTATAACGCTCACTGATACACGGAAGATAAACTGGGCCAAATGGTAATATTTTGTGTTTGGGTTAGTCTCAGGTCATCACACACAGCTCTGAGAATACTTCAATACCACAATATTAAAACTCTAATCTGTAATTTAAAGAATATTATGTTAGTGACCTCAGAGATGTTTAGGAGATAATGTCATTTTGCAGGATATAGACATGGTCCGGTAGATCCTATATTTGTTTGGTATAACTGTTGACAGACATTAAGATGGTGTTGAACTACCAGCTTTGGTCTGACTAGTGTGTCTCTGCTTGGAGCTGGTTTGCACTTACATAGTATGTACATTATTTAAATAAATATTAAATAACAAAGTAATATTAAACAACCTGATTAGCCATAACAAAACTCCTCTTGACTAATATTGTGTTTGACTTGTTGAACCATGGACTTGAAGTGTTCTTTGGTATCTGGCACCAAGATGCAGCAGATTTTGTTGTGTCCATCAAACCATTCCTAAACATCACAGTGAGTCAGTACATGTTAACCTCCTGAGAAAGCCGTCTGACTGGTCTGCAGCTACACAGTCCCATATGCAGCAAACTGTGATGCAACTTGTATTCTGACAACTTTGTCATATCTAACATTAACTTTTCAGCAATTTGTTTAGCAGACATTTACATTAGGGGCATTTGGCAGATGCTTTTATCCAAAGCGAATTCCATTCTCTAACCACAGGGGGCAGTCTCCCTAGAGCAACTTGGGGTTTAGGGTCTTGCTCAGGAACCCAGTGGGGGTATACTGAAGGTAGGATTTGAAACCATGACCTCTTGGTCCAGAGGCAAGTATCCTCCCCACTAGGCCACCAGCTCCCCTACAATAGCTCTTCTGTGGTATCAGGTCAAACATGCAAGTCTTTGCTCGACATCAGTGCAACATAAGTGAGCCCTGGGCATCTATGACCCTGTCACCAGTTCACCAGTTGTCCTTCCTTGGACAACTTCATTGTTAGATAATGAACACTGCATTCTGGTAACAGCTGACCTGCCATTTTGGAGGCACTTTGATAGTCACTGTTTGTCAGTTGTCAAAATCACTCAGATCCTTATGCTTGCCCATTTATCCTGCTTCCAACACATCAACTCAGAGAACTGACTGTTCACTTGCTATGGATATATTCGACTCCTTCATAGGTGCAATTAGAACACATTAAACAATATCATTCACTTATATCAGTGTGGTTTTTTTTCATGAAACTTACAATGACATGGTGCTGTTATAGACGAAAGGCTACAAATTTTATCCTGTTGTTTTATCCTGTTATTGTAAAGGCGGCATTAGTGTTCTCCAAGTATCTTGAGCTGTCCAGACACGTTGCATTTACAGGCACCTAAACACACAGATAATTCAAAGAAATTCAAAGGAAGGAAAGGTGTCTTTAAACATTATATTGTTAATATATTGTTTCTGTCAAATCTTGCAAAAATCAAAGAAAGGCCTTAATGTAATACTGAAAGTCTTAAACCAAATATAACACATTTTCTGACTATGTCTAGTTAATAATTTTTTATATTTATTCATCTAAACATTGCATAATAAGTAGACAGGTATTTATCATTTTGTTATTGAAAAATTAAGGCTGAAGAGGTAGAGGTAAATCCCAGTGGTGCTGCAATAAATGAGTTAACTCTAACAAAGCCAGTCTACCACATGCAGCCGCACTAACGGTTTCACTCTGTCAGACTCTGAGCCATAACCTAATTGAGGTCAGAGCGGCAGAACACCGCGGCCTGGTTAGACCAAATAAATCATTGAGCACTGCGGACCAGACTGCTCTAAAGGCAGTAGATGGGTGACTGAGCCACAGGTACAGAAGCTGTTAAAATTTTGAATCAGCTTACCCATGGAGAGGTTTCTTCTCGTTTATGTTTATGACGTGGTGTGGAGTATACAGTGTCCAATAAATGCACCAGATACACTTACCAATAAATATTCATGATGATAACTAGACTGGACAGTAAACGAGAACAATTTGTGGATAAGAGTCAAATGAAAAGAATGACTGGGCATCAATACCGCTTATGGAGGAACTGCAAGCAATTGGCAACTGTAAAGTGTATAGGATGCTTGAGGTAAAAGTCTCTAGAGGATGCTCTCTGTTGTCTCGTTGTGGAAAGTAGAGAGGATGGAAAGAAGGAAGATTGTCGTTTTCATCCGCTACAGGAACTGAAGTCAGTTCTGGGCTTTCTTGGCTAGATAGGTGGTGTTGAGGGTCCTGGTTAGGTCTTCGATGATATGAACACCAAGGAACTTTGTCCACATTTGAGCCTTGAGTTGAATGTGCAGTGGAGAGTGAGCTCCACAGTGCCTTCTTCAGTCAACTGTCATCTCTTTTGAGAGATATTATCGTCTCTGCATCAGTCTTTAGCCACTTTACCTGTAGTATTAAAATCTGGTGGCCTGGTGAT
>JBBPCW010000091.1:12538-32009 GCA_037974425.1 Phenacogrammus interruptus | reverse complement strand
TCAGACTGTTCAATGCACAGTAACTGTGGTCCTCTCTGTTGCACAACACATCTGTTCTTCATACTATGTGTAATACTATAGCACACAACACTTTACACTTACACTGCACTGTCACTTTACATGGCACTGTCACTTTACTGTGCTTTATACAACTCAAGACTACTATTGCTCGTCACTTGCTGCACTGTTGTCTTTCATATCTTTTATGTCTTTATTTTCTATCCGTGAAGAGGGTGTTCAAGTAAGAATTTCATTGTACTCTGTACACCGTACTCTATACATATGACAAACTTCAACTTCAACTTCATCTGAACTATGCTGAACTATCCTTACTGTGGTCGAATGCTTGTATCCTTTGCAAAGCAATATCTGTAAGAGACCAAACGGTACACTCTGTCCTGCTCCACCCTTATAGTGTTAATTTGTCACACATAAACACACCACAGCACAGTGTGAACAGCACAAAATTGTTCTCTGCATATAACCCATTCACCAAGTAAAGCAGTGGAGAGCAGTGTGTGGGAATGGTACCTTGCCTGAGGGTACCTCAGCAGTGCCACAGGCAGTCCTGGGATTCAAATCTATGACCTTCCAATCACAGGGGCAACTCCTAACCACCAGGCCACCAGCCACCCCAGTACAGAGACAGTTGATATTTCCCAGTATACTACAGATTTGTAATCAAGCTGTTGCACACAGTTCAGTGGCAGAGATGGGGACTCGAATCTGAGACTCTGACTTGAGTCACACTTAAGTTGCACAAACAAAGACTTGTGACTTGACTTTAGACTTGCCCTCAATGACTTGAGACTTGACTCGAACTCGGGTACTGTGACTTGTGAGTCATAACTCGTAAACAATATTCATTTCATGGAATTATTTTTTTATATCCCGCACTCTTTCCAACGATTACTTTTATCTGAGGTGAACGGTTTTCAGCTAATAACGGTTTTCGAGCGGTAGTTGGAAAGCAGTCACCGAGCCCCATCTAACTGTAGAGTTTCACATTTAGAATGAGAGATATATTTTTCATTTTTAATATTTAGATTTCAGATCATTTAAGGCAAATCCTCCATGTTGGTGAGGGCAGATCATAGCACGTAGTCCCGCGCCCTGCTAAGCAACAGCCAATTGCAATCACGGGGTTTGGCCAATTAGCATATCTCCTAAACGTTCACTCAAATACTTGACTTGGACTCGAGCACAAAGACTTGAGACTTGACTTGGACTTGGTAAAAATGACTTGTGAACATCTCTGTTCAGTGGAAAATGTTGCTGGGATGGAATTCATTCTATTTTAGAGTCAGACATTTAAAATCCAGAACAGCATAGAAAACTCCTGGATGGCTGCCAACCTTACTGGTAGGTGGAGCAGATAAACCCACCAAATGTAAAAGTGTCTCCTGTTTGGTAGTTAATTTGTCATCCTGGAGTAGAGTGAGAGGTTAGGTTGGACTGCTAATGGAAGCTTCTGGGATACTCTGGAACACTCTTTGTCCATCTGAAGGACATTTCTGAGGCTGTAAATATGCAATCCAGCCACTCACTCTGACTGGCAAGGTACGCACTCGCACACACATTCATGTACACACACACACACACACACACACACACACACACACATTCATGTACACACACAGGTGAGGCAAATTGAATTAGGACTGGCCATTTCTCCTGATCCTTTTAGCACACTTCCTATCACACAGAACACACACAGTCACATACACATCACATAAAATGGACCACTGCCAAGCAAATTATGTCTAAGGAGGCATAACAACATCAGTGGTTGATATATCATTTGCCAATAAATGGGGAAATGTGTTGGAATACACAAAAAAAATCCAGTATTAATGCTTATTAATGCTTAAAGTCTACTTACTCCCTGTTTGTGCATTGCATGCTTCTAAAGTATGTTTATTAGTATTGCAATGACCAGTATGGTCCTAACAATTAACAATATACATCCCTATCCTACATTATCAGAAAGCATGCAAGGTAACAGTGAGTGAGTGAGGGAGGATCTGCATAAGAACAGAGGAGCTTTATTGATCTGCTATATGCATTCATAATAAATCACTATAAATCATCATTACTCACCCATTTCCATACCTTCTTTCAGTTTAATGTCAGAGCGAAGATATATGTATATATCGGTGGCAAACCATGGCTATTAGAGCTAGACCTTCAGTTCAGTCCATAAATATCAGGACATAGTCTAAAAAGAAAAAGAAAGTAACATGACATATTAACACACATTTCTCTTTTGCCGTGTAGCATTTCCAGAGCACTTTCCTTCACTAACGTGCCTTGGCATAGATCTAACAAAAAAAACAGTTGTTAGGTTGGCAGTCACATTCACAGTCGGTGACATACCGAGGGTCAGGGGTGATGTTACGTCTCAACGGATTGGTCACATTGTAAATCAAAACATGATTGGTTCATTCTTCTTTCACTTCCTAAATACACTTCATCTACCTGTACAAAGAACAAAGACTGGTGCAGTTCTGAGATTGTAAAAAATATAATAATAAAAACAAGAACTAAGATACAATGTTTTGTTCTGCAGCAGCAATATAATGGTAATATTTCACTGGAAGCTGATGCGTTCTTGTATTATAGAAGCACAAGTGACGATAATGTAATGACAAAAAGTTGCATCCACAAATTCTTAACTCTTGGAATCACTTTTCATATTAAGTCAATATTATTTTATATGACCTTTTAACAGATTTTAACATTAACTAGACAGCAAAACATAATTTTTGATGCTTTACTCAATATTAAATTATTTTGGCATAAAATAAATGATTAAATAATAAACAGTTTACTGTCATTATTTATTAAGAATCATTGTTTGCCTTGAGATCTGACTGCACTGAAAATGTTGATTTCAAACTTCAGCTAAATCCCACACTTATTGTCATTACTACATGTTGTAAGGGATGTAAGTGTTGTAATCTTTTGTCCAGTAAAACAGTAATAATATTAACCAGTAAAGACAAGGTGAGTGCTGCGTGCAACTGTAGTGCACATTGCAAAAACTGAACAAAAAAAAATCAACACCAGTGATGCGCTGTAGATCAGTGATGCACAGTAAGTTGCACTCATTAAAGATACAATCTTTTTCAATGACATAATTCAGTCTTAGGGACGTCCTGCTTCCCATTTAGTCCTAAAGCAACTGGCACTGCTATATACGTGTGTGTGTGTGTGTGTGTGTGTGTGTGTGTGTGTGTGCGCGTGCGCGTGCGCGCCATATGCTGTGGGGTGGGGTGGTGCTGGTATATAAACACTGAAGCACTTGGTGCCCCCAAATCCCCAACACACCAGCACTGCTGCAGATGGCTGCAGCGCACGCCACACACATGTATACTCTCACGCACTCCCATACGCTCATACATACCCGCAGTAATCGAGTTTACCCAGTCCAATGTGTGGTGAATCAGTGAAGTTGAATTTTTGAAGTTGGTTCCTTGGACAGTAAGGGAAGGGAGAGGAGCATATATCCCACCAAATAGCATAATTTGCGTGCTCAAATCATCTCTGTATGACATTTTTTATGAAACGTACTAAAGTATGTCACATATCTTCTCTCTCTCTCTCTCTCTCTCTCTCTCTTTTTCAATTATTGTCTCCCTCTGTGTGTGTGTGTGTGTGTGTGTGTGTGTGTGTGTGTGTGTGTGTGTGTGTGTACACGCTAATTCAATTGGAGAATACTCCAGGGTTTTGGCCTGCGACTGAAAGCGATAGAGCAGGAGTGGAATATTGATAGACTGTAGTGTACACAAACACACACAGCTCTGAACACACGCAGATACACACCGCTGAAAATACAAATACCCACTGTGTAAGGGACACACACACACAATCTGTTGGACTGGATTGATTGTTGACTTTTTCTGTAAAGGTTGAGTTATTGTTGAGCTTTCATATAATTTAAGTATCTAAATAACATAACTGCTAGGTGTGTAAAATACATTTAATTAAGTATTGAAAATATAACCTCAGAGTCTCGGTGTCAGTATTTTTTTAAACTAGTGTTTTGGTTGGAGTATAATATACTGGTGGCTGTGGGCGATGGTGAAGGGGTGCTGTTATACAAACAACCTGCAGTGTATTACTGGTTTAGTAGTACTAAAATATGATAACCACCCCAAGTTACATTGAAGGATAACCACCCTAAGCTATGTGAAGGATGGCATTAATGCAGAAGTCTTCAAGTATTAAATTGTCTTTAATCATTTGTCATCTGCTGCTGAGGCAGCATACATAGAAACATTGAGCTATGGATATGCGTTCTTTTGAAGGTTTCATATTCATATTTCTTTAATTGCATTCAATTACATTTAAAGTGGCATTAATTAAGTATTAAAGCTGATTATAAATGTGGTTCATTAAAATACACACTAATCAATGTTAATGCAATAAAAGATAACAAGAATTTCTTGTTTAGTTTGCTAACTGTAAGCTGTGGTTACCAAACAAGATAACAAGGTCAATGATGACTCTTGCAATGGCATTAATGCAGAATTCAGTTGATGCTGTTTTCATGCAGGAGTAGAAGTCTTCAAGTATTAAACTGTCTTTAATTTAAATACACCATTTGTCATCTTTTGCCAGCATACAGAGCTTCACTGTGCTATGGATATTAGTAATTTTGAAGGTTTTATATTTTTACATTTGGCTTCACCACTTGATAATTTGGTCTTAAATTGCATTAAATTACAGTTAACGTGGTAATTTATAATAATAATAATAATAATAATAATAATAATAATAAAAAAAAATGTTCATTTACTTCATTTACTTCAATTTCCAGTTGAAAATATATTTGTGTGTATTTGCTGAGCAAACAAATAGCTTTACATATTACATTTTCTTCTGAAATTGCATAAGACTGCAAAGTACTGAATGTGTGTATGGAGTCTTTGAACGGGGCGCAGCCAATCAGATTTTAGAGCTAGAACAGTGTCTGGACGTAGTTGTGTCTAATCTAAGTGTGCTGTGTTTTTTGTGCAGTGTGAGGAGAAACCTGCAGTGAAGGTAAAGTGCTTTAGCTGTTTTTCTTTAATGGAATGGCGCGTACAGTGGGAAATGCTGCTGCAGCTTCTTACATCAACCCTCACCAGCCCCCCCACTAACCAAATGGGCGACAATCCAATTTACCCATGATTCCATCAGACTGTTCTGATTCATTAGCCTGTAGTAGGGGCCCTGACCCAGCTACACACACACACACACACACTCATACACCCACATGTGCACACACACGGCCGTTGCTAGAGCTTCAGATTAGTCAAAGCAGATTAGAGCTACTAAAGCTTTGAATGTTTAATTATTATGCCGGTATGTATTTGTATGTGTCCCCAAACCACTGGCCATTTTCATAAACATCTGACACATTATTGCTGTAGTAATGTACACATGGTTGTACACATAAACACACGACTAACGTAAATTTAGAAACGACACCATAAATATGTGCTTGGAATCAGACCATTTTTGATCAAAATCACTTTCAGTCACTTCCAGTTACATATTTATTGCAGAAATTCTCATGGTCACACAGTAGAAACTGTTCAGTCCCATATTGACAGTGGACAATGGCAGATGCAGATAGCATGCTTATCTGGTTTTGACAAAAAGAATGATTTGATTCCAGTAATAAGTTTATAAAGGAAATTGACTAATTCCTAAAACGAAATTGACTAATGGGTATATTCTGATACACATTTACAGCCACATATTTCCAACATATTTACAATAGAATTTGTCTGATTCTGCTCAGATACAATGGAAACGTGGTGATTATACATTTACAACTGAAATCACCTGATTCTGAACAGGCATTTAACCAGCCAATGCCAAACTGTAGATTATTGATCTTTACACCCCAAATAGATGATGTTGGCATAACAGATGGTGTGATGATGAAGGGTGACATTTACATATGTCTATGATTCTGTTTTTTTTCTCAGCATCGCACTATGATGTGTGGGTATGTGTCTGAGCTGTGATCTGTGGTCTTCATAAGCACTTCATGATAGTGTATATAAATGATGAAGCTGTCTGTGACTTAATGATATAGTCTTTGGAGGATGATGCACTATCTACAGTAGCACAGCATCACTGAGCTTGCAGTCATGGTGAAGAGGCAATTAAAACATCATCTGACCCTGATGTGTGTGACATCTACTAAATGTATCACCCTCTTGTGCACGCAGGTGAATTCTGCAGGATTTATACCCCCTACACACACAGACACGCACGCCCACACGTACATGTGCATGCCCATGACCCGAGACCCAATATTAACCCATGTCCTAAATATTGTCTTTCCGCACTGGTATCTCTTTCATGCGCACTCTGTTCCTCACATTCTGGCCAAAATGGGATTCTAGACTGGCTTTGAATTGTGTGAGCTGTGTGGAGGCATTAGATTCAGCCATTATTAAAATAGAGGTAAGGTGACCCTCAAGCCTCAAGGCCTTTTCACACAACCTGCACAATTACCCTGTCCACGCTCTACCCTCAAGTGCTTGTATGATTTTCTAAGTTAGGATAAGCCTTACGGTATTTAGCAGATACTTTTTTATCCAAGACATCCACTTCCTAGCGACAGTCTCTGTGGAGCAACTTGGGGAAAAGGGTCTTGCTCAGGAACACAGTGGTGGTATGCTGAAGGTAGGATTTGAACTCATGACCTCTCGGTCCAGAGGCATGTATCCTACCCACTAGCCCCCCCACTCCACCCTCTGAAATTAGAAAAAAGTAGAACATAAAAATGTAGCCAGTACAAAAGTTATGGCATTCTTTGTTTACTAGGTTTTATATCCCTAGTGGTGCAATTGTCATCAGAAGATTGTTAGTTCAGTCCTGGTGATACTGCAGCCATCTGTGGCTTAGAGTCCAAGAGAACACTGGATAGGTAGGCTGTCCCTCTTTGTTTCCGTTCATAACTCACTCCGTGCAATAGCCAGCATGGATGTCTTTTAACTCATGTAACAGAGTTGGTGGTTAGTGTTCTCCTCCAAGCACATTAAGCTGTCTAATAATTGGACATTGGGATGAAATTTGAAAAAAATAATAGCACACTAAAACACTACTGTAGTTTTTCATTGGGTTGAATATAATTGATCAGTGTTTTGTAATTTGCCCAGCCACTCTCATTAATACCATTTGCTTAAGATTGTCTCCCACTCATGCCACCATAGCAGATGTCCTATGTTTCTGGCACTAAGATAACAGCCGATCCTTTAGGCCCTGTTACAACGTGGGGCCTCTATCAGGCTGGTTTGTCCAGCACATCCCACAGATACTCATAGTTTGAGAGCTGGTTCCATTCTGATACTCACATTCCTGTAATGGGTACTTTCAGCAGTGGACAGAGTCAGCATGGGCACTCTGACTGGTGCGCTGTATGTTCCGAAACTTTTATTATGTTTACAGCGTTTTGTTTTACAGTAGCTGTTTTGTGGGACCAGATCAGACGAGCTAGCTTTCACTCAAAGCATGCAGTCTAGTGGCTGACTAATGTATGAAGGATGAAGGATAGTTAATTTCATTTCTTCATTTTTTCAGACACATTAAAAAAATTCAAACTTGACCATCGCAAACTCCTCTTTAGTGGAGCTGCCGTCACCCTGTGTTATGAGGACTTACGTTGGAAAACATGATCTTGCTTTTCTTGGGGAAAAAAGACCAGATGCTAGGGATTACACCCGGGAACAAAAAATTGTTTCATTACATTTTGTACTGTTTCTAATACAATCTCTGCTCGCTGATTTCAGTGGTAACGTTTATTTTCATGTAGCTTCAAGGGTTGTTAGAAACGTCATTTTTAGAAAAAACTTGGCAGCTCGGCTGACATGGTCTTTTTTTTATACCTATAACTTTTTCTACATGTAGATAACAGGGTTGCCAACTCCCACGCACCAGTGAGACTAATATGACAATAATAGTAGTATTACAACAAACTATGAAAAATATACATGACATTTAGTTTATCTCTAGAACCAGCGAAGGTAGGAAAAAACTGATGTGATTATCTGAATCAGCAAAACCTGCCTAAGAAACATCAAAACAGACTTTCATAAAAATTTGGTACCTGGTGTTATTGTAACAAAAACATTTTTATGAAGAGAAAAAGTAAGAAGGATTAGAAATCAAAGCCCCCAAAACAACTAATCATCTTTTCTGTTCCCAATCAATAGTTAATTTTTTCTCATAATCCCTTTAAAGTTGAAAACACCTGAAGCATTTGGTTTCGGTGTTTTTGGCTCAGTAGCATTCTGACCCTGGGCCACACTTGGCCATGTCTGTCTCACGGTTTGTTTCACGCTGCTTAACCTGTCAGGGAAAAGCTTGGCCAGGCACAGCTGAGAGCAGTGAATGGTGGATTGTACAAAACCTTAATCTGACACCAATCTTATCCCAAGTGCTAACGATATAGCACCACTTCTTTGTATGTTTTAGAGCAAAATTTCTAGATATTTGCTGACTGTACTATTTTGGAACAAACAACATAGCAACATTTTTTCAATATGTTAAATGCTGAAGAGTAATTGTGCATTAAAATATGCATGTTCTCTGTAGAGGGTGTGTACTTTTTTCACTTTACTTCAAAATCAACAAAAACATGCCGTTTGACCAGGCGTACTCAAGGTTTTGGCTGTGTAACTATATATAGTGTCATCTCTTTGGAAAGCATGTTCTGTGGCATTTTTTCTTATCATATTACATTTAGTTATTAAATGAGGTAACTCTGTCCACAAGAAAGAAGGACCATTTATTGTTATTGATAAGGAAATACTTTAGTGCCCCATTAATAAGATTGCCATAACCGTAGTGATTTTTAAAAAAAATTTTTAAGATTTATTTCTTTAAACCTGTTCTCTATCTTATCTCAATGTATATACATTTTGAGTTTATCACTTATAGTAGCTTGAAAATGGGCATTTCCCCCTAGGTTCTAGAGCAAAAGAACAACGTTAAAGTATTTCACATAAAAAGTGTCTTCATATTTTTGGACAGCTTTTAAGCCAATTAATTAATTGACAGTTGAATCACATAAACAATACACTCTCACCAAGGTGTCAAATTGCAAGTGGTGCATGGCACTTGAGGTAGTGCTGCATCAAGGTCTCTAAGTTAACTGTGGCATCAGCAGACCAAAGCAGTTTTGGCCAGTGTCATCTGAAAGAACCCTTAGAGGGCTCACTGTAAAAGAAACATTGGTCTTATTGATTAGTGATCAGCTAACTGATTGATTGATATGAACTTGATTTTTCTCTGTTTCTCTTGCTCTGCTTTCCAGGATGATGAGGGCCAGACCCCGTTGCACTATGGTAAGAAACTTTAATTATCCATTAAATTAAGCCGGTGTTACAGAGGGACACTTTCATGCTTTAGAAGCTTTTCACTCTAGAAGCTTGAAACCTATGTGAAATTAAATTTAAGTCTGTTTCCGCACTCTGCAGTTCTTACATTTTAATATATAGCCTGCTGCAATTTTTATTTTGACTCAATTTCAATCTAGGGAAAATACTTTTCTTGGAACTTTTTTAACCACAGGATTATTTAGTATATCAAGTCTTTTGTTTTTTTTTTATTGAAAACATTCTTTTTTTCTATAGAAGAAAACGTGTAGGTCACGACGTTCCTCTTTAAGGATGTTGCCCACCTCAAATTGAGCAGTAGAGACTCCAGAGGGCTATTTGACTTTAGGCAAAGAAGTAGTGAGTTAAATGTGTGACGTGTTCATTATAAAGAAGGCCAGAACAGTTCAGCTGTTTGTGAACTAATGGAGCTGGAGCTTTTCTTCTACCAAACTCCAGCTGCACCATATAAACCATGTATGTTTCTGTCTACCTGTTCCGCTTCTCTTTTTCTCTCTCTTTCTCTTTCTGCCCCCCCCCCCCTCCCCACTGTACCCCCTTCATTATCTCTCTCTCTCTCTCTCTCTCTCTCTCTCTCTCTCTCCCTCCTCCCTCTCCCCTCTCTTTATCTCTCTGTTTCCCTCATTCCCTCTCCCTCATTCTATCAGGTGAGTTTCATCCATCATTGTCTCTTTTATCCCTCCTTCCCTCCATCCATCCATCCATCCATCTGTGTGTGTGTGCTGAGGTGAATAGACTCTGTAATAATCACCAGTTGTCCCAGAGGAAATCAACTCAGTTCCAAGGTCACATGATCAAACACATGAGTGGCCCTGCATCCTCAAAAGTGTGTGTGTCTGTGTCTGTGGTTTTGTTTGTGTACCATCTGTCCTCAGACTGGACGCGTGGCAGGGCGATCACCGCAGCCCCTTGGGTGTGGTGGGGTTGAGGGGGGGTTGGCGCTGAAATAATGATGATTCGGGGGGGTGGGCAAATGCTGAGGTGCTCTGTTCTCCCCTATGAGATGGAGGTATGAGATTAATGAAGATTTTTACTGCACATCATAAGTCCTTTTAACCATACAAACCCCTCTGAGACTCACCCTCTCACACTACCAGTGGTCCACCAACACAATGTAATATATCACTATCTGCACCAACACTGATCTTAATCAAAATGGGATTTATTCTGATTAAACACTATCACTCCAACATGGCTGTGATACTGCGCGTACGTAGTATCTTGACTGCTACAGATTGCTTGGCCATTCACATCATTTTCATTCATACATTAAACAAAATGTTGCAGCTGGGCAATACTATAAATCAGGTGTTCTCAAACTTTTTTTCAGCTTAATGGTCCCTCCAGTTTGAAAAATAAATGTTAGGCAAATATGTGACGTCACTCAACCACTGCATAACTGAGAGGATGTTACCAAGACATTTGTGGTTAAGGATGGCTGAATGCATAGCCACATTCACGGGCTGATTACATTTAATTAATCCACAACAAAAAGTGACATGTTTTCTTTTATAAATGACCTGAGCTTTAGTTTTTTTATGTCTGTCTGTGTCTGCTGGGTGTGAATTTGTTTCACTGCTGTTCGTTTTCAAGCCGTGATGTCTCAGGCTCTCCCTCCACCACATGTGTAGGCGAATTGGCTGTCTACGCTTTCTCTCCCCAAACGTTACAGGGGCGACTTGACTACAAAAAAGCTTAAGTAGAGCAATAGTGTGACTCCTGACACAATCACACTAACGATACTGGTTAACTACAGCTTTCATTACAATTAAAGTAGAATTAGCAACGTTTAACTGGATTTTGTGCAGATCAGATTGATGCACAAAAACCATGACGCTGGACTTCTGAATCTGTTTTAATGGAGAAAAGCCTGGATTGGTACACGTCAGTTGTCTAGTAAAGTGGTGGACATACTGACTAGTAATTTGGGATCATTGACCGACAAGTTCACTGTAACATTGCTAGCTACCTAAGTCAGCATCAGCATACCCTACATTGCTAACCTTTGGTCTAAGGTGTTTGCTGACAGCATTACCTTGTCATACTGCCAAAAACTGACTTAACAGCACAAACTGATTTGGGCTACATCATTAACCAAGCTACCTATTAACCATAACAGAGGCACAAATAAATGGTAATAGTTGGACTTTAGCTTGGAAAAGAGGAAGAACTGAAAGCCCCTTTTTGAAAGTCTTCCTGCATCTTTTCTGTATTACATACATGGCTGGGTTATACCTGACCTCTCCTAACAGTGTGACCTTAAACACATCAAATAAATATAATTTACACTGTAAATGTAGGTATATTCATGAAATGAGTTACGTGCTACAGTTTCTCATTAGGTTGAATGGAATTTTACCAGCATTCTGTACAGCTTTTCCAACCTCACAACAAAATAACAATTTTGAGGGCAGAGCAATGACAGCTTTATTAAGTTCTTAGTTAGTATGGCCATGTTTTGTCATAGAATTGCCAAATCATTATTCGTATAATAACAAACATTACAATTTCACAACAAAAACAAACCTCATACTCGTCTCTCTCTCCTCCCTGCCTCCCTCTCTTTCCCTACCCCTCCCTCTCTTTCCCTCTCCCTTTCTCTCTTTCTCCTCCCTCCCTCTCTCTTACCCCCTTTCCTCCCCTCCCTCTTAGGTCTGAGGTTAAAAGCTGTCCTTGTCCATCAGCATTTTCTAGCCAAAATGAGAGAGGCAGTTTTTTTTCGCATATGTGATTGACACTGGTGTGAAAAAGGCCTTCAGCATTAGCTCAAAAGTCTCTAAGCTATCTGGGTTAAAGGAACCGCCCACCCTCCCAAACACTGTACCCTTCTCAAATACAACTTATTTGTTTTGTAAACTATCTAAAAAATGGTTTGAGGACACTTTTAAAAGTGCTTTACAAACAGTTTTCTTTGCAATAGCAACAGGTCAGAAACAAATACAAAATAAACAAAGTCACTGAGCTGGATAAAGGATCCCCCCTCCATGTCAGTACTTTGTGGAATCACCTGTTGGGATGTTTCTCTATCAACTGTGCAATTGTTGTCCACTCTTCTTTACAGAACTGTTCAAGCTCAGTAAATTTGGATGGTGATTGTTGGTGGACAGTTGTTTTCGAGTCATTAAACACATTTTCAGTAGGGTTTAAGTCTGAGCTCTGACTCGGCCACACAAGGACATTCACCTTTTTTTTCTTCAGCCACTGTGTGGTCAATTTTGTCATGCACTTTGGGTAACTTTCATGCTGGCAGGTAGAAGACAGCAGGTCAAGAGTTTACATTCAAAGCTGGTATTCAAGACAAGCTTATTTAAAATGTTTTTGTGTGATGCCAAAATAAAGCTTATGTTTTTATATACGCCGTCTAGCTCTAGTTCCTAAAATCTACCCTTCCCACAATGTGCTGTGAGTTGTTCAGAAAAAAAATCACCTTTGAAGGGCAGTATATTTGCACAGTGTGCTGTCCATGGTTCTGAAACTGAACACTATGGACAGGTTTCTCAGAAAATATTTAAGGCTAGCCCTGGACTATTTCAGTGGAAAATCTCCATTCAGTATACTGTGTAATCCAGGACTAGGCTTCCTCTCGATCTGGGGAAACTGATCAGGAGGAGGTGAGACAAGCACTCTCTCAAATCTTCCACCTCTTTTCATATCATTTCATTTACAGGTATTTAAATTGACTTGCAGAAGTATGATATGCTCAACTGGTAAAAGACATGCTGGAATGAAGCACAACCGTTTGCAAAACATGGAGATCTTATTGAGTGTGAAGTGCATCAAGTTATAAGACTGCCTTTACTGCACAGTTTACAGCAAAGTTTGGGCTTAAGGTTACATTTAGGCGTTGTGTTAGAGCTAAGGCCATAAATAGGGGTTCATTTTTACCATCCATCTTTTCAGGGAGTGTGGAAACAGTGTTGTCATTATTCTGTAAAATTCAATATGGAAAGTGAACAAAGATGTATGACGCAGGGTATCATTCTTTCTTTCTTTCTTTTCTCTGTCTGTGTGTTTAGCTTCAGCTTGCGAGTTTGCTGAAATAGTGGAGTTGTTGCTGGAGGCCGGTGCAGACCCATCCATTAAAGATGGTGAAGGTTCTCTGCCAGAAGAAGTGACCGAGTCCAGCTCCATCTCATCTCTCCTGCGCCAGTACACCGCCCCAAAAGGATAAAACAACACGCATATGCGCGCGCACACACACAAACTCTACAGCCCTTACACTCTATACCCTGCCCCCAGGAACCAAACTGCAGACTCTTCCATCAGCAGGCCACAGCCAAGCTGACTCATCTTTCTGTATGACCATCAGGACCTAAACTCAGCAACCATTTTCTAGAAAAGAAAATATATAATGTTTATCATTTAAACGATTAAGTTATACTATGAGCAATGGTTTGTCGTCTGTGAAAAAAACTCACTTTAGACTTAGAACAAAGACTTAGTTTTAGATTTAGGTCTTGGCTTACGGGTTAGCAATATAATTAAGGTTCAGAGACCAACCATGGTTACTACTAGGTAACACCGAAGTAGACAGTGAAGAATTACATTCACAGCAGACTGACTGACTAAAGCTTTCATCAGACAGGTAGAGTATTTCAAAAAGCAGGATTTCTCACCAGAACTTGGTAATTAAAGTTGAAGTTAGGGATTGACTAGTTCAAATGTCCCTGGTGTTTTCTCCGGTTGCACATGCTACACCAGGGGTTTAACAGTTTTAAGTCGTTGAGAAATCAAGCTTTCTGAAATCGTTCGGTTGATTTTAAGTCTTGGTTTGCTCTGTCTGGCTGTTTCAATCTTTCAGTCTTTCACGCATATGTAAACAACTTCCTACTTTAATTTAGAATGGTTATACTGAGAAATGTGATATTGTTCTTATTATTAAAACATTTGGAATCTTACTTTGGTCAGCCGTGGCTTTTGTTTCTGTGTGTCCTGAGGTTTAAAGTAGCAGCAACCTTTTTAACATTTGTTTTGTGTTGTTTTTTTGGAAGGTTTATGTTCATCACGCAACAAATGTGAAAATAAAAGTTGAGTTTTCATGCTTTTTATACTTTTATTATAAATTCAGACCTAACCATAACAAAGGTTTCAACTGGACATGCAGAGACTACACACAGCAAATCCTTTCTCTCTCTCTCTCTCTCTCTCTCTCTCTCTCTCACACACACACACACACACACTACATTATTACGTCACAGAAAGTCTGTCAGAATGTTTTTCAATTAGCCACCACATGGTCAGATAGCAGATCTTCTTTAGTCTAAAGCCTCGCTCGCTCTCTCACTCTCTCTTACCCCCTCTCTCTGTTTCCCCCTCTCTCTCTCCCTGTCTTTCCCTCTTTCTATCTCTCTCTCTCTCATACTTTCACTCTGAGCATATGAAACCTCAATCTGAGCACTCTTAACCACAGCTTGACGAGGCTAAAGCCCATTTATTTAAAAACAAAGGGAACGCTCAGTAATCTGTTAGCAAATCTGCCCTTATGTGACAGAGTGAGCCATGATTCAGTCTGGGAGTTTGGAATTGCTGAATAAAACAGTAACGATTTGTGCTCTTAAATAACAGGATGTAGCATTTGGGACACTTGATTTCCAGAGTGTGTTTTTCTCAGAATACTCTCTAACAAAGGTTATTCGAGAATGAATGAGTTTCGGCTTTGATATTCCTGAATTAATGAGTATTGTCTTCAGAATATAAAAAGGGAAGTACAAACACTAACCTATTCGTTTGAATTGAGTTCTCTTTGTCCAAGCTCAGAGGTTCTTCCTCCTGGTTGGTTCACCATAGACCACAGTCTCTCACTGCAGATATTTCCCTAGGAATCTGGTAGCAAACACCAAAAACCTAAACTGATGTAGATATGATAGGCCAAAAGAGAAACAGCCAATACATGCCAGACTTCTTGATTTATTTATTTATTTATTTAATCCAAAGCAACTTAGAATATGAGGAACCATTCAAGTTTCAGGACACTGGGAGAACCAGAGGACAGTTGTAAGTGCTAAAGTCTTCATATTGGAGTAAGGCAAGAAGATGCATCAGCAGAGAAGATTCTAAACAGATTAGTCTTCAGGAGGTTTTCAAAGTTAGAAGGTTCTGCTGCTCTGGTCATCTTTGGCAGCTGGTTCCACCAGCAAGGAACTATGAAAGAGAAGAGTCTGGACTGGGTTTGCCTTGTGTGTGGGGATGGCAGAGCCAGACGGTGTTTCTTGGCGGAGGGAATTGCATCAGGTGGGCTGTGCTCCATGGTCAGGACTGAGAACTACTGCTTTATGATGAATTTACATTTATCAAGCTGTGAAGAAGTCCATTGTGAAGAATTGTGAGTGAGGCTGTCCATAATTGTAGAATTACAATAGAGCATCTTAAAGGCAGGCGTCTCTGGATAACAATACTACAACTATTGAATCTATTCTTGTGTTTTTGTACTCCCTAATGACAGTTTGTCTTCATGTCCATTGTGCTGTTCCTCAGTGTCTTGTTTAAATTTCATTGCATTTCAGCAGACACATATAAGTGGAGCTACAAATAATGCAGACAATTGATGAGATGAATTATTGCTTTGCTGTGAAGCCATTTGGGGCAGCTGGTCTGTGAGTTAGGGAGTTGCTCCTGTGGTCAGAAGGTCAAAGATTTGAATACCAGGACTGCACCACTGAGGTACCATTGCACAAGGTACTCTCCACACACACTGCTCTCCAGGGGCTTTGTCACTGGCTGCCCACTGCTGCACTTGGTGACTGGGTTAAATGCAGAGAAACAATTTCACACTGTTCACACTGTGTGCTGTGCTGTGGTGTGTCAGAGTGTCACTGTAAAGGCCACTGGTCTCCAGTGTTTAATGGGAAACAGACACAGGTACTCAACCAGGGTATGGATGAAAACAGCACCTATATTTTTTGTCCATATTTATCTGAAATGACTTAAAAGTGGTTTTAATGTGGTTTGAGTCAAGTGTGAGGTGATTCAGATGTACAGATTGCATGTTGCAAGTTTGTGGTCATGTTAGCTTCCATTACTAATAGCTGCTTCATCCTTGTAGCTCCAGTGCAAATCTAAAGCAAACTTTGGACACCAGATCCAGACTGATTGACAGCATTTAGGTTATAGGCTTCCCTTTGATCTAATTTCCTGCCAAACCTTTCCTTGAAGATATATATTACTGTTACACATTTTCTGCTGGCTGGCAAACGTTAAGCAGGGTGGAGCTGGACTCAAGCATTGCATTAAAAGAAGCCCAGTACAATGACATGCCATTGCTTTTATCCTGAAAAGCGTGGGGGGAGGGAGAATATGGAGGGAGGCGAGAGAGAGAGAGAGGAGAAAGAGCATAACAAACTCTGCCATCTGGCACTAATGGTGTTAGGGAAGCGAGAGGAGAGGAGACTTGTAAAAATACAGAAGCGTTAAAGAAAAAAAAAGGCTGAGTGGGACAGGACCCGATTTTAGAGGAGTGTGTGAGGCTCTGAGCCTCATAATGGAGGGCTAATGGGCTTAAAGTCCAGCAGACAGGTCCAACACACGTCAGGCCGAATGACAGAAAAAAAGGACAAACGACTGAAAGCATGAGCGACTCCAGCGCTTGCCACAGGTCAACAGACTAAAACCGTCCATACCAGACACCTGAGTGACACCACACTCTGTTGTTCAGGAATCCTGAATACTACACCGGTATTTAAGCACTGGTATGGAGCAACTACCCCAATGCTGTTTTAGTCAAACCCATAGACACAAAGTACACTATTTCTTATATCCATGTGAATTTGAATACAAAATACTATACTGTTATTTAGGTATTTTAAACTCTATTCTCTGTCATTCTGGAACTAACAGCCCCAATACTTTTTAGTCAAACCCTTGTGAGGAACTATGTACCTCATATGTACACAAGTGCCAAGTTAAATTTTTATTTTGCATTTTGAAATCTTCGATTTAAATTGTGGTGAATTGTATTACATTCAATAGAATGTTAAAACATTAAGAATGTTTTGTTTTCCTGATGTTATAGAGTTACATTTACAGCATTTAGACGATGCTTTTATCCAAAGCTACTTCCATTCCCTAACTACAGGGGCAGTCTCCCTGGACCTCTCTGGGGTTATGGGTCTTGCTCAGGGACCCAGTGGTTGTGCGCTGAAGGTTAAATACAAACCCCTGTCCTCTTGGTCGAGAGGCAAGTCTCCTTCCCACTAGGCCACCACTACCACCCCAGTAAAAATACTGTAGTGGCCCTTAACGACTGTAGAGCTACTTTTCGGGCATATGAGATTTGTTCCAGAAATTATAACGTAGAACTGTTGGAAGGTCAACAGTTCTACATTGGAAGAACATGGAAGGTCAACGAAAGTTTAACATGCAGCGGCCATTTGACAGTCATACTTTTGTTTTCCATTAATCTACACGTTGCTGAGATTTACTGTTCCCGAGGAAACCTATGAGGTAAGAGATTTTGATCTAACGTTTGGAGAGCCAGCCAGAAGCAAGAATATTCCTCCCTTAGACAAGGTGACGGTGGGTTAATAATAACAGGTTATACCGCGACTAGCGGCATTACTGTTTTTCACATTATGCATGTCTCCATAACAAAACCTTTTCTGCATTTTCTGCAACAAAATTTTCTCATATTTTGTTCTCATATTTTGGCCAGAATAAAATTCGTTATTGACATTTTCTCCAAAATCTTTCCTTCACATTAAATATGTTGAAGTATAATATGCTTCCAAAAAGCTGCTCGGGGATATCAGTTTAAATAGATAAATAAATGAAAAAACATGCACTACAAATAAAATTTTACTGAATTGCCGGTCTGTTGGCTCCATCCTGTTTGTTGACCCATTTAGAATGTTTTGCACCTTGGTAGACATAGTCAGATGAACACTCTTGCATTGGTCAGGCCCCCGGGTTCTGGTTGAAAGTCTACCATGCCAGTTTTACCACCAGCAAAATTAGGAAGTGACAGAAGAATCAATCTATGTTAAACCCCCAATCTGTTCATACATACTGGGACAGGCTTAAGCACCCCACAACAGCCTGTGGATTAGTAGTTAGGGTGTTCGCCCTGCAATCATAAGGTCGTGTGTTTGAATCCCAGGACTGCTAGTAGCCCCTCTGAGGC
Organism: Phenacogrammus interruptus; assembly: GCA_037974425.1. Taxonomy (NCBI): domain Eukaryota; kingdom Metazoa; phylum Chordata; class Actinopteri; order Characiformes; family Alestidae; genus Phenacogrammus; species Phenacogrammus interruptus. Next base: position 13,493 of record JBBPCW010000091.1, on the reverse strand, counting down.
TGTTCACATGGTGTGTTCACATATGACAGAATGGACACCCTTTTTTTTAACATGGCTATATGTGTGTCTATATGATAAATATAATTTGAAAACGGCAGATGTTTATCTAAAATGGAAATAAATGTTTATTTTAGTGCTAACATAGTACTACAATCCCATAGGGATGCTAACAGAGCATTATCTTAGAGGTGTTTTATCCACTGTTTTTAGTGATCAATTTATTCCAATATTATTGTACTTCAGTGTAACAAGTAGGCCTCTTTACTGACCCTTTAAAACAGCCAAACACTTCCAACATCTGAATGTTATTGAATGTTTCTGGGACTGAAGCTTTTCTCCACGTCCTTCAGGACCGATCATGAAGTTTCATCCGTGTGTGTGAGAGAGATTAAGCTCAGGCTGAATGATTATTTACATGTTAATTCATTCCTTCCCACCCTGGCGGTAGATGAATTGTTTGCTTCAGGAAGTTTGTAATAAAAGCCCTCAGATCGATGATAATGGCATTTGCGTTTGTGTTTGTCATCTTTGCAAAAGCAAGCATGCAGGAATTTGCTCAGATTTATCCGTATCCCTGAGCTGTAAGTGGTGTGTAAATTATCTGCACTGTTTGCGTGGTGGTTTGTCTTTGTAAGGCAGCACTATTAAAGTCCGGACATTAATGACCTCGGCTGCTCCAATCAATGACTGAGTGCAACCAGCATTAGTCTGTTTTTTAATGCACGTGTTTGTGTTTATTTATTTGCGTATTTGTGGCTATTTTTGCATGTGCTTCTGTTAATTTATGTGTGTATCTTTAGGATTGTTTATTTCTTTACATCAGCAAGTTGGGAAGTGCATGCTGTGGGGAGTGTGTGCATTGCATTATGCGTGTTAAGTAATATATATATGTGTGTGTGTGTGTGTGTGTGTGTGTGTGTGTGTGTGTGTGTGTGTGTGTGTGTGTGTGTGTGTG
>JBBPCW010000091.1:0-12438 GCA_037974425.1 Phenacogrammus interruptus | reverse complement strand
TGTGTGTGTGTGTGTGTGTGTGTGTGTGTGTGTGTGTGTGTGTGTGTGTGTGTGTGTGTGTGTGTTTGTGTGTGTAAAGCTAGGACAAACAGTTATATTGTCCCACATTAGACCTCAGCACCACGAGGAAATAACAAAAGCGTTGAGGAATCCAGTCAGTATGTTTAACACAGATACACACAAAGCTCGGCACTGTGCGAGTATTTGAGGTTAGGATCAGGATTAAGATCAGGTTTAGGATGACGGTTAGATGGACTGCTCCCGAAGGATAGATTAAGTCTTTCATTGTCATGATAAGCTGTATAAGTATCAGGAACGAACACTCAGTAATTCACTTAAAAGCTTTTTGCATCAGACGCAACATATGGCAGCATTTCCTTATGACAGCACGAGTTGCTAATCCTTTTATATTAAATGTAATATATGGTATAAGTGTGACGTCACTGTCTGACACAACGCCGTCATGCTGATGTCAAATAAAACAGGCTGGAACTGACCGATACAGTTTAAAATGGCAAAAAAGAGCTAGGAGGATAATGTAACTAATGAGTAATGGTCATCTGTGTGTGCCTGTTAGCACGGAACAAACTGTATGCCTGTCCTGCTTCATTAAGCAATCAGACATTTTTTAATATTTTTTCTTTACATTAGGTAACACAGATTCATTCTTAGGGCATCTTACTCACAGCCTGCTACACCTTAAACATCCATGAACAAAACTGAAGCAAAATTCAGGTTCAGCCTCGGAATTCAAATGCTTGATTCCAAACTTCTAAGCTGTGCTCTGAAGAGGTTTTAGTTATGAATTTGAAAAGTTTGCCCCATCTTAAATAAGGAGTTTAACTGCTTACAGAATAACTGAAATTCAACACTAAGAATCATCTAGTTGTATGTTAAATAACTCCATCTACAGGTTCATTTGTTGAAATGTAATGTACATTTTCTCGCCAGATCATAAAAGCCTTGCCAAAACCACTTATCCCTTACTAGAGTTGCGGGTATATGAAGCTTATCCCGGGGTCTATGGGTGCAAGGCAGTGACTAATCCTGGGCACTCACATCTATTTAAAATAGTCAGTTCACCTGACACACATGTCTTTGGACTGTGGGAGAAACTGAAGACCCCCTAAGAAACTCTACACACACACACACGACCAGGACTTGGATTTGTGGGGCCCCTAAATGAAAAACAGAATATATATATAAATATACAGACATATGTATATATATATATATATATATATTAGTCTGTATATTTTTTAAAACAAACAAAACAACTACATTTTATATAGAATTTCCATCAAATCTATGAATGATATTTATACCGGTGATATGAGAAGCTACACTATTATTTCAAAATCTATGAAAAATCATCTTTTTCAGGTCTTTTTTCCTGAGTTGTCTCATTTCAATTTGGAAAAAAAACAAAGTAGGCTAACCAAAAAACGTTTCTGTTTTATTTTTCTCCGTATAGATTTGACTGTACACAGTTCATACCATTGCACAGAAGGCATAAAGGAATAGACTCAGTGCTCTTTTCAAACACACATGGCAATAAATAGTGCTCAGAAAACAAGACTGCCAACACACTTTCTGAAACTGTACAAAAATTTACAACAATAAACACTCAAAGTTCAGAGGCAATGCAAAAAAATCATTGTGTGTTTTGAGGTTGGGTTTGCTTCAGGTGCTTTCTTATACCTTTCTAGTCATGAGCCTCTGTGTAATACTGAAAAATCATAATCAAATGCACTTTTAGGAATTATTTTCATTTTAGCTTCTATAATAACATTATGTCTCTCTGTTACTAAAATATCAGTTCAGTTAGAGTGTTTGTCTTTATGGAAAATTTTGCACATGCACAGTGGACCTTTAAGTCAATGGTGGTCTGGTGGTAAAATTAAATAAAGGATGCTGTAATTTTACTGTGTCTCCATCAGCTGACTAATACTGACCCTCAGATAAAAAAATTCACAAAATCCTGGACATTTCTTCTATAGCCCAACCTCTATATTTACTTCATCTGTATTGCCAAAAATGTCACTGATGATTAGGAATGATAATTTGCATCATTTTTTGTTCGAGGCATTGCTCGAACAAAAGAAACAAAATATGAGATGTCTCAATGATACGGCCAAATCTTAGAACTGATGAAAAGTAAAAATATGGTACCCCCATCTTCAGCTCTAAAATATATATGAATTCAGATCGTTTATGATGTTCATTTGAGTTTAAGAAATGTGGCCAAAGGGAACAGATGGTCATATTTCACAATTCACTGATGAGAACTGATCATATCTCAGTCAGTTTAACTGAAACTATTATAAAATAATCCGTTTAAAATTAAAATCATTGTTTCAAACCATTGTTTAAGAGTTTACCATGGTAATGAATGATTACAACATAGTGATTAAAAGAAATTGAATTAATTTGAAGGTTTATATGCATAAACAGGACAGAAGTTAAATTTAAACTGGTGTAAAATTGTTAATCTATATTTAAAAATAATAATTCAAAGTATTAATTTGAGTGACTGAATTCAATATTAGTACCATTATTGATCACAAGTACCAACAAAGAAATCTTTGATTATTTATTAGTGGATAAATTAGTGGATAAATTAAACTCTGATAGGCCTTTAAAAATATGCCAAATTTGTGTCAGTATATGAAGTAAATTGGCCTTCTCAGAGATTTACACTGATTAATGCATTAAGTGTGGTGATTCACATTTTGCACACTTGGCAAATCTGTCTTTGAGAAACACATACACTGCTGCCTCATGGTAACACACACAAATAATAAAACCAAAGGGACTTTTGTAGAAGTGTAGTAGCACCTTTAAACAGTGCATCACACTATTTATCTCCTTCCATAAACACCCCAGTGACACGGATCGGCACTTCAATACTGTTCAGAGTGTTCAGAAACAGAAAAGGGCAGTTCTTCAATTGAGAGACCATTTTTTGTCTTCTTGGTACATTTATAAAGATAAAAATACTTTTTGAAAAGAACTGGTTTTATATGTTAGGTTATAAGAGCTCAAAACTTTTAAATTGTGCCTCATTGCCCCCCATCTTTACCCATTTCACTTCTCTTTTATATTATAAAAGGGGTAACATACGTAGTTTGCTACATAGTTTCCCACAATAACTTAAAAATGCCAGTGTAACAAAATGTTAACATCCCCAGTTTTACTTGTTATCATCACCATCACATCAAACATTTTTCTGTGTGATTACATTAATTCAAACCATCGTTTCTGTGTTTAGTCTGGAAACAAAGGAGTTCCAGGTTTTTCTCGCATTTTTGATGGACATAAATGAAATTCAATATGCTGAATGGGTCAAAATGTCATTTGAAGTGTGTTGGAGGTTTGAATTGAAGTCGAATACTGATTTTGTTCATCTAAACCCAAAATATGATTGGTACTTTCAAGTACATTTGAATTATTATTATTATTATTATTATTATTATTATTATTATTATTATTATTATTATTATTACTATTTATACAGTGTATCTGAGAATTTTAGTGTCATTCCCAATTTGATAATCTACAATTATTTCAGGTTGACACACAAAGTGATGATAATGAAAATGTATTATTCATTCTTTACCCAGTTCTAATATAACAGCATAATCAGTTGTTGTGTACTTTAGGAGTTTGCCACATTCAAGTGACATTGTTGAGTATTACCTGAAATTGTCAAATATGACCCTAATTGAAGAATCATCCCAAAAGAGTTTCTATATGTATCCATATACCTTCACCAAGAGAAATTCCTTTTATGTTTTGTAGTTGGCAAATAAAAAGAGTTTCTGATTCTGAATGGAAGCTCCGTCAGCAGGTAATAGGAAAGATCCTCTAGTTCCGCTGCTTCAGATAAATTCTGGTTTGTGCATTTTTCTCGTATTTTCCTCGTTCCTGTCTGGCCATGTGCGCTGGAGGCAGGGGGTTTAAAGTGCGTGGCCAATCACAAGGCTTTTAGATGACTGTGGTGTTCGTCATTCCGAAACATGCATGGTCTGCCTCTTTTTTTTCTTTTTTTTTCTTTTTTTCTTTTTTTTTATAACATGGAGAATGGTCAGTATTGCTGCTGGTTAGCTTGTAGCTTCAACAACACTCCACTCACGGTCTGATTCATGTCACAAAAACTGCTGAATCCAGTTTTGAGAGGAATTTAAATACAAATAAAACAAAAATATATATATATATGGTACAGTACAGTGAGCACTGTCAGTGTGCCATTCCGTGCAGTATGAGCTCCGGTCTTTGTTTTGTTTTTTTTTATGTTGAATTGGGTGAATGACGGTTCGGTCCATTAAAGGTGAAGGTCAAATTCTGCCCCTTTCTGTATAAACATTGCTTAGTGGTCAATAAAATACAGATTCCACCGTTTCCTCTCGTTTCGTTTTCCTTTATCCATTCTATTCCTGCCTTTATGATCTTTGACCTCAGAACTAGTCCATCTCACCCTCATGTCTTCAGGAACACACTTTCTGCCGTGATGAGCTTTGACCTCAGAACTGGGAGTGGTCCATCTCGTCCAGCCATGAAGCAGGACTGGTGGGGAAGTCTGGATAACCTGTGCTGCTTCCTGTGGAGAGGTCAGAGGTTGGGCCCCCGGCCCTAAGTGCCTGACCCCCGGCTGGCTGGCCCCCACCCAGCCCCTCCATGCTAAAGCCCAAGCTGCTGAGAAGCGGCGTGTGGCCGGGAAGAGAGCTGACTGATGATGGAGACTGCGGCAAACCATACGGGCTTCCAGCCCTCAGCTCGTGGTACGGTGGCCCACCTCCCTCCAGAGAAAAAGCACCGTTCATCACACTCCCGCCAGACACATCCCCCACACTGCCATACAGGCCGTTGGCGTGGCTGAGATCAGACAAGATCTGCTCCTCTGCTGGAGACAGAAAAGGACTGTTACCGTCATACAAGACAAATATATGAAATGGACAAAAGTATTGGGACGCCTGACCTTTACACCAACAGGGACTGTAAGAGAGAACAACGTCTTGTATTCTACGGCTTACTAAAAAAAAAAAAAAAACCCTTCCTTTCTCTTCTCTTGACTTCTCTATGGCTTATGTTGTTCTTGTATTGTTTGGCAGGTGTTGGCTAATTATTATTTGACAAATGTTGTATAGGTGCACCGAATGTGCAGTATCTCAGTTAAATAGACGTGGATTTAAGCTTTTTACAGGTTTAAGAAACAGTTGTGCACTTGAGCACTAATGTACACCACTCTGGATAAGAGCGTCAGCCAAATGCCATAAATGTAAATGTAAATGTAATGACATTGCATTCAAATGCATAGACTTTAAAATGGAGCTGGTCCCCCTATTGCAGCTATAACAGCTTCCACTCTTCTTGGAAGCTTTTCCACAAGATTTTAGAGTTTGTGCCCATTCATAATGTATTTGTGCCCATTCATCCTGAAGAGCATTTAAGAGGTCAGACACTAATGTTGGCTCGCAATCTCCGTTTCAATTCATCCCAAAGGTGCTAGCTGGGGTTGAGTTTAGGGCTCTGTCCCAATACTTTTGTACAAAGCAGCAGGTATCAGGAATCACATTTAGCATAAATAGTTATGATGGAGACGACTTTGAGGGAGCAGTTTTACAAAAAAACATTTATGTTCTTTAAATAGAGGGGAGATATTCAAAGAGCTGATAGAGACATCACACATGTCTGGATGGATGGGTAAGAGGAGCTGATAGAGGCAGGTTAGCACAGACAGGGGCAGCATATTTGATTTATTGTCTTTTTATACCCCAGCCTGTGTGATCGCAATGCAAACTGCTTTCTTCTCCTGACCACAACGCACTGCTTCAGTAACAATGTTCCAACATGCTTTCTGTCTAATTGACTAAAAGCTTCACCTAATTTATGGAGTTTGTGCTTTGCTTTTTTTTTCTCGTAAAACATTTGCCTTTTAAAAATGGAGGTAGACTTTTATGAGTTTCCAAAACGGACTCAGAGATCAAATAGTCATAAAAACACAGCGCATACCAAAGCCTGCTCCAAAACGGCATGTCAACTTTTCAGGAAGGACTTTGTTTTGAAAGAGAGGAAAGAGAAGAAGAAAGCATGAAGGAGCTGGAGAGCTGGAAATGAAGAGGAAGAGTGAAGGGAGTAAATGAGTTTTGTGAAGTGTTCAGACCTCTGAAGCTGAGTTCGCTGTCGCTCAGGCCTCCGTCCTCGGCTGAACTTTCCTTCTCTGCCTTGTTTCCTCCTCTGCTGCGTTTGACACTTTTGTAAAACTGACCCCAACGGTGGCGTCCAGCGTCCTTCTTCAACCGCTTCTCCTTCGCTCTTCGGTTCTGGAACCACACCTGAGAGAAACAAAGGGACAGAGTTTCTGAGACTCTGAATGTTGTGCATTTCAAACAGTGCCTACAAAAATAAAGGTGTCATTTTAAATAGGTAGGAATTCCATGTCCCCCAACATAATGTTGATATATAACGAAAGAAAGAAAGCAGAAAACATATTACATTACATTACACTGTACTGTACATTACAATTTAAGGAAATGTTCCAGTTTCAGAACAGTGTGAGAACCAGAGGATTACTCTAAGTGCACATATAGCGACATCATGAACGTTGATATTCTTTGTTATAAATTAAAACCATTTTTTTTCTTCTGTGACTGATCACAGTAGCACCTTTAGCTGTGAGTAATCTTTATTTATTTGACTTCCATTATTAATTCTTCTCTCTCTTTACAACAGTTGTAGTGAAAGCAAGGTTACTGAGAAGCGGTCAGTCTTCCACATTGATATTTTAATTGTTATCTTTAAAATGATACTTTATACATTTATATTTCATAAAGACTTTGCAAAGATCAATAGCTAGTTGGGTAGCTCATGCTAATATTTCTAGCACATACCTGTTAAAAATGAAAAGTTAGTCTCTTGAGAGGATGCTACTGCCATGTCTGTGGACTAGCCAGATAAACACCACAGGTACAGGGACATGGCAGATAAGGGTGCCAAAGATCATTTTTATAATTAGAGTCCAGGTCAAGACTAGTATTTCTAATAGAATGTCTAATCACACACCTGTACAACGCGCATGTCCAGCCCTGTCTCCGAGGAGAGCTGCTCACGGACGTGCCTAGCAGGTTTGGGGGAGTTTTTGTAGGCACTTTTTAGGGTCTCCAGCTGTTTGGCTGTGATTGTTGTGCGAGGACGCTTTGCTCCAGTCTCAGAGTCATCTGCAAAAAAGAGCACTGGGTTACAAAAATAGTAAACTGAACACCACATGATTCATTAGGGTAGTGTTACAAGGATTGTTATTTCATGCAATTGCAAGTTGTAGGTTGCACAATATCTAATTTCCAAGCAGACGCCACTGGGGAGAGGCTTGTGAGATCTTTCCTAAAGCGCTATGCCACTGCCTATACGTTTCAAGCGACATTGCCAGGTTTAGTGTTTTGCTCTACAACACCACACCTGACTCAAACAGGTGTGTAAAATGAGGAAAGGCATTAAGACCTTCAGGGAAGAGCAGAGAACATCTACAAGAATAGTACCAGATATGAACTAACCTGTGAGATTGTTGTGCAAAGTGAACTACTTGAAATGAAGACTGTATTATTAAACTATTATCATGACCTTGATTGCAGCAGTTTCTTTGCAGGCAAGCCAGAAGGCGACTTTAATTGACAAGATAAATCTAATTCATTACATCAGAAAGAACGGCTTTGTAGGGGGGTGTTCTGATCAGTGAAGGAGGAGAGTCAAGAGGTAAATAGTTGTGGGAAGTGAGCAGGAGTGTACGTGTGTGTGTGTGTGTGTGTGGTTCACACATGATCAGTCGATATGGCCCTCAAACTGCCTCTGAGAGGCCTCAGGGGACGTAAATCTCGGCAGCATGACCAGCCACTGGACGTTATTGGGGCCCTGCCATAAAATCGCATTGCTTCACTTAACATAATCAATCAGGAGCCTGAGAAAATTTCCATAAATAAAGCGGGAGATCCTTTCAGAGGCAGGAGCATGAGGGGTCAGATCAGAGGCTGAATTTAAACCGCTTACACTGAAACCCCACTGCTATCGACTTGATTTTCTACCCTAATTTTACCTTATCCCACCCTGTGTCTGTGTTTTTACACAACTGGTGCATGTGTGGGGGAGGCGTCACACTTCAGCACTCCATTTAGTACTAAGTAGTTTGTCATATAGGCTAAAAACAGTAGCAGCTGCCATCTTGATATCACGGCTCCACAGAGTTTGGAGAAAATGTGAGATTTGGGCATGTATTTTCTATCCATTTTCTCAGCCACTTATTCTTAACAGTGATTGTGGGTGTGCTGGAGCCTATTCCAGCACTCATGGATGGAGGAACACCACAGACAGGCCACTAGTCTATCACAGAACACACACAGAAAAATACATCCACACCTTTGGGCTCCAATTCAGCTGACATACCCTTACCTACAGTAGGAGTAAGCTAGAGCACACAGCGAACAGGCAAACTCCACACAACAGAGACCCTCAGCCACACGGCTGAGAATCAAACCCAGGACCAGCTTGCAGCAAAGTGACAGCCCACCATACCGCCCACCCTGCATTTTTGAGCAAAGCTAATTGCTAAACATGCATTGCTGTTACTTGTCAGCTCCATTATCCCCATACCCTCTGCAAAACTACAGTAAAAGCATTTTATTGGCAGCCTTTAAGAGAATTTCCTATTTATTTTTTTAAAATAAAAAAGTCATTCAGAATGTGAATAAGGGGGTGTTGTAGAGCACCTTGAAAGCACCTTGACAACAATAAAATGTCATGCTGTCTACAAAGTAGATGTTTATTTACTAACCTGGGAATCTACATGTGTCATGTGAGTGTTTTTAAAGCTATGTACAACCTAGAGTAAGTTGAACTGAAGAAGGTAACAAGGTCAAACCGATCTGAGCAAGTAGTGAAGCAAAAAGGACAACGAAGTCTAAAAGCTCAAACAGAGCATCGACTGGAAGAGCACACACAACATAGACCGAGCTTTTCACAAACATACCATATTACCTTTCATTCAGCGAACACTGTGTTGATTCTGAATTAGCAAAGATAGTAATGTTCTAATGAACTGAAACTGATTGAACAGCCCTGTCACAGTGTTAACATGCATTATCTAGCAGTAGCTTAAAATGCAACAGTTCATTAGTCTTAAAGTACAACAGTATACATTTAATATGAAAAAACATCATCAGCTCATCTATACACACTGCTAGTCTAGGGAAGTAAAAGTACCATTAGATTTGCATGTTTAAATGTTAAACTGGAGCTTAAATACCTATACTATTTATTTACATACTGTTTTTTATATTTTACGTATTTCATCTATTTCAAAATATTTTTAAATTGTTTCTCCAAATGTGAATGTTAATATAGAAATTCTTCTTATTTCTTCTCATTTGCAGGCCATATTTCCTTTAATTCATCAGTTATTTGTCTAATGATACTCATTAATAATCAACAATTATTTTTGGTTCCCTGCCCTTGTCACTTTTTGCCTTACATGAACCTGGACCTTTTGTATTTGCTGGTTAAAATTCTTCCAGTGCAATTTGAATTTAAAGACACTATGTCTTTTAGCTTTGTACTTATGAATATAAACAAAACAAATATGCATCGATTGGTGTCTCTGAAAATGTTAGTGGTGAATTAAGTCTAATCAGTCAAGAAATGGGAGAAGATGAACAAGGCACTTTCTCCAAACATGATGAGATGAATTCTAATTATTAAAGACAATATAGGTGAAATATATTTTAAATGTAGGTGTAGAAACGTAGAAGACAACTGAGCATGAACTTTTCACTTCCATATTATTAAACCATTTGCACTGACAGGAATGTCTGAAGTCTTTGCTAACTTTTTTTATTCGAGTGTTAACAATGTTGTCTCAAACATTTTCTTTTGAACATTTGAAAGTTCTTTCATCTTCACTGTGATGAAGAATTTAGCTTTTTTTTACACATTTACATATACAAATATTTGAATAGACTTTATTTGAATATACCGATTATATACTAATTAACAAAAGCAAATGTGTTTGAACACTTATTTATGTGAATATAGTGCCTCAAGCATCAGGCAAGTTATTTATCACTATTTTGTGTTTTAGGGCTTCCTTTCCCCACCACTGTGATAAATTCTGACTCTAGTTCCTCTAGAAAGATTCAAAGTCAGCAAAAATCCACAATTTGTCAAACGATCTTATAAGCAATTTTTTCATCACATTAATATATACTATTAATATTAATAATACTTTGTGTTTTTACCTTTCCAGTAGATGCATGTATATGGGGACATTTTTGTGGTAAAAGAATAATAATTAAATGTTGAATGCAAAGTTCAGACACTTTCAGGGTAACTGGGTGGGTGATATTGTGTAAATTATTGGTTGAAGCATCACTTTAATATTAATACTGCAATAATAATCCCTCTGATTCAAAGGTTAAATAATAACAAGAGTGCAAAGGTAAACCAGCAGCAAGTGTAGCAGCAGTGATGTTGTTTACCGTTCTGTTTGGCAGTCTCATAGTCAGATTTGCAGACCAGTCGGCCGTCCTCCATCAGGTAAAACTCGTCTCCCGTGGCCAGCTGCCTGCTGCACATCACACAGGAGAAGCAGTGAAGGTGGTAAACAAAATCCTGCGCCTTCCGAACAACCTGCGATGGAGGGATGCCCTGCTGGCAGGACGCACATTTTGTTCCAAAACGCCTGCAAGCACACATGCACACATACAAGCTGAGGTTAGCTGATAAAAAGCTAAATGTAACTAAAAGTAAAGTGAGAAATTTGCATTGTAACGACAGAAAATGGACAGAACAAAGGTAAGAGCAGCAAAACAATATATTAAAAGCTATACAACAAAACAAGATAAAATAAAAAGTGCACTTTACAAGTAATGTAAAAAATAGTTTCTCCTATTTTACTGTAGCTCTAATCAGATCCACAAGATTCTTTCATTCAGCTGCTTCTGAGAACTTGCCTTTTGGTGCCCCATTAAAAACAGTGTGATCAACATAGGAGGCTTTCAGATGTCTTGCTCTTTTAACTTTAGGGACACAGTTTTATATTGCATGTAAAAATTATTTGGAAATGTCCCCCGTACTACATGGATGTTCCCTGTTTTTCTGATGTCACAAAAACCAAAGCATTTACTTTATTCTACCCATGTAGCCTATAGCCGTTTAGCCCCACCCCTTCACACAGAAGTAATAAGGAGTCTGTTAGTCTGGACTGAATACAGTCAATCCAGCCAGAACAGAGAACAAAAACACACAACATTCATAAATGGACTTTGGGGAAAAAGATCAAATATATTTAATACATAGGAACTTTAAGGTTAACACTGAGCCTGTTGCAGTACAGCACTCTGGAACTAATGGTTTGGGAAAACAAGATGATAATAAACATACAGTGTTGCACTCTCAAGCTAATTTAATTCTAACTGAAGGGTATATATTTCTATTATTTGTTTTCTTCATTAGTCTCAACTGGATACCAAACATGTCTTGACTGATCGACGATATTTTTATTTATAAATTGGGGAAATTTGATTTGTCTTACTTATTGCTTTAAACCGTTGGTTTTGTTATGCTAATGGCGCTAACAATGAAAGCCCATAGTCCCCAAATAACATTATATCAAACAATATCATGCTCTAGTTCATGTATGCTTGAACTACTCATTTGAGAGTAAATCTGAAATGTTGATGGTTGAATAATTTTCCTAAAACTGCTAAAAACCCATACAGATCTAATTGTGGTTGCCAGATCCCCTGCTTTTGATAAATTGCCCCTATCAGTGCAGTGCAGGCCTTGGAAAGACACGCTCTAGCCTCATAAAGCTCTTACTCAGGATAGATTGTAAATCACACAGCAGCTAAAGCTAAATAAACTCCCTTTTACCAAGGTGAAGTTTGTGTGCTCTGCCGCTTGAAAAAAAACCCTTCTTCCCAAACACACACACACACTCTCCTCCATTCCCTCCCCCAGAACGGTAGCTTTAACATTAAAATCCCCCCTTTGTCCCCCCGGGCTGCTTAATAAAGTTAGCCTGCACTCTGGGCCCCGCTAGCCTTTTAGCCTTTTAGCTCTCATTGTGGCCCATGACATTAAACTCTCTGAAACATGATTTAGTAAAAGCCCACGCTGATCCTGTTTTGGATAAAAGTCAAACTTAATTTTATTCTTTAATGCTGCGGCGGAGGCTTAGTTCTAAAAAACGCGAGGAGAAGAAATGTAAAGTTGCTGCATTGGGGTCTCACTGCACACACGCTGAGGGGAAATTCAATTGGGGGACATGCAGCAGCTCATTCCCACACACACAAACAAACACACACAATACACTAATACACGCATGCACACACACACACACACACACACACACACACACACACACACACACACACACACACACACACACACACA
>JBBPCW010000084.1:20986992-20998493 GCA_037974425.1 Phenacogrammus interruptus | reverse complement strand
ATCTCAAGGCAGTGGGGCTGTTTTTTTCTCATCAGCAGGTGAAGGAGCTGGACATTTAATGTATGTATGAATCAGAATAGTCAGGGCGAAGCTACAAAAGACTGTTCCTGCATCCCCGAGCTGGTCTGACGGATGCATCACACATATCAGACTCCTGCTGTTCCTCCTCCATATGCCGTTTCTGCATCAGGGTGCGAGATGTTGCAGTTTCTTCAGGCTGCCCGCGGTTCCCTCCCTTGCACTGGCAGCTCGTCAAGCGCTCTGTCAAGAAACGAGAGCCATCAGTTGTCGCCGTGCACAGGCCCCCTCTTCGTTTACTCCTGTAAATACTACCTAAAGCTCATTTTTGTTTGTAAGTTATGTCTTAAGTTATGTTTTGTATGGTTCTGAATGCTCTCCTGGTCTCTGTACGTCCAGAAGAGAAGAAAAGGACGGGGCCGCTTCTCCAGCCAAGTGTTAATACCGTAGATTCGCATTGCTCAAGTACGCCACGGCCAGCAGTGACGCTTCAGCGGATCTTGGCCTGATCTGCCCGAGTGCTGATTTGTTGATTGTACACAAAGCGATGTTCCATTCCAGCTGGCCGCAGCCGAATGGATTATGATTGTTCGACTGGATGGGCTCAGAACTTCTGAGTTTTGTTGTTTTGTAAGATTTGAATAAAGCTGGTGCCACATTGGATTGAAAAAATGGTTTTATTACTGACAATTGTCTTTATCAAGATGAATTTAGACCTTTTGGAAATATAGATCAAATCAAAATGTCATGTTAGATGCCTCACAATTTTATGGAAGAAAAGCATAAGAAAAGCATTCAACATAAGAAAAGCATGACAGTATCACTTGGACCCATTTTATTATCATAGTTATTGAGATTCTTGCGTTTCTAAATGACTTTTTAACTGAATTCCACTGATTCCTGCATAATTCAGAGGTTAAGATAAACAAGTTTTGCTGTGAAAGTGAAATACTAGAGAAACTCAAGAAATTATTCACAGTGATGGTTAATGGAACCAGACGTCTGCCTCTAAAAGCTCTCTCACAGAAAGTTTTTCCATGAAATGCTTATGAATGAGCTGCCTGATGCCTGATACACTGAGAGGGAGGTTCTGGTCTCAGACATAAAGGAGGGATACATGCAACAAAGAAAACTGCTGCAGTTCATATTTGCTCTTAATTTCCCATCATCAATATTCCGTATAAACACTCAGAAGATGTATGTTGGTTTATTGATGATTGATAGGAAATATAATGGCTGTATTTGTGTTGGAGACACAACCAATGTCGGTTTGAATACACAAACTCTACAAAGAAACAAAGAGTCGTTAATCTTCTTCTGAGCAAAGTATTTCACACCAAACCACTTTGAATGAGTTTGTTTACATCTCAACCATCGAATTAAGCAGAAATCTTGGGGAAAATGGGGGACTTTCCTTTTAGGTAAACAAATAGAGTCCCTATTGCTGGCTGGATCAGTTAGTAATGATTCTAGTGTGAGAGCGTGAAGGGTTTCTGGTTTGGTTCCTACTTTAAACACCATGGGCTGCTGGCTTGATCCCATTTGGCTTCAGGATCTAGTGGTTCTGCCTCTCTTCCTTGCCCTTGTGCCCTTCAGAGAGGCTCCACACTCTGCTTTCTTTGTCTTGCTCTGAAATCCAAAGGCTTTTTCACTGAAATCACAGCAGCCTTCAAAAAAGAGCCGAAAGCTCAGCTAAAGATCAGATTTACACATTTACACTTTACATTTTAACCCAGATGTAGATGATCAGCCGAGGAATGTAGGAAAGGGATTTAGTAAGCAGACCTAAATCGCCACACACTCACCTCAAATGTGTATATTATAGGCTTGATTATGTGGTTTCTGATACCGTATGACTTTCTGTTTTAGAACATCTACTGAATTATAGACAGGCTTCAATGTTTCTGCTACTACAGTTTTTATGCTAATTTACCTTTGACCATGTTTATAGATAACAGTGGTTATCGTACAGTGTCAGAAATCACAAAAACAAGTGTATTAGAGATTACTGAACAACCTGATAGGGTCTGAGATGATTAGGATGATTAAGGCCCAGCGCCGGAGGAGTAGATGATCTTCTGATAGGTGTTAGCGACATTAAACATGTAACTCCAGTAGAAAATACTGTCTTGGCTGATCGACTATATTCGAAATGAGGGGTACATTTTATAGACTGGATTTGCTGGTATGCTGTTGCTCTAATGGGCCTACGATTGCCTGAAACCGTAAAATGAGCTCAGTCACAGCAGAGCCATTTGGTCTGGCGTTTCAGGACCACATTTGGTGAAGGTGACAGCGAGACGCGTGGTGGGGAATTTCAGACTTGACCCACAAACACCTCCCTCTGCAGTGGGTGCGAGAGCAGGAAAGTAAGGTGTTGCGAACAAAGCCCTCACACCTCTTGACCTCAAACACGCTCCGCTGTCACTCACTTAAGAGCATACACACTGATAGACCACACACTCTCTCTTCTTGTCAGTCTGAGATAAGAGCTGCTAAAGCTTGCCTGGAAAACTGCCCATGACCTGTGATTTTTGGGGCCCACTTTTGTATATATTCCCCCATACTCTGGAGACACTACTGGTTCATCTAATGACAAGTTAAGTTTACTATAATGTTGCCACCTAAAATTAGGTTTAGGATTATGATTGAATGCGTTTGATCATTAAACATCTTTCTACTTACTAGCCGTTTTATTTGCAGCACCCACCGTGTACTTCCTCTCACTGGCCTCTGTGACCAGATTTGTGGTGGATCATTCTCAGGACTCCAATGGCATTGACATATGTCTGGAGTTTTAATGTCTATGTCGCTGCTGGTTTGAGGGTCCAGCAACCAAAAATACCCCACCAAGAGTGGCTCAGTGGTCAGAAACTGACCATAGATGAAAGGTTAGAGGATGGCTTAGACAAACTGTGCATTGAGAGTGTAGTTTGTCAGTGGAATGTGCTGGCATTTCCTCATAGGAGCACTACAAAGCCATTGTCCACAGGCCTGCTGCTCCGAGCTGTTCTTCTGCCGACTGCGCTCCTTCGCCAGGCCTGAGCGTGGGCAGCCTCGGACAGGAAAGGCCCTGTTTATGTTGTGGAGGGCAGAACAATGGAGTGGTAAATGTTCAGCCCCAGCCAGCTGCCTGTCCCCAGCAGCCAAGAGAAACATTTCTGTCACTGCAGAGCCCGTGGCCGCTGCGCAAAGAGCCACGTCCTGTCCACAGTTTACTTTACCCCCTTCACACACACACACACACACACACATAGGCTTATTATTCGTCTGTTCATCTCAAGACTTATTATTCATTAACTATGACTGAGCTGGTAAACATTGTGAAACTCGTGTAGGTTACAGCTCTGAAGGGTGGACCCACATCCAGATGTTCAGGGGTTAATTCCTGCTAGTTATTTTTCATTAAAGAGCATGTCTTCCTCGATCTCTCAGAGTCGGATTCTAAACTGGAATGTCACTGGAATGGGGTGAAGTGCGGTGATGTTGATTCTGGACGGCACAAAGGAACGGCCCCATCCACAGTAGAATATCCAGCCCTGAATTAACTCCTGCAGGGCCGCGCTGAGTCAGGTTACGTCCTGCCGCTCTCTTCACGCTAGTCACCATGATATTGTCCTGATTACAGGGTCCCTCTCAGAAAGACCCTGCAGAACAGACTTTTTTCTTTTGAAGGCCTTTGATAGAGTTTGCATTGATGTCGGCCTCATTGCTCATGTAAGGGAAGCTGTCACTAAGATGAGGGGGAATTTTTTTGCTGGAATGGGAAAGTGGGCTAGCACCCAAGAGAAAACTGACTAGCGAGACCTCACAAACTGGCCTTCTTTGGCTTGTTGGAACAGGTCAATCGCAGCCCTGAATGTGGTTAAATTATTGAGAAGCCATCTGGTCATCTGACATATTAGAAAAATAAAACATAAAAGTTCTATGGTTATATGCAATGAGGCTTCCGTGAAACAAATCTTTGATAATGTCCCATGATCACAGTCAATGATATCATTTCAGTCAACTCAATATAAACAATAAAAATTTCACTCAATATAAACAAGAATATAAAACAACTAGACTCTTAGAATAACACTTATTTGTTAATAATCAATTTGTTAATAAATAACTAGGTAGTTAGCTAGCCAGCTAATCTTTAAATGGAATCTTTGCTAGTGTCTGTAAACAATGTTAATTTGTTGATAAGCAGTTAGCTTTACTCCCTAGTTGGTTAGCCAGCCAAAGCTGTTAATGTTCTAGCTTTCATGGCAATAAACCGATTTTTTGGAATTTTCCTGATAACCAGTTATCTTAACAAGCTAATTAGGTAGCCAGCTAATGCTACCATAAAAGCTATTTGTTCTGTTTTAGCCTGCAGTGTCTTCTTCTAGCTTTCATGGGACAAAACAGAATTGTAAATCTGTAAATAAAATTTGTTGATAACCAACTTTAGTTGCTGGCTAGCTACCCAGCTAGAACTGTGTGAATGGCTGCTTGTGCTAGCATTTGTTTTGATTTGGTAACCTGCTGTGCTGTGTTTTAAAATAATAAAAAGTCACTTCTTTTCTAATTTCTTGACAGAAAATTGATACAAATATGCAAAGGTATGCTACATAATACATTGTAGAAGATATTATAATATATATTGAAGTAGAAAGAACTAACAACTCTTGACCACCAACCTTGCTCTCTCCTAACTAACCAGCAACAATCAAATGTGCTCAATGAAAAACTGTTTAGTAATAGTTTAGTTGCTAGCTGCTTGAAGTTTTACCATATAAAGCTAGCCTAAATCTCTTCAGAGCTCTCTAAGAACGTTCTTGGCTGCTATGAGCTTTTCTACCAAAGTAAACTTAAACTGACAATGAAAAACTGACAACTACATACAGGGTCATAAACGTGAGTTTATGAGCCATAAAATGCATGGAATTGGGGTGGAAAATTGTATCAAGGGAGTCGTTCCTTTTTCACAGGAGATTGCAGTTGCTTACAGATTTACTATAGGTTATGAATCAGGGAACAAGGCGAGGAGAACCTGGGCTCAATACTTTCAGGCCCTTTCTGTGGGCCAGTGTGACTCAGAGCTCACAGGAAATGGGAAACTTTTGGGAAAATCAAGACATCACCATCATGTGGCAGGCACATTTCCTCTCAGCCGAGGTCTGTAGACTGATATAAAGGACCATCGGGGAAGAAAAGTGGGGGTGTGTGCGGGGCAACGGGGGGAAGGCCCAGCCATCTATCAAACAGGGTGGGGAAAGCAGAGGGAGGAAGAGATTGGAGAGTGTTTTTACTCTGAGGGAGAGCCATAGATCATCTCGGACCTGTCACAAAAGAGTCTGTTAAAATATACTGGAGGACAAAGTGGAGGATTCCTTTAAAGGCCCAACATAACTCAACCTGAGGAAGACCAATCTCAGGGCTACTTCTTGACCAGCCCAGAGGATTAGACTTTAATAACCTTTTATGCACAAGCCTCTATGCAAGAAAACGCAAAGATAAATCTGCTTCAAGCTGCAATGTTGCCACACTAGCATCACTTTTGTTCTTGTTTTATAGTCATTTTATTTCCGAAAGGTTGATCCTAGAATACCCTTTGGCTGTGCGAATGCCAGATGTAGTCAGAAACGACAAAATATTATTTATTACACTTGACCAGGGCTAGAAAGAGCTAAAGATTATGTATATGTACTTAAAGGGGCAAAAATTTTACACAAAACCATTACTAAACTACTTTTGCAAACATGCTGACTTTCCATCTACTGTGATGCCACGAGTCTCTAGTGTGAGATTTTGGTATTTAAAGAGAGTATTTAATGAGAAAATCCCCGTCTGATGATGTATCTTGAAAGGAGGAGTACTACAAGCTCCTTGGGGCAGAAACTTAAGGGTGGAATGTTTTTTCCCCTAGTTGGCTAATGCAGAAGGAAGCCTGGCTGCTGACGTTACTGCTAAGAAACTGAATATCACACTTGTATTTATTAACCTTTCTGGTCAATATTTCTTTAGTGCCATGGGCAGTGGCGCCTGAAGCGAAGGGAGGTTTAGGGTGATTCCAGGGCCCTAGCGCTGACAGGGGCTCTCAGGGAATTAATTATAGTTAGTGTTAGTAGTAATAGTTGTGAGTTAAATGAAATCCATTAAAAAAGTTACAGGTGACACGAATGTATGGTTTGTTTCTACATTCTTGGTAAAATGATCAGAATAGTGTTTAGTGTAGTTTACCCCTCTTACTATTCATCACATGGTTCAGTATTGTCCACACTTTCTAGCAACAGATTGTATGGGCTGTCCCTTGCCCATATGTAGCATCAGAATTAGGAACCCTTGATTTAGTCACTTTCCACCTGGAGGAGACAAATGTGGCGAGTGCTTTACTGATATTTATACAGGGCAAACCCATGAAGATAAAAGGATTTAATTCTGAATATTTTAGTGTATTTGCATGCTAGCAGCTAGCTAATAACACTAGGTTACACCTCAGCTGTCAGTTTGGGTTATCAGTTTTCCGAGGTTGGGGATATAGATTTTGGCAAGAAAGGTCCTATTATTTTTCATAGGGACCAGGATTTTTAGTGGCATGCCTAGCCATGGAGTTGGACTTGCATGATGCATGCTGGGAACTGTAGTGCGAGAACAGTGATGGACAAAAACACAAAAGGAGACAAAATCATGATCAGGATATTAATTAATTAATTAATTAGAATATGATGGGCAACCTATTTGTGACACATAGCAAAGCTAAACTTTTTGTCATAAATATACTCAGGCATAAGCAAAGATATAATTTAATTATGTTTGGAAAAGAGAAGATGTACTCAAACATTAAAGAGCAGTCATTTTTGTTAGTTTTGAAGTGACAAACCAGTAAATATTGGAATAAAAATGTGTTTTGTTCCCACAGCAGTAATTTTCAGAGTCAAATACATGAAGAAACTTCCCCACATACAGGAAAAACACACAACTTTTTACCCTAATGGCACATCCAAACCCCTTTTGATATAAACAGTGCAGAGCAAGACGCAATATCCTGAACATATTAAGGGACACTGTAATGACTTGCAAAGGAAGGGGGAAAAAAAAACAAAGCAAAAGACAAAACGCTCTCTCACACTGACTCACTCACACAGGCTGCCTTTGGCTGAAGCCTTCAAAGCTACCTTCCTCCCCCCTTCTTTTTTTTCACTTCAGCATGTCTCTCAGCGCTGTATATCACCCTGATCACGGTGAAGTGACAGCGAAAGTGGAGGAAAGATTAAGGGCTTGCGCACCCAGGAATGTTAAGTGTGGTTTAAGCATGTGTGCAGAGTATGGGCTCCGGCACCATCAAGGCCAAACGGTTTGGAAACAATTAAAGTAATGGAAGAGGAAAAGGAGGGACGCCTCCCGGCAACACCCCCCCACCACCACCATCATCACCAGCAACCTTCTCCACTAACTCCCAACCCCCAACACACCTCCCGAGCTGCTCCCACACACATGACTTATGGCCCCTCGGAGCACCGTCTTCACCTTCCTCCGTCGCTAGTTCATGTAATTCCTCACTCTGTGGCTGAAACTTTTGTCATTACTAGCCTGGCTTATTTCTTGGCACAGTGCAGCCCGTCGGGAAAATCGGGCGCGAGCTGGCTTCAGGCGCTTCATCTAAAACAGAAGACCCCAGCCACAGTGAACTTGCAGAGCCCGGGGGTTAAAAGCACGATTAAATCCTTGCTGTCATATTTATGTGCAGCACCTCCAGACTTATGGCTGCGTTTTCAGAGCCAACTTTGGGAGTCAAGGGTGCGACGAAGCCAGAGGGTGCCGGAAAGCAAAGTCCAAATAGCAGAACTTCCTGAGGCCATCAAGAGTGCCACGGCTTCCTCACACCACCCACGCTCTTAAAAATAAAGGTGCCAAAAAAAGGCACCTTTGAAGCCATGCCATGGAAGAACAGGATTCCCTGAGGAGTCTTCCAGCAGATGGATCTTTGAAGAACCATGAGATGTGCACGCATGAAAGAACCTCTGCGCAATGTGAAGGTTCTGGACCAAACCTAGAACTGTTCAGCACCGTTTATTTCTAGGTACCCCACTCTGTGTAAGAAAGCTCACATCTTTCAGCGAACAGATGTGTTGTTGTCTGCTGTCTGCCTGGCACCAGCAAGCCTTCTGCTCCAGGCTATGGACTTTCCCTTCTGCTAAGCTGAAATGACATGACATCTCAGTCTGGAAGCCTCTTTTCACGTTTGGAAAGATCCGTGGCTCCAATACCCCACATCCGTAATTCAATCTTTTGTGTGGCCTTCATCGCATTGGTGTCTCACAAAAAAAGCTCCAAACGTGGCGGTCTGAAAGCAGTCTTTTAAGAGGGTCTATACTCCGTTCTATCGAGACAATTAGGGGTTCAGGCCCATGAAGCTTCATGGGGCTGAACCCTGACCCCCCTAACCTACACGGCCCGCTAACAAAACAGGGATTAGCAGCCAGCTGATTGCTTTCTGTTGCAAACCACTATAGGGAGTGACCAGAGTGAAGGAGATTAATTTCTAAAGAGGGAGAAAGGACGTGGAAGAGAAAGGACCCGAAGAATAGCAAAGGGCAACCATGTACAAAAGCCCGGGTACCTGATAGCATGTGTGCGTTCACAATTACTATGCTCTAGATTTAATGATTTTTTTTTCTTGGGCATGTTTTAATGAAGGCTGATGTTGTTGTTTATCTAACAAATGAGATAAAACATTTGAAAGTACCAGCCGCGTTTAAAAGCGAAAATCAAATTTCAACAGTTTGGCTTCTTCTGTTTTGAACTGGAGATACTAGGCTAACGTTGCTAACACTAGAAGTAAGCGGTGATTCAAATATTTTGCATAAGTACATCCGCAAAACATCACACAATTCACTCAAACCTCATCCAGACTTGTGGACATGGTTTTGGACTCAGTTTGAATTACTGAGAGCTATAAAAATTAACTAAACTTTACTGTGTTTCATAAATACAGAGGAATCTGGTCCAAGATCAGTCCTCTCTAAACTTGGTGTTTAAAAAAGCTGCTGGTAATGCTGAAGCTTAGTTTATTTTACAACTCACTGTAAGTCATTTTGTTTTGAATCACATCCACATGTCTCCTCAACCTTAATGAAGTGTTGGATGTGGTTTAATCAGGTTAAGAACCATTTTGGGTCTGTATTTATGGGAATTATTTGGGTGAATACTGACATTTATGAGCAATGTTAGCCTTGTAACTGCTATTCTAACCATCTGCAATCAGACTCTACATCTCCTCTTTTTGTCAGACTTTCACACAATAATCTGTGCAATAGCTCATTTGCTTCTTGGTGTGTAATTTCTTAAGGGGTTAATTTATCATTATGTGTGACCATGTGCATTATTTTTGCTATGATGTGCAACAGTCTACCATGTGCAATATTGTGTTCTTATCAGGTGTTGAACATTATCATGTGCAATATCGCATGTGCATCTGGCTTACAGTACCACGCGCAACATCATGTGACATTTTCTAAATGAGTGTGGAATCATTTCATTATGTGCATTATCTTATGTACAATAGCCTTACATGTGCAATATCACTGTTTGTGTCAAATTTACTTAATATTACTACTGATCTCTACTAAGGGCAACAAAATACTCCAAACTACCTTTTGTACCCATTACTTATCTATAGTATGTATACCCAGCATTTCTGAATATAGCATAGTTTATATTTCATAGTTTTTTCTGCAGATTATTATTTACATTTTATTTATATTTTATATTTTAGATTGTTCTTGTCTCTGTGTGTCATTGGAGTCATTACATGAGCAATTTCCTTTAGGATCAATAAAGTATTCTGATTCTGATTCTGATTCTAAAGCAGATAAATTTGGGCACCAAACATTTTAGCTGATCAACTACATCTGAGATAAAACTGTCCATTTGTTTTTCCACACCTTGAAAACCCCCAAAATTCTGGAGGAACAGAGCAAAAAGAATGTTCAAAAGTAAAGTCTTGTTACATTAACACATGCTGAAATGTTGTTTTTCTCTGGAGATTTAAGGTTTTGTTCAGATGATGATGATATACAGATTTACCAAAAGACAACCTCCAGCGTTTCTCAACAAAGGTCAAAGATACAAGGCGAAGTGTGAGGCACTTTGCAGGGAAACAGGTGAGGACTGAGCACACAGCCTTGAGGCACACCCCACAGCTTTTCTCCTCCACCTCCTTCCCTCGCTCCTGAGCCAACTGGGTCGTCTGCTGTCACTCGTGCTGTAAATGGCTTTCTCTCTGCGGCAGGTTTCACACCCTGAGAAACGCAGTACTAATTGGCAATGTGGGAACAACCAAAGAGGCTGACAACCTCAAACATTTGCTCTTCCAAACACTGCCGCCCTTTTGTTTGCCACAGTTTGTTAATTAAATTAGGGGTGGTAGAGTACTGCAACGTGGCCTGGGCCGTTAAAAGCGTCAAAAGAGAGCTCAGATCAGCTCTGTGGACATCTGTTGCAAATGAGCGCTGTAGATTTTTTCAGTTTTTTCCACTAAACCTTTTTTTCCCCTTCTTTGTACCACTTCATATGTGGAACGAAGCAAGTTGACGTTTCTCTGTTGTGACAGGTAGTGGGGAAGGAGTGGAGATGTTTGCTGCAGGCGGCAGCAGAACTTGAACAGAGGCCCATATACATAAATACATACACCCATATAGAATCCTACATACCCTGCATACAGGCCTCTACCTAGATCACTACCATACCACATAGGTATCGTCTCACGTCTGTAGAGATTAGAGCTCCGTTAACAAGGACAAATGTCATGACAGGATTGGAAACTTGTTACTTGAATGTTAAACCTTTGGCACCCCAGCATATTTGTGCTATGATCCATTGCTGTGCTGAGCAAGGGCACAAACTCGCATTTGCAAAAAGGCCGGAGGTTGATAGCCAAATTAACCCGCCCCGCCTTGCCGTAGGCTATCACTGATTATCGCCAGGCTGAATAACGAGCAAAGCGGTCTCCTGGGTGAGTTCCAGATCCTAATCACATTTTTCCCAGACATTTGAGACAGGTCGTGGTGGAGGACCGGGTTAACTTGCGTACAGGGACCCTCTTGATTTTAATGGCTTTCTACTTCAGAGGAGCAGGCCTGTCCTGAACATCTGCATGACAGTCCCTCACGGTCACAGCAAAACAGAACAAAATGGATGGGTTCTTCCTTGTCCGCCTCATCTTCTTCAGGCTTTACATTCTTATCCTCAATCTTCATCAAGCCTAGAGTGAGCATGATTTAGTAATGGCCTGATTAATGCCATTGACCTGCACTGACTTTGCTGCTCATGGGAAGTTGAGAGGAGTTTTTTAAAACTATTTTATCAGCCATTCTTCTGCTCTGAGATTATTTTTCAATCAACCCAAAATTAATCGGTACGCTTTTAGTGCCTCTTTATTTTAGAACTGAAACTATGAGGCTACATTTTCTCAACTGACTCAAACTACATCCAGTTCTTCATTAAGGTGGAGC
>JBBPCW010000084.1:20902723-20913523 GCA_037974425.1 Phenacogrammus interruptus | reverse complement strand
TATTCTTTCTTAAAACTCACCGTTTACATTCCTGTTTTAAAGATCCTCCCGATACGGCGCCGTAGGCAGGAGAGGAAAGAAACGTGGTTTTTCGCAGTTGCTGTACAGAATCATGGGACATAATCGGTCCTCCAGAGCGTCAACCGAACGCCATGGAAACGCCATAGCGACGTTTTCCTCGCGCATGTCGGGATTTTGACGCCAAGAAAACGTTGCATGCAGCGTTTATTTGACGCCATCTGAACGCACAGCCGGCGGGATGCTTTGATTTGCTTCAATGAGCAGAAAAACGGGTGGCGTTCAATAGGCGCTCACCTGGCGCCACGAACGCCAGAAAAACGCCTGGTTCAGACGTTCGTGTGAACGAGGCCTAAGTGCCCTAAACCACGTCCAAGTCTGGGCCACATTGATGTACAGCTGGATGTGGTTCACTGAAGGCTAAATGCAGTT
This sequence comes from Phenacogrammus interruptus, assembly GCA_037974425.1. NCBI lineage: Eukaryota > Metazoa > Chordata > Actinopteri > Characiformes > Alestidae > Phenacogrammus > Phenacogrammus interruptus. The sequence goes on along the minus strand of JBBPCW010000084.1, from coordinate 20,913,073 downwards.
TTCGGGGTTTTTACAAAATGATTTGGGTGGATATTGACTTTTAAAGTCAGCACTGTTGCCCATTTGTGAGTGTGATGCATTCCCACTCAAAAAAAATGGCTCTTTGCAAAAGAGGACAAACAAAGATGAAACAAACAACATAAAAGTCCTTATCTGCATTCTGAAGTGGATTTTACAGCCCGTCCGCAGCGAGCGCTAAAAGAGAAGCTGTCCTTTCATTGCAGCAGCGCTTACTTTATATGCAAACTGGCTCGTCGGCTCTGAGCCAGACAGTCTAAGCCGAAGCGGACAGACAAACGGAATTTGCTGCCATTTTCCGTAACAATATCCTCTGAATGTCAGTACCTCAGGGCCTGGAGCAGGATGGTGGTGGCGGTGGTGGTTTGGAGGGGGGTTAAGAGATAAGAAAGAAAAGTGTGGTCAGTTGGTCCTGCCAATCTTGTCCACCTCGCCCTACTCTCACCCTGCTGTGAGCGCTTTACCCTGAAACGCTGTCTGCCCCTTTCTCCGTCATATATACACACTCACGCACCCACCCGCCTACTCACTCCCCCCTCAACCTCGAGATGACATGTTCTCTCAGTGAACCGCATCTGCCCCTGTAACTGTCACGCAGACGGCGGTTCGGCAGCTGGCTACCTGACACGACTTTCCAATGGACGCCCCTAAGGGGGAGTAGAAAATCAATCCCATGTTCATGGGCGCATCCACAGAATCACCGCAGTGGGCATAGCTGCTGGGCTCAGCAGTGGCTTTTTAAATGTCAATGTTTGAGATAGGAGTTGCACACACACACACACACACACACACACACACACACACACACACACACACACACACAAACCGATATTACCGTTTCTAAAGGATTATTCTGCCAAACATCATTTGTCATAGTCAGTTTTTGCCCCAAAAGTATGTTGACAATAAATGCTTTTTGAAATAAGCACAAGAATGTGAATGTCAGTCAATCCCAAGACTTATGTAGATGCTGTGTAGCTTTATGAACTCTATCCTACAGTACCCTACAGTAAGGTGGCCAATTGTAATTTTGCACATTGAGGACACTTTGCACATTAAGCTAATTTTGCACACTAAGCTCCTTGGCACATCCCTCCATCTACCTCATACTGAAGTTTTTCTGCTTCTGGACATTTCTTTCATTTTGCAAATGCACAGTTGATATGTATCTACATCTGCACATCACACTTATGTTGTACTTATTTTTTATACATTTTTATTTTTATTTTATTTATTAACTCTTAACCTAACACTGCATTTGTGTGTGGACAGCAAAGAAAGAGTTTCATTGCACAGAGAAATGCAATTTCTTCTGTACAAATGACAGTAAACGCTTTGAATTTCTTTGAATCTTGAATCGTTTGTATCATTCCATAATCCATGTCCGCTGGAGCCATTACAGCAGGAGGTACATATCCCCACCCACTTTTCAAAATCATTAATGTTTTTGTTTAACAGCCGAGACGTAGAGCTGTAAGCGCACCCTCTAAATTAAAAATGCTTCCGAAACGGTGTGGGTGTGAGTGTGAGTGTGAGTGCGAATAGTTCACATAATTTTGGTTCTACAAAGGTTTTAAGGTTCTGCTTAGAACCTTTGTATGTACACCAAAGGGTTTTCAGAAAAAATGGTCTTCTAGAGAACTGTCAAGTGAAAGGTTCTTTTGGTGGCCAAAAGTGGTTCTTCTGTGGCATTGTACAAAGAACACTGTTAGGCACATTGACTGTGAAGACTTCTGCGGAATGACCAAATGAAATTCTACACCCTCTATTATAAAGAAGGCCACACTACCATTAACTGTCCCCTCAAGGAATCGAGCATCTCTCTGAAGACACGGATATACTTTCATGTACTTAGGCTATCGCGGTTAACAACGCCGTGCCACAAGCAGAAATTTCCAAGTGACACCTCGATGAAAGCACGAAAGCCAATGTTGGATGTGTTTACATGCCCCTTTGAGTTCAGTGCCCATATTAAAATGCTTTTATCTCCTGCAAAATTGCAGATGTCGCTCTCAAATTTGACAAGCATTGCTTGGCAACAGCAGCGGATTTCAGCAATAAAAGCAGGAGAGCGGAGTGACTGTGATGACAAATTAAGTCAATCATGACCACAAATTCTATTCTGCCAATTTGGCCCTCAAAACGTCCCCTCTTCTCTCACTTTATTAGAAGGAGATGGAAAACAGACCGTTATTTTTACAAACATCTCAGGATTATAATCAAAGCATTGATAGCACCCTCGAATATTTCTCAAAAAGCCTTTGTAAGAAACGCTCGTAGCAAAAGCTTAGTGAACACTTCAGGACAATTTTAATATTCTAATTAGATCCCATAAACCTTTTGGACTGAAAAATTCAGACTTGATCAGCTTGGATGTCTGCAGGATGTCACTTAATTTATAGTGAGGCTCAGAGATGTCATAATCCAGTTTTTTCACCCCTGACATTTAGTCATTTAGTATTGGGTACTTGTTCATGCAGAATACATTCCTTTTTGTTTTCACACATTATGCAGCCAGACATACCCATAATTGGGTTGTTAATGGACTAATGTATTAGACTAGTCTATTAGACTATTTTAAGATATGAGGGCTTTACTTGAGGTCATTAATGGGCTTATTTCTCTGTGTATTACCCTCTTCTTCTCTACTCTTTCTCTGTCCCCTTCAGACTGCCTGTTTTTTTTCCTCACCTCTCTTACCAGCCCCCCTCGCTCCTTCATCTTTTTCTCTGTCCTCAGCAGGTAATTCAGGTCAGTTCTGTTTCTTCAGCTCCACAGAGCTCTACTCGGCCCTGTGTAATCAATCATGGTCTAACCATCTATCTCTGAAGACCTGCTGAAGCAAATAACATGTTGGAGAAGAGAGTAAGAGAGAGAGAGAGATAGAGCAAAAAACGAAGCGCTCTCTGTCAGAGTGTCAGGAAGGTAGACACACAGGATCATCAGTCATTGCCATTTTGAAGCAGTCCTGGGACTATGTTCAGATTGCGTAATGAAAGATTTTTCATTGTGTTTTGTTTCATTATATTACCCTGGAGAACTCTGATTTTTGGGGTTCCATATTGTTAACTAAGTGCTAATTGCTTTATAGAGAAATATATAATTGTGGAACAAATAGGGCTTTCTCAGTTTGTGGGGGTCATGCCCTAAGAAAGAGAATATGATGTATGAATGGTCCATTTTATTGGAAACCACTTCGTATTTCCACTCATTACTTAATGACTTGAATAGTGGTACGTTTACACATCTGTCAAACTGTGTTTGCCCACACATTAACTCACCTTTCCACCAGTTGATATGGTGAAGCATGTTATTTTTAACTCTGACACTGTCAGGACACATCTCGGCAAGGTATCAGCATGAGTGCCATAGAAGACCCTCTTTTGGTTCCCTTTCAAGAAACTTTGAAACTTTTTTAATAAATGAGAAACTTGAGGGTCCTAAATTTGATCTTCTATGGCTCAAAGAATCTTCTGTGATCAGAAGATCAATATACAAACTCATGGCATGTATTTTAGATTCTGTGGTGGATGGGTGGATGTAGTGTTCTCCCTCTCCCCATTACTCAGACCTTCACTCTTCTAGTGTTAGTAGCATCACGATTGCGGAGTCCTAGTTAATTCCGATGTAATTCTAAGAATTTTACACTAATGTCACAAGACTAATGTCACAAACTTCAAGTCACTTGAAGTGGCACTGTATGACTACCACACATCACTGCTTTACTCGTAGAAATAACAAAAAGCATCTCTTTCTCCAGACTTGCCTGGAGCTTGAACGCTACCTCCAGACAGAACCCAAGAGGCTGTCAGATCTTTTTGAAGAAGAGCTGAACTGCCTGCTCTCGCCAGGCTTCACAAAAACGGACAGCGAGGATGACGTGCTGGACCCACTGCTGTCCAACCTCAGCAACCCACCAAGCCCCCCTCCACCACTCCTCAGCCCACCTCGAGAGCCCCTGACTTTAACATCCGCCCCACTGCCCAGTACAGACCTTAATGCCGCCCAGCTGAATGCAGTCACATCCCTGACTCCACCCTCCTCCCCGGAACTGGGTCGACACTTGGTCAAGGCCACTCACACTCTCTGCGCCACACCTGACGGGACCCTTACTCTCAAACTGGTGGCCCGGAAGGTAGCGACTCCCCGGCCCACTTCGCCGGAGCATGGGGGCAGCCACAGCGACGGGGAGCAAGGGGGCCAAGCAGGGGGTGGAGACTCTGCTGAGAACAAGAAGCGTGTTCACCGCTGCCTGTTCAATGGCTGCCGGAAAGTTTACACCAAGAGCTCTCACCTCAAGGCTCACCAAAGAACACACACAGGTAGGAACAAAGTTTTGCTAAAAATTCGTTTAGATACGCAAATGCAACAAGATCGACTTACTTTCAAAGTAAAACGTAAAGGTGAGTACTAACTCTGAGTACAGTCAGTAACCAGTAACCTGACATAAATATATATTTGTTGGACTTAGAGTTTTATGATTACGATGTAAGAAAAGACATCATAGATGCGGTTTATTTAAAACATGTAAAACATATTTGATGGGGAAAAATTGTGTAATAGCTGATAAATCACTTCCGAGTATAAGATAGTTTGGTTACACTTCACTCAAAACGAGTCTTCATTTAAAACTTGAACAGTTTTATCCATCGCCAGTTGTCACTTGGGTCGCTCTTTTCTATTTTAATGTTATTGAAAACTGATGCTTTTTGAAAAAATCTTTATGAGTCTTTATGAATCTGGATTTTGTCAAACTCACTCTGTAAGAAAAAGCTTAATCAGCCTTAGCCTACAGTGTGGTATGCGATTGGATCTCTTTATCCATCATAGCCTACATTGCAAGATCTTTTCCCTTGGTGAAGTGAAATTTTGCCATGTCTGTTGGCCGCCCGCTGCGAACCCTTTTTCAAGGTTGCAACAGCACTCCGTCACAACCTTGCGGAGCAGCCCATAACTCTCTGCACATTCGATCTCCATCCCACAGCGCTCAGTCTGCCGTCAGACCACTGTCTGCAGAGTGAGTAAGTGCTACGTGATGGATGGGTGAGGGGAATGAGACGTGAGGGTGTGTGTGTGCATGAATGCACGTTTTTGTGAGTCCTCCAGTGCCATTTAGCAGAGCTTGTTCGAGATCCACACATGGTCAGTCATGTGTTTTGAGGTCCTGCCACTGAGAGTTTGAGAAAACTGTTCACTTTAAAAGAAATGCCACTATTATGGCAGTAAACTGGGGGGCAAACACCTTTTCACATCATTGTACTTGTCTAATGAATAGATGTAGAGTTACACACTGCAGTCCATGTCACTGCTGCTATGAAGCTAACAAACACAGGAAGTGAATAGTGTACCAATGTTTTTCTATAAATACACACCCAAAACGTCCCTCCATCTCCTTAAACTACATCCAGCTCTTCTTCCAGACTTGCGTTTGGGGTTTAAGGCAGAGTATAACTTTGGTATAACTAAAACAGAGTTTAAACTGAACAAAACACCACCACTACAAGCAGGTATTTCCACATCAGGACTGGTACATGCAAAGCAGCCATGAAGAGGACTGATCTTGGATCGGTTTGTTCCATGTTCATGATGCTTGTTGCCACAATAACTGATTCTAGATCAGCATTGCTCTTCCTAAGGTGGTTTGAGCTTAGCATTACTTTGTTGCCTGATCTCAATAAACAGTTTATTTTTACAGCTCACAGTAAGTCATTCTGAGTTCTAAACCACAAGTTTACTCAATTTTAATGAAGAGTTTTTGTTTTTTGAGAGGTTTGAAAGAAGTTTTCAAGTTTTTAACAATAACTCTTAGCATCAGCTCTGTGTGGTTGAACTGAGCTGAAACAGATCTTGATGAAACGCCACATCAAAAAGACATTTTAATATTCCCTGACCAAAGAGGCACTTCTCCACACAAATCAGTGTCTTTGGTAGGTTTAGAGTGGTCAACCGGCCAAGAGCAGCTCTCTAGTCACAAACGCATCGTTAATGGAAGGCTAGAGGATGGCTAGAATTAACAAATGGGCACCAGTCTCTGGGAAGGTAAACTATAATTATCATTTTATTATATTTTATTTATTTATTTTTATCATGAATACTGCTGGTTTCTTTAGAGATATGTCATTAAAGTACCAGAAGCTTTAGGAAAAGTGCACAGTTGAAGTTCTGAGTCCAAAGGTGACCCAATATTGTCTTTTAAATTCTGAAAGACGCATTCTGTTTGATGTCATTTACCCAAAATATAAAAATGGAAGGAAGGCAAATCATTTTGCATGTCAGCAGGTATACGCTGCACTCCACCGACTTAAAACACCTTCCTGCATCCCTTGTGGGCATCCCTTGTATGTATTGCATTGATATTCTTATCAAATATTTTCTCCAGCTTTGAAGACTTTGCTTTGGGATGTGGTTGTAACCGGTGAGTGCATGCTCGAAAGTAGTTATTCTTTTATATTTGGTTCAGCATTTGCACTGAATAATAAAGAATGGCATGTCTACCATTTTTAGAGGAGAGAGAGAACAGTGAGGAGCAGGTTAGACATTTCTTCTGGCTCTCAGGCCCATTCTAATGAATCTTGATTTGCAGAGATGTGGTAGTGATGAGCAGAATAATTGTTTTCCATCTCTATACCACTCTGCCTGCCTCCCGATAATGTAATTAACTATGTTTTGAGCACCTATAGGACTGGGTAAAATATGTGTGAGTCTGAACGAGTGTGAACCAGGCAGGTGGGGGTAGTTTTGTGGGATAGAGGTGGTTCATTGGCAAGAATCCAGTGCTTTTCTGTTGAACGCTAGGCTGTAATTGGGGAAGCAGTTGCATGTGCATGGCTTCAGTGTCAACTTACAGCCTCCTCCATACACCGCTGTTCTCGCAAACACACACACACACACACACAAAATATGTGCTGCTGTGGTTGCCAGGCAACTGCATCCTCCCTTGGCAGCGCTAGCCATAATAGGCTGGTTCCCGATTTGACCGGCTGCACTGCTGCCTCCTGTCTTACGCTCAGGCCTGGTTGCTAGGTGACCGATTCCGGCATCCATGCCTGCTTGACTTATAATTGCTTGGTGCCGTGGCCATGGTGGGCGCAGGTCTAAACCTGCCGTGTGTTTTTGTGTGTGTGCGCTTTGGAGGCAGTGTTAAAAAGCCCAGGCTTTTCACACTTTCCCTCAGGAAAGCACAGCAATCAAATGCGATTTTAGAAACAGACATGATCGTTTGCGTTAAATCACATTTGCTGGTGTATATCACTCGATTAAAGTAATTGGTAATTGCATGTTGCTGAAGCTGATGGTTTATATGTCAAGCTCATAAAGATGGCCCATACAAACGGCTGGTCATGCAGGATAAGCATTAACAATAGAATAGGACACTCTGAGACCACCACATGTGAGACTAAGGTCAGCATTCCCAATGGCCAGCATCAGCTAGATAGAGTATAAACCCCCCATTAGTGAATGTTGCAGCAGAGCTAATGGAGTAGCATTTGTGGTCCAAAACTAATCATTAAGTGCCTGACACTACAACTGGGTGAACCCAATCATTGGGTTAACACAATCAAATCCTCACAGCAATGTTCCTACACAAAAGAGGCTGCTACTGAAAGAACAAACCCTTTGATTTCAGCAGAAAGGTTGGAGAAGCAGGTGCCCAAAAACATTTATGTAGGTCAGGAGCCAGGTTTAAAACCTTAACCCTAACCAGATAAAGCTGAGGAGGCTGGGTGTCTAGAAAGACATTGTGTAGCAGCGTTTTGTTTTACTCAAATTCAGGTTGTCTGTTTGTGCCTTCTACTCTATATCATATACTACCATTTGCAGCAAGCAAATACATGAATAAAACTTTTCTTTGTGCTTCAGTGATAATGTTTTTGTACTTTGATAAAACAAATAAAAAATACGCTTTACATTCTGTTCTGAATGTGTGGAACTATCACATCACATCCAACAAAAATGGCAGCTTGAAACTTTTATATAGTGAGAGTGATAAAAAACATGCTCTAGTTCCACATGCAGATACATTTGACTATGACCATATGGACACACACACACACAAGTTTGTGTTATTGATGTGATATTATCAATTTAAAAGGTCATACATTTGTGTATTTTTTTTAATATAATGTAGCCTGCTTTTGCATTTATTCAGTTCACATCCTATGCACTTTAAATGTATTGCTCTTAGCACTTTAAATACTGCTATGAGAAATATATTGGAAAATCTTCCTGTAAAATCTGAGTGAATGCTATCAACTCTTAAAAGTAAATAGACATATTTAAACACCACATCCTCAAGTCTGCTACAGCTTAATGAAGAGCTGGATGTGGTTTGGGTTAGTTGAGCTTTGATGATGCACTTTCCCTTAAATAATTTGGTGACTATTGGATTCTAGGGTTTGTTAGCAATGGTAGTATTTCCACTGAACATCTGCTCAATGAATGGAAAAGTATTAAATTTCATAATTTTCTTTAATCAGGACAATGATGGTCTTGCCAGTTACACACACACACACACACACACACACACACACACACACACACCCTGAGGAACAAACAACCTTTGAGCTGGCTTTAAAGGCTCTTCTGAAGGCTCTTCTGAAATAGCTAGCCTTGTTGGGAAGATTTGTGGATGTGGCTCATGGTAGAGACAGAGGCATCTGGCTGACAGTAAATATGAAGTTCCACCCCATTAAGCATCATTACTGCACTAATGATCGCCTCTGCTGCACACCCAAATAAGCTCTACATTCCTCCCATTTATACATTATACTAAGCAGATAAACAAGCGACGCCCCCCCCCGCCCCCATACACACAAACACAACCCCAGCCCTGAAGCAGTGCCTTCCACAGAAGGAGTTGGAACCAAAAGTGTGCCCCCCCATCTGCCAGAGCGCTAATCACGGGGTGGAAGTGTGTTTGGTGTGACAGCTGTGCCGCCTAATGACAATCATGTATTTCATAAACTTCAATGGTGTCTATGCACCGCTCAGGCTGCCTAATCAGTTCCAGCACGAGTGAATTAGAAAGTTTCTGTTGCCAGTCTCCGTGAAGGCAGAAGCACTTGTTACAATCTGTGTATTTGTCCGTGCCTCAGGTGAGAAGCCCTATAAGTGCTCGTGGGAAGGCTGTGAGTGGCGCTTCGCTCGGAGCGACGAGTTGACGAGACATTATCGCAAGCACACCGGCGCCAAGCCCTTCAAGTGCGCCCACTGCGACAGGTGAGACTCGTCTGCACCCTCATGCTCACTCAGGTGGTATGGAAATGCACATTTCTGTTGAAATTTTTGAAAAATATGAAAAGGGGCATATTTAAGAAACCCTTATACTCATGAAGAAAATCAACAACATATTCATTAATACAAATGTATTCATTCTCTCTGGAAGTCTGACCATGTAATGATACTCAGATATGGATCCAAATGCAGAAAACACTGAGTAGATATATTCCGAGCCAAAATGCAAGAGGCAAAGTCCAAAAAAGTGTATCCAAAACCAATAAATCCTTTCTGGAGCAGACATAAACAAGCCCACAAGGCAAAAGAGCAATCCAAATATCCAGAAAAAGGTCAGAGAAACATGAGAAGGCCAATATAAACAAGAACACAGGAAAATGCTTGGTAACTAAGCAGGGCTTGGTATACTTTGCACTGACTGAGTGAGCACTGAGTCTCTTAGGTCTATACTCCTAGGCCTAGTATTCATGTGATCCTGATCTTCTTGTTATGGGGTTGTGTGAGGGTTGTTGTCCAGAGAAGATTCCCTGGAAGAGTCATAAAGGTATGCAACATTTGGGGCCTCATTTCTTCATATATTAATGTACTTTTATGTGACAGTCTTGCTCCTTTCTGTCACTCTCAGACCGTTCTTCTTTGTTTACACTGAACACGTGTTTTCTGTTTATATTTGGACTCTGTTGTGTCCTGCTTCATCTGGTTTCTTTTCATGGCATCAGTCTCTGACTCGGCCCTTGAAACATCCCATGTGTCTAGGCACCCCAACACTGTTGTGTACCTATACCCCTGTTTGCTCTTTATTTGCTGAAAAATGTGGACGGTGCAAAAGTCACAGCAACCTTTTTCCACTATATTAACACTCCTATTCTCCTTGGGGTCAATTTGACCCCTTCAATGTTTATCACTCAAAAATGAATAGTTGTCTTAGTTTTGTTTACGAGAGGGAAAGGGGGGGGGGGGTCACCAACATCAATCATTCTGGTTCATTCTGTGAAAACTGAAAACTCTAAAACTGAAAGTTTGACCTGACGGTGGCGCTACAGGAAAGGTCATATCATCACCAAAACCCATTAAGTTCATAATCTTGTGATCATTAAT
>JBBPCW010000084.1:20860219-20872197 GCA_037974425.1 Phenacogrammus interruptus | reverse complement strand
TATTGTAGTAATTTATGTTGTAATGGTTATAAGATGTATAATGTGGCAGGGTTTATAACTTTGACATGATGACGTTAAGACTCGACGGATTCGGTTCAATGGAGACCTCGGATTCGTGATTTGTGAGTTATTTAATGGGTCCTAATGATTCTGAACATGTTGTATTAGTATGACGCTGACTGACTAGATGTTATGTTAAAAGTAAAATGATCCCTTACAGTCATGTGTGAACACACCATGCCAGTGTGAACTACTTTCTCTGTATTTAACCCATTCAGCAAGTGAAGCAGGGGGCTGCCACCAATGAGGGGCGCCCAGGGAGCAGTGTGTGGGGACGGTGTCTTGCTCAGGGGAACCTCAGTGGTGCTACTGGCAGTCTAGGAATTCAAATCCTAACCGCTAGGGCCCCAGCCACCCCAAATTGTGGTCTGAGGTTTCACCTTACGACTGGGAGAGTAAAACAGTCCCAAGGGTCCAAGCCAGCACAACCATAAAGGACATTGTGTATCCATCTACCATGAGTGGGTTCGATATGATAATGGATGGGTATAAGCATTTAAATGAAAATAATAAAGTATTTGTGCCATTATGCCCCTCCCCTGACCAACTCCTGTCCATAAAAAGGAGGATATTCAGCCACAAGAACTGGAAAAGACCATTCAACATCTCATTTTGTTAAATGATGTGCCTTTTATCGATCAAGAAGCAGTGAAAGCATGAGCAAAACACAATTACTATTACACAAACATTCTCTGTAAATAGTCGCAAAAACAAACTAGCCGTTTCCATTGCTTTTACAGGTTCATGTGTTATCTACAGGAGCAGGGATTAAAACAAGAAAGAAGGAAACAAATCTAGTACTTGAATCGTATTGATCCCTCTTATTTAGGTCAATTTTGCATTTGTTTTAGCAGGGGTGAAGAGGTACTACTCATGCTAAAGCCAGCCATTTTTACAGTGGTGAGACGTATACGTTTCCAGTCGGGATTTTATTTCTAACAGGTACCCATAAATCACTAAAAACAAAACCGATTCTCAGCGCAACTGTCAGGTGTCATTGCCCACATCGTATAAGTCATTAACATGAGGTTGGGTAAGAAGAAAAAACACAATAATGATATATACAAACTTCTATGTATATAAAATTATTATATATATATTCATGTACAGCTTGGTGGTAGGCTCTGGTAAAGAGCTCACACTCAGAGCATCAAGAACTGTTCATTCACCCTTCCTTCTAAAAGTGGGCACTTTGAGAAGAGGAACACAACTGAACTCAACAACATGGGAAATATTCGATAAATTTTATGATGTAAAACGTCCAAATGAAAAATTTGGGAAACCCCAAACGGCAAATTAATTGTACACACATACACCTTCTGCAAAAGGCATTTGAAGTCTACGCAAACCAAAATTGAAAAGACCAACCTGACACGCCTGTCTCACTTATCATCCAGAGAGAAAACAAAACTGATTAGGCTCCAAAGAGCATCTGGTGAAAACAGCTCCATTCCCACCAGCCATTAACTGCATTAAAAACATTAGTAAGGGCTTTTTGGGGGCAGATTGTTTACTTATTTTGACTTTGTGTGGAATTTCCCACGTGCTAATGGGGTTACAACAAACAAAAACATTGCAAAGGGCACTCCTGACATCAGTTGTGGGATTCTTCAGTCATCTGTAGAAACATTCATTCCATTTAATGTTTCAATTGTGCAAGACTAGAAATAATGCTGTCAAATCGTCTGAAACAGTAGACGTCTTCTGGGCTCCTGTAACATGTGCAAGGCTTACATTAAACTGCGGATTACTTCATAACTAACTTATTTTCAGAAAATTAAAAAAAAAACAAACAAAAAAAACAAACCCAACCCTAAACATTATACACAACAGTATATATTAACATGGCTATAAATGATAAAACTCTTCACCACTATAAATATAATCTTTTCCAAGTGCTTGTATTTGCTACTACACATGAATTCAGCCCGGCCAGTCACTTACTGAGCTGTATCTTTGCAGACAGAAAGGTCTGATGTTTTCTTCTCGAGTCAGTATAGGAACCCGCCTCATATGAGACATGGCGGGGGTGGGGGGTATTTCACAAAGCCGGATTTCTCAATAAGCTAGGTAACTTAAGCCTGTAAGTCTATATTGGCCAAGAGGGATGTAACTGATGAACGTTCCTATTGGGCAATATTCTCTTCAGACATGAGTTCAGCTAACTGTGAAATAACTCTCAGGTTGTTTGTGACTTTCTGCAGTTTAGATTTCCTCCCCATTAGTTGGGAGTGGCTAAGCGTGCAATAAGCATAAAAGAAGAAAACCCAGACTGGCCCGTACGCTGATACAGACACCATGTGCGAAATTTAAGATTCGTTACAAGACAACGTTACTAAGCAGGATATCGTTTAGGAGAATTAATCATAAAATCTCTCAGATTACGTAAGAGATACCTATCCTTTTTTTTTGCACCCTACAAAATTATACCTGAAAGGCAAAATCAGGGACAATATGTGTTTCAGCAAGAGAGCTTAGGTTCAGATCTACTCCACCAGTTCACATAATGGTAGTTGGTGAGCTTGGTGAAAACGGACCTCTGCTCAGCACTCCGGTATGCACCACTAAATTTAGACTTCATTTTTTCGTGGTTTGTTTTGGTTAATCTGTTCTCCAGAAGAAGAAGAAGAAGAAGAAGAAGAAAAAGAAATCAGTCACAGTGATCTCACCGCAATAAAACACAAATAGCAGAACTGACAAAAAAAAAAAAAAAAAAGATATTCAGACCTTTTCATAAAGCATATATGTCAGTGTATGGTGTAAATATATATCTACATGGGCTATAAATAAAAGGAACAGTTTAACAAGGGTGGTGGGCAAGCTAGGACTGCTGCTGGTCAGCCTGCTGGCTGCTTGGGGGTGTGTCCGTTGCTGTTGGATCGTGTCCATCAAAACCTAGGCCCAGTCCCTCGTCCATCTGCTCCAGTTCACTTTGGTCCAGAAGCTCAAAGTCCTCCTCCTCGGCAGGAACAAGCGTTAGATCCGGCTGCTCCTCGGTGCTTACCTCGGCGGACACATCCACGTCCTCGTCACTCGCCTCTTGGGCCACGGGTGATTCAAGAGGTGACTCCATTGGACAAGGCAGTGTCTCAGTGGGAAGGAACTCTGCCATGGAAGGCCCCTCGCTGGCCTCAGTGGAGCGCAGAAGGGCTGAAAGAGTGTTCTGCACCACAGTGGAGATGGCTGTGCTCACGATCTCCTCGCTGAGGGCTTCCAAGGACCGGGTGGGCCCTTGAGCGTCCCGAGCTGTTGCCTCATCCCCGGTTCCTGGCGTGCTCCGGTCAGCACCAGAGGATCGTCCGTGTCCATTGAAGTGTGTGTTGACAAAGTGGAGCGGGGAAGCCAGGTGCTGAATGAGGAGGCTGGTGGGGCTCTGGGAGTCCTCCTGAGGCTCCGTGCTGGTGCCCTCGGAACGGCCAGATCCAAGCACGCCCAGAGGAAAGTGAAACAGACCAGGCTCGATGGATGGGAACTCGTCTATGGAGGGAAACTCCGGAAGATCCCTGGAGAAGCTCTCCTCAGGTTCACTGTGCACACTCTGCTGGTCCAGGTCTGTGAGGGCAGCAAGGCAGAGATGGAGAATTTGTGAATCGACCTCTAAGACCAGAGCACAACAAACAAAGACAGGGAACATTTAAAAGATCAATAGCGTCAAATATTTTAGCACAGCATGAATTTGGAAAGCATTCGAGAACAGTGTGAAAGATGGGAAAAAAACACACATAATACCAAACACACCTGTGTGATTACGGTTAGTGCGCAACAAATGTACACTTTACAAATAATTTAATGAAAGGGCACGAGCTCCTGCCTCAGAGTTGGGATGATTGCTTCTGTTGTCGTACTCTGGGTGCCAGTTGCTGACAGAAAGCACAAAGGCTGTCTTTGTAGCTCGCTCAGACCAGTGACTTCAACAAGTTTAACCAAATTCTCCAAAATTAACCTCAAGTCTTCACATTCTGACAACCTGTCCACCCAGAAATTCTGGATTTCATAAACAAAGACTAAAATAATGGCTTTTTAAAGGAAGTAGCAACCAAAACGACTGACCAAAAAGGTGGCAAGTAAAAAGCTCTAATCATGCTGCTCTTCAGCACTCAGACAAACATTACTTACTTCAAAACATACAATTAAGAGAGACATGATATTCACCTAAATTACTGCTAAGGCACACATATTACTATTGACAGCATGAGCTGGTGGTAGAGCCATTCGCTGAGAAGTCACTGCACAGACATACACTGAAGGTAAACCAAGAAGATGAGCAGAGCTTGAGTAAAATGGTCAGGCTTGAAATATAGCCAGCATGTCAAACTGGGCCCCTTCAGGACCAAGGCTGTGCAGAGAGTAGCTTTTTCCTACCTCCAGTGCTGAATTCAAGTCATGTTTATAAAGTTTGGGCAGTCAAAATGAGCGGTTCAGGATGCATCTCACTGTGTGTTGTACTTGTATGTGATGAATAAAGAATCTTGAGGCCTTGTAAGTTAGCCGAGGTGTTAAATAAGGCAAAATGCTGAAGACCACAAAGCCACGGCCCACGAGGACAGCAGTCTTCAGTACCTTCAGAAACATCTGTGAGCTGCGGGGTAGTAGCTCTAGACACAGAGAAGCCCCCACTCTCCAGTATAGAGGCCTCCTCATCAGAAAGCTCAGAGTCTGTGATGGCCATTGCCAGGGCTGTGGTCTTTACGTCCACCTGAGCAAAATCATAGAAAACTATCAGAAACCAGCTGTACAAGAGTTAGACCAGAGTGGAAATGTACGCTGGAACAGATTCAGGAGTAAACAGACAGTATTTACACGTTATATTTACTCTGTACCACAAGGTCACAACATGTGCAGAACTTACTCAAACTTACAAAATGTGAATTGCAGTGGTGTACTGAACCCAATCAACCAGCGTAACCAATACCTGCTCAAAAACGTGAAGTGCACACTTACAGTGGGGGCAAAGCAGGAAAGCTCTTCCTCGCTCTCACTTTCCGTTTCGGCCCTCGGTTCATCTCCCTCATCCTGGTCTTTCTTCACCTCTGCATACACACACTTCATTAAACAGCATGAAATAAGACAGCCAGCTCCAATTCCTGCTGGAATGCTGTGGTCCAAATTTTCACATGAAATGTCAAAGGTCTGGTAATTATGTGACAAAAGCAGCTATTGGGCGATCAGTTTAGGTACCAGGGAGGCCACTAAAACCAACACATTTACATACAACAGCCATGGACTTCACAAGACCTCTCAAGCTGTGACATGGTATCTGGCACAAAAAAGTTAGCAGCAGATCCTTTCATTCCTATAAGTTTAATTGCTTGCTCGGATCTAGCTACTTTATCCAGAAAATCCCACAGATGCAAGGCCAGACTGTTTTCTGGGGAATTCAACAGTAGCAATTTGATCAGACTGGCTAGCCTTTGCTTGCCATGCACATGGGCAGGTGGTGGCCTAGTGGTTAGGGCTTTCGCCCTGCAATCAGGAAGTTGTGGGTTTGATTCCCAAGACTGCTAAGCACCTCTGAGGTACCCTGACTAAGGCACCGTCCCCACACACGGCTCCCCGGGTGCCATGTTCCTGGCTGCCTGCTGCTCAACTTGGTGAATGGGTTAAATACAGAGCATGACTTTAATGCCAGTTCAGCAGTTATCCTTCCAAGGATCATTTCTGGTAGGTACTGACCACTGCATACCAGTAATACACCACCAGACCTGCAGTTTTAGAGATGCTTTGACCCAGTCATCTAACCTTCAGAAGTCACATCAAGTTCAAGAACTGACAATTCACTTGTTGCCTGATATATTCCACCTCTTCACAGGTGCATTTGGACCAAGATGATCCATGTTATTCACTTCACCTGTCTTCACATCACATTGTGTACTGATTGCTGTATAGCCACCTATTTAGACTCTAGCAGGTTATCCTCACAAATTCACTGTACAGAACAGAGGTCAGCCTTAAAAACACAGTAATAAAGACAGCAGTGAAAGCTCACTTCTCTTGTCGTGTTTGCGGTGCTGCGTGTCTCCCTTCATGCTGTAGTCCAGTTTCATCAGGATGGGCTCCAAACCCGTGTACATCTTCTGGATTAGCTCATGGTACACGACCAGAGGCCACAGCAAGACACTCAGCACTACACAGACACCAGACAGATAAAGATAAACATTTCTGTGCACCTGCAGCTTTGCACATACTACACTATAGTGTGTTGTGATACCTGGGAGTGGGGAAAAAAGCAAAGCAACGCAAGCAGTAAAACTCACTTATAATGTAGGAGATCATGACTCCAGGCACGTAGTGGCCGACCACACCAAGCACGAGACACCCCGAGCAAGTCATCACACAAAACTGAAAGAATGAACAAAAAACAAGACAAAATAACACCATATTTAAACAGAAACCATTTAAATACTGAATTAAGCAGAATCATGAAACATGTTTAATTTGACTAATATGTAAATAAAAGGCTGAACAGTGATGGTGGTAGGAACCAGATGTCTGAAGCATTGCCTTGCAGGCGGCAAATATGTTCCATGACAGCTCAGTTACTGTTTTATGAGGTTTCGGTCTAATGTGCATTTTTAAAACACATCCGTGGCATGAGGATACATTGTGGGTGTAATCCAAATCAATCTGCCATGGAAATATTAATTAACCAGCATTACATAAAAAAACTTGAAGGCCTAGTGGATAGTAAATAAAACGTCAATGATTGTGCAGTAGACATCAAAACCCCTGGTTCACCACAACTGTGAATAAATCAGTCTACACTGTTGTTTCTCTGCACAAGTAACGATTTCACACTTCGTTTACATCGCAACTACTGAACTATGCATGAAGTGGATTTCCCCTTTAAGTCTCTGAGTGACATCATAGTGACAATAACAAGGAAAACAGCATAAATGCACCAGAGACCTGCTCTCAGCGTCTGGGGAATATGTGCATCCCTCACCTTGCCGTGATTCTGCCGTTTGTACTGGAGCATCTCTTGGATATAGAGGCTACAGGTCAGGTAGCTCTCTGCAAGATGGTGGCTCAGTTCAGCCACGCTCAGAAGCCT
Organism: Phenacogrammus interruptus; assembly: GCA_037974425.1. Classification (NCBI taxonomy): domain Eukaryota; kingdom Metazoa; phylum Chordata; class Actinopteri; order Characiformes; family Alestidae; genus Phenacogrammus; species Phenacogrammus interruptus. Next base: position 20,865,086 of record JBBPCW010000084.1, on the reverse strand, counting down.
GGGGTGGACACTCATACTCTCTCTGCGTCGACAAACAGATCACAGAACTGGGATCAGTGTTTGTTATTATATCTGCTTGTGGCTGCACAATATCCACCACCAAGGAAGGATCAATTGCAAGAAACCACAAATCACAGATCCAGTTATCCATACACTGAGTTGAAATTATGTGGTACAGTAAACACCCGCATACTCGCGGTCCGCAGTCGCGCCTTCAGTCTCTCGCAGTCTCTCTTTTTCGGAGAACTGAACTAATAATTGTTCGTGGAAAGCCCCGCACATTCACGGAAACTGCAGATATCCTCCACTTTTTGTTTTTGCTTTTGTGACGTCCAGACCTCACAGCTTTTTTGTGGCAAAACTAGGGGTGGGCATAGATAAATTGTTTAAATCTAGATTAAAATGGCTCATTTGAATTCTGCCGAAGGTCTGAATATAACTAATTGTTTTGGTGCTGTTCAAAGAATACAAAGAAAACGCAGATGAAACAGTGCTGTACTCAGAGGCGGGAGGTCTGTAAGTAGCCAATCCAAGAAAGTTATTTATTTCTCCTTGCTGCTGATTGGCTTCTGCCCTGTGATGCATATCTGGCAGCTGCAGTTCAGAATTTCCCCTGTGGAGCATCTCAAGTGTTTTTCGTTTTGTTCTTCTTAAAGCCCTGTATTTTTATTACTGTAAATTAATTTATTACTGTATTTACCTGCTTATACCAAAGAAAACACGCTGCATGAATTACAGTGCAGTCCACACAACGGTAACAGTGATATTTACATTCTAGCACTGCGGGAGTTCAGTCTAAACTGTACAGTTCAAATACAGGTTTACCACGTAACCCCTGTGATTGGTTTACTGTATACCCCTTTAGGCTAGGGCTATGTATTTAATGTCGTAAAGAAGTGCTCCCATTTAACAGCACTGACTGCATTACTAAGCATCATGTTCAGGAAGAAATGTTATTTCCATGAAGTAAATTTCGCTTCTTAAAGCAACATGGACCTAATTATTTATAATAATAGAATAAACTAAATCAAACACCTGACATGCAATGCTAATAAACAAAAAGCGTACCTTTCTATGATGGGCACCTCTGGATGTCGTACTGCATGAAGAAAGAAGATGAATGAAAAATCATTATAATCAATCAGTGTTTCTTAAGGCCAACTGCTTTCCCTGCTTTAACAAACCTAATTCAATTTAATTAGTTATTATTGACCTGAATAGGAGAAAGAAAACCTCTCAAATGTGTAGAGCAGCAGACCTTCAGGACATGGTTTGGTAAAAAGTGCAATAAAGCACCAATATTAAGGCCCTATTACCCATCTCTATGAAAATTAAAAATATTAAAACAATTTAAATAAACAAATATACACACTACGCATGTTCTCAGAGCTGTATTTTATACTTCATGAGTGTGAGGAAACCAATGTATTTTTTTGCAAATCCTTCACATTTAGGTCTTCATTGCATACATTTCTCACATTGAAGGACCTGAACATGAAGGGTCAGAGTCCACCAAAGCTTTGGAGCTTCCCCTCCTCCTACATACCTACTAACCTGGAAATCAGCTGTCAAGTTAAGTGCATTGCAACAAGGACAAAAAAAGACCAAACCATGTAGGAATTAATTCCACAGCCTTGCTTTAACCCAAAAAAGGTCCCAATATGAGAAGAGCAACGAACAAATGTTGGTTACTGTACTGACTAATGCAGGATGCACTAAAACAAACTCAAGAGCGGTTCCACTGGTAACTGTAAAGGTTCTGGTAGCTACTTTTACTCGCAACATAGCTTCGTTTCAACAGTTCTTCTGGTTGAGTGTGCTACTCCACCCGCCACTGAAAAGCACTGCCCGTGTTTGTGATACAGTTCCAGATATGGGGTCTGATGTTTTTACCAGAGATCTGAGGCAACTTGTCTTTCCATCTCTCCAGCAATGTCAGGACCAGCAGAGATGCGCTCAGGAGGAACAGGGGACGTAAGGATGTGGAGGACAGCAGCCTACAAAAAAAAACACACACACACAAGCTTTTACAGACATGGGTAACCTTCTTTACATTAACCGAATTATGCTACCTCCCATAAGATCATTTTTACCTGTAACTCATTAGCTATATAAGTTAGTACTAGCCTAGTGGGCAAAACACTTGCCTGTGAACTCAATGACCACAAACTTGCAGGTTCACTGTGCTCTACCATTATGTTCTTGGGCAAGACACTTAACCCTCAGTCGCTCCAAAAGGACTATTCCTGTAACTAATGATTGTAAGTCGCTCTGGATAAGGGTGTCTGCCAAATGCCCTCTTAAACTCTCAGCTCACCCGAGAGGGAAAAGCCAATTCAAAGAAACCACAAATTTCTAAATATCCATACAAAATTTATGTTAAGATTAAAAGGTGGACCCTTTTAGATTAGGAAGAAACACTGGGCCATGTATTTAATTATGTTCCCATTTATTAATAAAATATACAGTATTATATACATCCTTAAATATAGACACACTGGTTTCATTTCAAAACATCATGTTCAGACAAAAAATATATTTCCATGACTATATTTCAATAATTAAAGTAACTAAATAATAATAACAATTACTAAAGTAACTAAATAATAATAATAATAATAATAATAATAATAATAACAATTTGGTTTAATAAACCAAAATCGAGCAGTTTACATGTTATTTTAAATGGTGCTGGGCCTTTAAAGAGCACAGCTTAGCACCACAGACAGGCTACACTATATAAACACGAGGAGCCTAAACACTAAACCAGGGTTTCTGCCTCGGTACAGCCACTCTGACTAAAAAATGTCAATTAAAATGTCCACTTGTGGAGGTATGTTAGGTCCAGGATGTCTGTTTGTTCCTGAGTGTGATGTCCTGTAGCTCAGGAGGCTAGCTGAGCTAACGTAAACACAGCACAGCTAACGGCTAGCGCGTTAGCCAGCCAGCTAACTCCCTTCAGGATGGATTAACGATTCTTTCACAGCAAAAACACAACGGGCAGCTCCACTGGTGACTGTGGCGGAAAATAGAAGTCATAAAATTTAAAACAAAGTTCCTCCTGGGGAAAACCAATATGACAAAACAAAAACACCGCTCTATAGGAATGCTAGGTGCTAAAAACACACTAACGCTCATTATTCCATACCTGTCAAAAACTCCACTGGGTACCTAGTCTGGATATATATTATATATACACAAACACATTTCCAATATATACCCATATATATTCATATACGTATATGGGTTTATTGATTCTATACTCATTCGTAAGATTTGTGTAATGTACTTGTACCGTATTTTATTCTTTTGGACATGCTGCTTGTACTTTATTTTGTTTACCTTGTCGCTGTAATAATTTACATTTCACTTCCCTTTTATTAGTACCTTTGGGACTAAAAATGACCTTTTGTGTTTAACAGTAAGTGAGCTAATAAAACCCAGTGTTAAGTTACTAAAACTATTCCTAATAAGTTAATAAAGCCTAGTATTAAAAAATGAATAATCCCAAGTATTAATGGATTAATAACCATAGTATTAAAAAGATAGCACCCGTACCAGAACGCAGTGTTAAGGGCCAGGGCGGCGGCTCCGCTCCGGAGGGGTCTCTCCCAAACCAGGAGGCGCTGCAGGCCGAGCGCGGCGGCCTGGTGCGGACTTAGCCAGGCCTGCAGTCTCCGCCTCAGCCGGGCCAGCTCCGGGTCCCCCGGCTCCGTCCCGCCCGGGAACAGGGCCTCCAGACCCACCGAGGAGGAGGACAGGGAGCCCCGCCGGGGCTGCTCCCCGCTCGTCATGACTCTGCTCGGCTCTGAGGACACGATAGACACGGGGCAGGGGTTGACGCCGTGTTTCTGTGACTCTCTCTGTGTGTCTGTGGGTGCGTGTATGTATGTGTGTGTTTGTTTCTTCTCGTTCCGTTGTTGTGCTGCAGCTGAAAGTGAGGGAGGAGTGGGCGCGCGCCCCTTACGTCACAGGCGTAATAAACATACTAAATAAATAAATAAATAAATAAATAAATAAATGTAAAAATATATTTTTTAGGAACCAAAGAAAACCCTAGCACACATATGTACATTGTTATATATTGCTATTTTTATCTTTTACTTTTTTAACCAATATATTTACCAATAATTATAATGGTTTATTAATTCACTCATTTAATAGCAATATAATAATAATAATAATAATAATAATAATAATAATAATAATAATAATAACAATAATACTAATATTATTATTACTATTTCTATTGTTGTTGTTATTATTATTATTATTATTATTATTATTATTATTATTATTATTATTATTATTATTATTATTATGTAAGCTTTGCATTGCCTCACAAGTATTTCTAATGTACTATTACAATGTTAAATGATCATTAACATATGAAACATCAAATAAAACATTAACATATGTCAGTATGGCAGTTACGTCTTGTTTCTGCTGTAAATATATAAACGAGAAACCGCTGCATCGTCCAAATCCAATACCCAGTGTAGTGAAGTGCGCTGTGACTAGGAGAGAAACTAAGGCACTAAGAGGGAGAGTATTTAGGAAACACTTTATCTGGGGAAGGAGGTAAAGAAATAGAAAAAAGTGAACCAAAGAAACAACACTGGAAGCTTTTCCAGATGTATAATTTTGCCTGGCCAACTCAAATACTGGCCAAAATACATTTAGTCTATGAAGCCTGGGACCACAAACAAAAAGTATACGATGTATCTAGAACTGCAAGCCTTTAAGAACAGTGGCAATGTAAAGGGGAGAAAGAATCCCATGAGATATATGAGACAGCCCATTGTATATATGAGAGAGAGAGAGAGTGAGAGAGAGAGAGAGTGAGAGAGAGAGAGAGAGAGAGAGA
>JBBPCW010000084.1:20677458-20692185 GCA_037974425.1 Phenacogrammus interruptus | reverse complement strand
CCTGAACTGTTTGAATTTCGATTAAATAAAGCTTGAAACATTGGGGTGTTCTAAAACTTTTGACCGGTAGTGTATATGCACAAGTCATTTCAGCACATTGTATCTTAACGACCTTTCATAATGTTCAGAATCTTCATAACTAAGAACATCTAGAACACTAATTACATTCAATTTAAATTTAATCCTTTTTTAAGTTACGACACGCTCTGTGGGAAACAAATTCAGCACATTTTATTGTGAATTACACTGTATAAAAGTGTGAAAAGATGTGCGCACTGATCAACAATGCACATCATTTAACCAAGAGTGCACACTTTTACAATGCTGTCAGTAATATCTTCACACCATCAAAGGAAATGAAGTGGAAGCAGTCGCTAGATGTGTTGGTGCTCTAATTCAAAAGTAATATCATTAATTAGTTCAAATGTGTCCAAGAATGGCGGAGATTATGGAGCCACCCAGCACTGTTCACCGCTCTAGGAGACCTGGAAGCCCTATGGCACAGGAAAATGGCTAGTAGCTGTCGGGAGTCTGCAGACCTTGTTCTTTCGCTGACGCTCTCTCCGTCCTCATTAGGGGAAGGTGGTTAAGGGAAGCAGCTTTCTTTGTTTACACGGCTTGTTTTCTTGGCCTGTGTGCCAACAGTCGTTTGGTTGGAATAACGCACGCCTACATTCTCCTGGCTCACAGTGGAGCGGGCCTACGCAGTTATTTTTGAGGGGGATTTCTGTGGTAACAAATGTGAGGAACAAAGGCAGCACCCTGGCGATATCATTAAAGGAAGCAGGCAGGAGCTTTTCTCTATATATCTCTTAGGCATAACGTTGAGCCACCGTTCATTGTGTCTCACTTTGATGGACCACGTCAAATGTGATTTTTGCTCAATTTCCACTCTACTCTCCTTCTGATCGATTTGAATTCTGCTTTTGCTGGGCTAGTGCACAAATCAAATTTTAGGCTACTTTCATACACTAGACCTCTTAATGCATGTCCACAGGGCTTGTACCCATTTTCAAATGCCCCACCCATCCCACAAAATGTTCATATAGTCTCCTCAAGAGTCACTACACATTTTAAAGTGGTCTATTTCCTTCTTTGGGTAAATAAAACAAAAGGAAATCATAATTATCACCAGGATCCCTTCTAAAGCACAAATCCAATTCACCCACTGTGATTTTACCCATTATACCACATTTATACAGTGCCATTCAGACCAGTGACAGCTTGAAGACAGTCCTGATCTCTTGATCCATCCCATTATCTGCTCTGGGAATCTAGCCCTGATTTGGGACTGGTTTAGGAGAAGACTCTGCATCTCAGGCACAGCCAAAGATTAGCAAAGTATCAAAGTCACTTCAGTCCTGGATCAGCGATTAAGGTCATTGTGTTTATCTTCACTGAACTCCTGATGGTTCCGCAGCTGGGGGAGTTTCACCATGGCATTCATCATAAGCCCACAGTGAGAACCAGGAACAAGTGAGCATAAGCTGAGCAGACAAACTGCAGTAAACAGGCTGTAAACTCTGGCCAAACAGACCTGTGGGGTCTCAGTGTACTGCAAAAGATGGAGCACAGAAAAAAAGATGAAAGAAAATCTGCGTAGAGCAGAACATCAAGATGCTGATTCCATTCTGTTCTTGCTTGGGTGTAGGTCCAAATCCATTGTCGGTTGGTAGTGAGAAGGTACTAGAAGGTACAGTTCTTGTTTGTGGTATCCCTTCCACTAAACCAACTCTTCAGGCCTTCAGACCTCCTGTCAAGAAATATCTTTCAATCACTCTTAGTGCCTGACTCTCACCAGTAGGAGTTTCCATCTCCCTTCTCCACCCAAACAGTTAATTTAGAACCTGCCCCTGACCTGGGCACAGCACCATTTGGGTAGTGAGCACTGTGGGGGCTGTAGTAGGCCATGGTGGGTCGGCTCCTCTTGGCTGTCAGGCGGCGGCAGCCAATAGCCATGACAATGGCAATAACCAGGAACAAGATGGCGCCTCCGCCAGCCATGAAGTAATACCAGTTGGGGGATATAGGTGGCACTGACAGCGTATCTACTGTTGGCTCACTCCTGCCTGGTAGGGCTCCCCCTGGTGGAGAGATATATACAAATTGTGATAACACCCCACATTACTGCTGATGCTCATTGTGCAAACATAGCAGAGCAGAAAGCACTCTGTCACTGTAGTTACTGTATTGAAGGCTCCATTAGCAGTGCACTAAACTTCCTTGGCATGAGCTGAGGAGGTAGGATTCATATTCTTTTAGCTGCTGCACTTTTACCTTGGTTTCAATTCAGTACACACAGTGAAAGAAAGGATCACGACATACAGCAGAGTAATGTAAAGTGATATCAAGAAGCCACTGATCTAGGAGGCCAAGCACACCTTATCCCAAGTGCACCCCACCATGCTAGTCCCGAGGAGCATGCATGTACATAATCACATGGTCACTTTCTGAATTTAACAGTCTAGGTTGCTGGCTGTAATGTCCTACAGCACTTTGAAACATTTCTCCCAAGTTACATTAGGATTCAAGAACACTATGCTATTTATTTGGGGTGTAACGGTTGGGATCATTTGAATACAATCAAATTAGAATTTGAATACAGCAAATCAACTTTTAAACAAAACTGTAAATGCCTGGTCTCTTCCAAATGTCATCTTTCATGAAAACCACCTCCACAGGATCAAAACTAGGCATCTGGGTGCATCCTGAGCCTAATTTGTGGACTTACTATGTTGGAGGGTCACTCTGAAATGTCTAGAAATGTTCAGTTGGACAATTTTATTTGTCCCAGCCAACAAAAAACTGTGTAGTATTTAATTACTGCTGTAGTATTAACATTTCAAAAAGTTGTCCTCAGAAATCTCAGAATAAAAAATAATAGAAATCGTTACACCCCTGCCTTCCACTGCCTGCACTTTCTTTTTCTTTTTTTTTAATATACTGAACATTATAGCGTTTATCAAGTGACTATAAATGCAGACATAACTGTTCTTAGTTGGCAATTACACCTTTAACAATAAGCTCTCCAGGACTTCTAGGAGGGCAGTACAGCTAGATGGGCAGTGTTTTAATATTCTTGTCATTCAGGGGTTTTTTAGGGCTGCATTCAAAACAAAGGGGTCTGAAAAGCCAAGCAGAGGCACATGCATGTTTCTTTTCATTCAAACTTGACCTTTTTACACAATGCAAACAAAAAATGCTGTCTTTATCATATTGTCTTTAATAACAGAGGGGTTTTATGACTGCCATTAAGATAATGTTAGCACTGTAATGTGTTACATTCCTGGGGAAATACTCTATGCTAGTAAACAGGCATGGACCATGCCTTTGTATGTTGCTTACCCCTATTAAACAACTTATGAAGTTTATGAATTATCATTCTAATCCCTAGTGCTAGCTGGGTTTACCAAATCATCTTATCAAACAAATGTGCATGAGCTGAAACATGAACTCTAACTGACCACCAGCCCAACTTGGTACGTCCAACAAAGCCTCAAGAAGCCCATGTTAACCATTAGAGCCATAACCACAATATAGGAACAATCACATTTTTTTAATCTGCTAAAAAGAGCGCTCAATACAGGAGAGGGAGAAAAAACCCCAAAAAAGAACATGAGGGAAAGGCTGTGTCTCGGACACAATCCTTCCGAGCAGAACAGAGTGCTGGGAGACATCTAGTGATGCTATATTCAGTCATGAAGAAGGACTGTCACTCATTAAAGACATGCCTGCTAGTAGGCAGAGGAAACTAGCTGTGCTAGGCTGGAAGCAGTGCTAAGCATGTCTAGGGGGATGCAGGTAGGTTACCAAAAACGCAGACACCTTCAAGAGCAAACCCAGAGCCCCTTTTTGTTCCGATAAAAATATAACTGCTTCAGGAAGTTGATGGTTCCAGAGGCTGGTTACATCTATGGCATTTAGCAGATGCTTTTATAGCAACTTCCATTCCCCAACTACAAGGGACAGTCTCCCTGAAGCAACTTGGTGCTGAAGGTAGGATTTGAACCCATGACCCATTGGTCCAGAGTCCAGTATACAACCCACTATGTTACCACTACCCGTGATGGTTCAACAAGTGTTGCCTTCTCTATGCTTTCTACACTGAGTTGCCTCTTTGTTAGGTACATTAACCTTGTAGCTGCACTCTTAAACATTTCGGTTTACAGTTACAAACTGAACAGATATTACTTAGGGGGTGGAGCATTCTCGGCACTGCACTGTTGCTGACATTAATTATCAATTGCATCAAATGCAGAATTTCTGGGTTTTGTACTGTACACACTACATACTATGGGATTATAACCCAATGATTAAAAACTTTTGAAAAACTCAAAGATCAACATTTGAAGCATTTGAAAACTGTAATTTTCTCTGAATGTGTCTGTGTTTAACAGTAAAGCATATGTCTGATTATTATTGACTACACTGTGCTGTTATAACTATAAACATACATGTGTCCATAATGTTGGTTTTCTCTCTTTCAGTGATGAACAAAAAATGTGCCAATAGCACTTGCTTTTCATTTATCAGACGCTTTTATCCAAAGAGACTTCCATTCCCTAACTACAGGGGGCAGTCTCTCCCTGGAGCCACTTGGGGTCAAAGGTCTTGCTCAGGGACCCAGTGGTGGTGCTGAAGGCAGGATTCAAACCCATGACCTCTTGGTCTGGAGGCAAGTATCCTACCCACTGAGCTACCTCCACCCCTGCATGACTATTTTTTCATAAAAGATATTTTTAAGAGTTATTTTAAAATCAGTTTTAAACAAAGAATCGTGACACTTACTATGGTGTACACTTACTGCCACTTTACTGGAAACAGCCTGTGGTAACTATAAACCTGCAAAAAGCACCTCTTTGGTAGGTGTATCAGATAAATGGCCACATGGCTCCATAAATGTGTACCTTAGCTACCTAACAGACAGTCACCTCAGTGTATACATGAAACAGCGTGGAAGGGATGTTGATTTTTAATCAAAGCATAATTCAAAAGGATGTCCTCTTCTGATCTAAAGCTAATGCTGTGCACATACAAGCCTCGCAACTCTCTCACTCTACAGCAGCAAACAGTCCCTGAAAAGGGACAGTTTATTTCAAGCAGCAGACCCAGGATCAGGCTTCCTTACCTGGACAGCGGACCTGAAACATTGTGTTGCAAGAAATGAAACTGATCCTGGATCTGCTCAACAACAGAAGTGCAGAAAGCAGGAAGCACAAACATTCATAGGAGAAGCAGGAATTTGGAAAGGCAGGAACAGGTTAAACTCACCGGTCATATCTGGAGGGAAGGCAGCAAATGGTTCTAGGAGAGGAAAGACGAGGGAGAGAGAGAAGAAAGAGAGAGGGGTTCATTTCACAGCAGAGAAATGAACTGCAAATAGGAATTAGCATGAATACAGGGTTAGGATGCGTCATCAATATCAGAGAGAAAATGAAGGCATATCCAAAAAGTACAGCTGTTGGGGATTTCTGCCTCATCTACTGCCAGGATTCACAACCAAAGATGTTCTGACCTCACAGTTTTAGAATTGTTATTATGCATCAGTTAAGTATCAATATACTTACATGTCCTATATTTGTCATCCAGTATTTTAAATTGCTCCACATGCACAATTCCCTTGGTCTTACAGCTTCAATTGTGTTCAATCATTTTTTTAGCTCACAGACAGGGTTGTGGATGCCAAAAGAAGTTAATGTTTATTTATTTGCTTATTTTTACACAATAAAATGAAATGTGTTGTACCTTTAGGCAACAAATTTTGTGGCTAAAACCAACATATGGATTAAAACACAGCCTCATGCAACCAGATAATGTATGAAACATCCAACAAAGAGCCACTGGAGATTCAGCCATGAGTGCATGTGTGTCTATAATAAGCTGTTTATGAACTAAAAGGGTGTTTTATTGCACGCTTTAGAGGAAGATCAGGCAATTCAGGCAAACGTATTAACGACTTTGTTGTTCAACGCCTAGTTGGGGTATTGGTATCGGTATCAGACAAAAAAAAGGTATTGTGACACCCCAATCCTCCAGTTTTCTAATTATTCAAGCCAGGTTTCTGATTAATTGGGTCGACCACTTGACCTAAAACAGAGCAAACCAATAGATGTGGTTTCTGTTGTCTACGCCATTTGTTTACCCTAAATTGGATCTCTCCATTTCATTCTCCAAGACACCAAATAATTGCTCCTTTGTGAGCACTTTGATTCCCGAGACTGTTGATTAAGTAGCGTGACATGCGCTCTGTAAGTTTGTGAGGTTGTGTTAAGGGGAAGAAACAGAGCATTCACAAAAGCAAAGATTTGGCTGGCTTTAAGCGCAACAATTAGGAATGAACAGACGAAGGAGATGAAGTAGAAGGCATGAATAGTACTCGGAGTTTTTTTTTTCTCCAAGCTTGGCACTGCTCTGCATGCGCGTCCAACTGCAGCAGTTGATAAGAGTGCTCCCAGCATGCTTTGGGTGGGGGGTGTGGAAGGATCACAACAAGAGTGCAGTTGCACATCAGTTCAGAAGCTTTCCAACTTTTGGACGAGAACTTTGTGAGGCCAGCCAGCTGCAGCTGTTCCGAGATACTATGGCTGAATTTGATGACATACACTGCCAGTTATCACCCATTCCTTGGAGTCATTTCCCACCTCAAAGCATCCTTCTGGACCGCCATCCTTCTATAGCCTGCTAAACTTTACAGCAAATCGTTTTAAAGTATTGGAAATGGAACCTATGGAGCAGCAGGATGAAGGCTAGCATTCTGAGAAACTGTGTGTGAACCCCTTTAAGGCCTGAACCCAAAAAGCCCAGGACCTATACGGAGGTACTGGGACAATCAAGCAACTTTGATTTTGGAGAACACTGTTTACAAATACAGAAATAAAGAGGAGCGGAGAATAATGAAATATAGATTAGCATGTGAGGTCCCACTGGGCCTTGTGGCCCAGTTTTCATTCTATATTTTGTGTTTGATCACAAGTAACGTGCCAGTCCTTTCTTTTCCTTCTCGTTCTTTTATGTTTTATTTTATTTTGTGAAGCATAGGAAGGTTGCTGCTGTGGCTGTTACAAGTGTCTTGGCTCAAAAAATACAGACAAAGATAGCAAAAGAGTCCAGATCGGGAAAATGAAGAGCGAAACATTGCTCAAAAGAAAGCACGTCTGCGGCAAATCCACAATAGTGAGGAAACTTAATGTAGAGCCTGTTTTATAAATCATGTGCTTTTTCTATAGTGTTTCCTATATGTCCTTCTATTCTTAGCCTGGAAGTTATCCTACAGCAAATCAGATTCATCTCAGTCATCAAGCCCTTTATGAGCTTAAGCAGATATGATGTGTGTGGGTGGTGGATAAGGTTGACAGACAGGGAAAAATCAGTAAAGGTGTTCCAGGACTTACGGGTACATTCCTCCAGCGGTGTGCTTGAGCTCATATGGATGTTATCAATCCAGATGTGGCCAGTGGTGGCTTTCTCAAAGACACCTTCAATAACCACCTTCCAGAAAGAGAAGTTCAAATGAATTTGCAGGAAAATTCTGAAAAGGATTTTGCCTGTTTAGACTTGGAATTATCCTAATGCACTCCCTGGCCATTTAAAAAACTACTGATCTTGACCTGATTAACAATGACTAAGTGGCCAATGGTACATTCTTAACCACTGCTCACTCAAGTAATACATAAATATTTTAAGAATGTTTTATTCCCTGTTCTCCCTCTAGGTTGAAAAAACTTAATTTTGTTAATAAAGACTGAACGCTAGCGGGACACAACCTGGTGAACATGAGGATCCATTATTAGTCACATCAGCAATTCTGAATGAAGTTAGTCCAATGTACCTGAAATTCTTTGGGGGATCGAGGTATGATGGTGCGTCCCTCCTTCCAGATGGGTTCCTGATTGCCATGGAGAGCCCAGAGAAGGGTTTCCTCCTGGAGAGGATTGCGTAGCAGGACACGCAGGGTTCCCTCATCCTCCAATTGGTAGGAGAACTTCAGGCAGAGAGGCCCAGTCTCTGGGCCCACCTCAGGGCTAAAGAGTCTGGCTTTCTCCCCTTGTGTTTTAGGGCTGGCCTCGATGTACAGATAGTTTCCCAAACCTGGAGGAAAACAGACATGACAGAGATGGGTCAAAGATGAGTGAACAAATGGCCATGTACAAGACCTGCAAAGAATTTAAACATGTGAACAATACAAAAATACCATTTAAACTACAAGGTTGGTTCAGGAATCCAACAATTGCTATTAATCTTGCTACACCAGATGGTGTACATGAAGAAATTCCATCAGCTTTAAGACTGCAACCATAATAAGGGATTTGATGGTTGCTTAAAAAACGATCAATTAGTAGACTGTAAAACTTTATATAACAGATAAGTGGCCTCTCAGGGCCACCATCCACTCACTAAACAAGGTTTATTAAATGTGGCACCTTGTGTGCAGTGTGGATTGGTGGAAACATATCAACACTTTCAAAAAGACAGCACCATGTCCCTGAGTTACACTTCAAAATGGCAGAAGACATTGTTTCAACACACTTCAGGGCATGTAGCTTTGAACTAACTGAAATTTCCTAGCTGCAGAAATGCAAGCACTAAGTGGCAAATCACTCAATTGGCTCTTGAAACGGTGCAGCACGCAATCTAATGGGAGTAATTCATTCAGAGTGGAGGGAAGGAACTCCTACTTTGCAGGTGAAATTTTAACTGTCTGGTTAATGTCAGCTTAGGTGCATACAACATGCATCCGAACCAGCATGAGGGTGACATGCCCAACTGGGCCTGTGACAGACTGCCCCTGAGCTTTTCTTAACTGTGTGTGTACACAATATGATTCTCCTGCCAGTGCTTTCCGAACAAAGTGCCATGCTGTGTTTGTTGGAAAAAGTCAAGTGTGTCATTGTGGCAAAGCCAGCATCTTGTCATTAGCATTAATGCTTTGCACGAGCAGTGGCGTCCCACAGGGCTCTGCCCTAGGCCCCTCGAGTGATTTGAGTGTCTGTTTGCAATGCCTAATGCCCCCCTAATGTTTTGCGCTTTGCTAAGCAGGCGGCTTGTAACTGTGTGAGTCCTCGTCACATTTGTCGTTGCAGTATTAATCTGCTCCTTGTGAACAAAAGCTAAAAAAAAAGGAAAGAGATGCCAAACTTGTCAGCAAGGCTAAGTCATAATCCCACCCCCACCATTTACGGCCATGAAAATGTATGAATTCTCACATCCTTGTTTTCATCTTCAGTCCTCCGTAACCAGCGAGGTCAAGTGGTTCTGAGGCAAAGTAAACTACACTTAGATGTGCACTCATGACCTGCAGCTTTGTTGGGCCAGATGGCAAAACGCCTTTGCTAACCACGAAGCTCGTCTATAATGCCTCCAGCTGTCATTGCGGCATGTTGAATCTTTCAGAGGGAAAGTCAGAAGTATCTAAACTGTTGAATTTTAATTAGGGTTTGGATAACAGTCCTCTTAACTTTTTAGTGAAAAGGAAAGAGCAGAAAAACGCAGGACAAAAGGAGCAATATCTTTTATTAATATGACAGAAGTGCTGTCTTTGGATCTCAAGTACGTATAAAGAGAAATGGAGAATTATTTCTTCAAGGAGGCTTTAAGAACACGGTGGTCTACTTAGAAAAGCCTGTGAGGGGGCTAAAGGGTTGGAAAGGCATGGTCAGGAATTCGGCTGTTCCACAGGAATACAGAGCTTTGAAGTCAATAAAAGACCCTGGGCCTTTACCCTTTCCCCTGCAACGCAGAAGAGCAGCTACAGAGAGCGGAACGAGTGAGAATGAAATGAGAATGGAGAAATTCAAAAAAATGCTTTGCAAGTTGTAGGCAAAATTTTAGACATGAAAAAAATACACATCCTCTACAGAACGTGCATATTTTAAGCAGTTTATTGGCTGAACTGGAAAAATACACAAAAAAATATGTAACATAACACGTTAAATAAATTCACGCTGATTAATAACAACACGTGACTTTAACCCAGTCTGGTTCTGGCCACAGATGGTCTTTAAGAAAATAAAGGACGCTGCCTGGCCCCACGAGTGGAAAGACAGACGGAATCATTGAATATTGTTCTCTGTAATTCATGCAATAAGGAATTTTTGTATCATCGGAGTGCATCAGGACGAAAACATTTCAGGAGCAAACCCAGAGGTCCAAACCATCACAGCCTGATCCCAGCACCAGGAGCCAGCCACACTGGACCAGGCTTAGACACAAACTGAGCACGTCTACCTGTGACTCACTAAGTAACTCCATAACAAAATGATCTCTGTTGCCAAGTTTATTTTGAAATGCCTTGTTTGCTGGATGCCAGAACTATTATATTAGGGTTTGACGTGCCCCCATGCCCCCAACCCGGGAAAACACTATGTTAGGTCTATCACACAAACCCTGACCCCCATTCCCCACTGTCAGAACAATGCTTCTGACAGCCATGTGTGCTTGTACATTGCCTTAAACTGTACTCTATAGACAGACTTAGTTCTATCATTGTCCTTGCTAAAGCAATTTTGATTTTTACCCTCAGCATATTAGGTCATTTTTTTATTGATGTGACCATTACTTCACATGAACAGTGCAAAATCAGTTATTGAATGAAAGAGATGTTGAAAGGCTGTAATGATGTTTATTCTCACTCATATGCCAAATTTAATTTAATTTTTTTAATACTTTTACATCATAAATGTGTGCAATTAATTTTGATTAATTAATCAGAGAGCTTGTAATTAATTAGATTAACATTTTTAATTGTGTAACACCCCTAGGTTGAATATGTTCCTTGTAGAGGATGCATACTTACTTTCAGTAGAAAATCAACAAAATAAGTAAAATGGCTGGATATTTTGTGCTGATTAATATTTTGAGAAGATTACAATTTTAATTTTAACAGAAAATGTGTGTTTTTCATGCAGATATCTTCCAAGTAAACGACTACTGCAAGCTAAACCTGTTGCTCATACAAAGGAAGATGGGAAATGTGTGGTGTAGGTATTTTGTCTTATTTAACTGGTGGTGGTGGCGTAGTAGGTAGGATACTTGCCTCTAGACCGAGAGGTCATGGGTTTGAATCCTACCTTCAGCACAACACCAGTGGGTTCTTGAGCAAGACCCTTAACCCCAAGTTGCTCCAGGGAGAGGCTGCCCCCTGTAGTTTTGGAATGGAAGTCGCTTTGGACAAAAGCGTCTGATAAATGCCGTAAATGTAAATTTAACTAAAAGGCTGGCAATTGCACATGGAACATTTTAAGGCGTCCGCAGTCTTTTCACATAGAGTTATTTTAAACAATGCGTGTCGAATTATCAATGCGAAAACCAACTCAACTTCTTTGTCTGTAGGGAGGGTCCTTGCATATGCCCCTACTTTGCGACATGTCATGCGGCAGAAAGCGAGGGGTCGTGACGGGCTTGTCAGAGGGAGGAGAAATGAGGTATGCAGAGCATCCGTACCTCTTCTTCTCTCAAATTCCATGGCACACACTGACATGTGGTGTTCAGACTGTAGTGCAAGTAAGTGCGAGTTTTAAGTGCAGGTGCAGAAACACAGATTGGAGATCAGTCTGAGGTCCCTTTGTATTTGAAACAGTCAAGTGGTGAACACTGGAAACTGATTCCAGGTCTGACAGACGAGATAGCTCTTCAGGGCAAGTTAAAGCAGTGCAGCCTTGGTGTGGCAAGAGGGAACTGAAGGCCTCAAAATATGTAACTCCTTTGGTTTATATTAGTGAGGGTGAGATTTTTTCTGTACAAGTACATGTGTGTATAAATATGCAAATGCAAGCCTACGGGCGTGCTCATGTATGAGCTTTGTTGTGTGTAGGCGTGTGCGTGGGTATATTCGTGTGTGATCGTGAATGTCTGTGTGTGTATGTGTGTGTCAAACTTACTGTTGGAGCCTGTGGAGAGGTCCTGACTTTGGCCCAGGGCGGTGCTTCTGCTGGAACTGTGTAGAGCCCAGCTGAGGTCAGCATCCGGGTCATGTGTCCATCCGCACAAACCCTGCTCAAAATCACACAGCACTGCTGGAGATGGGGGAGAAGTGCTGGAGCCTGTGGGGTGAGAGAGATAGGAGAAGAGAGAGAATCAATATTCCAAAAAAAAACCCTCTGGGAAAGATTTGGAGCACCTCATGTCACTCGATTAATATATTCACATCAATATTTATCACTGCGTAGGTGAACACTCCCAAACAACTAGCAACGCAGCATGCTAACAGCGGAGCTAGCCTTTACTGACCTTTGGCTGCATCTTCCACGCTGGGAAAAGCTAAACTGAACCATTCTGAGCCTAACCTCACTGTAGCAGATCGATTCAAAGACTGCAGAGCAAGTAGCGCATTCTTCAAGCAAGATGCTAATCTTGCAAGTGCAAAGTCAAGTGCTCCTAACACACATGTATATATATACATATATACACTACTCACAAAAAGGCTTTCGGGTGAAATGTCAGGATTAACCTTAACTGCACTATAACCTTCACAGGTGAACTTAATGTGACCTTCGCTAAACGTTTGAATGTCGAACTGTTCAATGTTTCTGTACATTTTGCACAACTTGCTGTTCTCTGACAAGGAGCTTAACAGCAAAATTCACAACAGATGTCTGAGCCACGAATGTGACAGAAGGACATAAAACCGGACATCCTTTGGCCACATCGCCCGCTGATGACCGCTTCATTGTGAACAGTGCCCTGTGAACCGAATGATGAATGACACTCAACTCCAGGCGAAACCGTGGTCTGTGTGCTAGATGACCTGCAAGGGTACCTGCAGCCAAAAAGTCGACTTGTGTACAGCAAGAGCCATCACTGTCAAGTTGTAATTGATGCTCATGGGTAAATGACGCGTTATTGAGACATTGGTATTTTTTCCATGCTTCTACTTAAACGCCCTACTTTCATGATATAGCATCACTGTTTGTTTGAACTTTTTACGTTTTCCATAAATTTCACCTGAAAGCCAAATATGTGATTTGAATTTGATGTCAAAATTATTCATACCCTTCTCAGTAATCAATAGAAAAGCCTTTATTGGCTATTACAGCAATCAAATGCTTCCTATAATTGTTGGCGAGCGTTTTGCACGTCTCCACGTTGACGCCACTTGTACATTGTCTTATTATATTCTGTTACTTGTTGAATAAAAATAACTAGATCAAAATTTGCCAGGGGTATGAATAGATTGACTGTAATTATGTAGTTCTGTAGTCAGTAGTTTCAGCACAGATCTAGTCTTTTAAGGGTTAATTGATACAAGATGGCTGGAAAGACATTATTGTCTATGTAGGAAATTTAACAGATGTTACTCATTTGTTGTCGCAGTTCCAGATGCTTTGATAATCCAGAGTGAATTCATACTGAGCACCGCAATAAATAATTTGGCTTCACACAGGATGCAAATAACTCCCAAGTGACACAACAAAACTGATGAGACTGCCAGTAGTGTTAGCAGTCGTTCTTCTCACCAGAGCTGAGCTTCTGGGCAGTGCTGCTCTCTGCTGGGGGGGAGTGAGTGGACGTGGACGTCTCCGCGGCGATTGTCGACGTTTCTGTAAAATTAAGACAAGGTTAATTTCACGTTGTATGTACAGAAGAAGTCTATTTTAACAACAAGTCAAGTAGTCCAACTACTACCCTGAAATTATGCTTAGCCACATTAATGCAGCAGATTTATATAGAAATGTCAGTATGTACAGATTTTACTCAAACATTAAATGTAAATGCAATTAATGTGGACATTATTTCAGTCTGCAAATCAAACAACTCCCTTAGTTCATTTCATTTTAGTGCATAAACCTAATTTACCTTTAGTGCATAAACCTAATTTACCTATGAAAAGAGTAGGGCTAGCCCAAAAAACCCTTTTGGGGCTTCATATATACCAAAAACTCGAATGCCATTCGAATACTCATGCAATAATGACCATTTGTTTGTTTTAATACTCAAAATATTGCTGGTTGTGTTTGGTTTACACATGTACACATCCCTTCTGACAGACATGTTGAGAGAAATAATACATTATGCTGTAAATTAATCAGGAGACGGAGGTTGACTGTATTTCGCTTACCTAGGTGGCAGCCATGATACAGAAATAAGTTCAATAATAACCTTTTTAAAAGGTTAGTCGCATATTTTAACTGCTTAAATCATGTTCCCATTCTATTGCTAATGTTGTCCTCCAGGTCCAAACCCCAAAATTGGTCAAATTATAGCAATGATGACTCAGAAATGCACCAGTAATCAATAACAGCTGGATGTCTTCTATTATTCAGACACATACACACAGTGGGGTGACATCATTTAGGACAACAAGAACCAATATGGAACTTTGTGTCATCAGGGTGATGGGGTGCGTGAAGTCAAAGTGGCAAACCACACACCCTTCGAAAACACACACACACAAACACACACACACATACACACACGCACATGCACACACACACACACACACACACTGCACACAGACACACACACATACACACATCGCACGCACACACACACACACACATACACACACACAAACACACACACACATACACACACACAAACACACACACACGCAAACACATACACACACAAACACACACACAAACACACACACATACACACACACACACACACACACACGCACACACACACACACACAAACACACACACAAACACACACACACACACATACACACACAAACACACACACACACAAACACACACACACACATACACACACACACACACACAAAC
>JBBPCW010000084.1:20501634-20521933 GCA_037974425.1 Phenacogrammus interruptus | reverse complement strand
GCAGTTCAGCTCTGTCCTTTGTATCATTTCATGCTATTCATTGGACCTGAACTGTTTGAAATTCAATTAAATAAAGCCTGAAATATTGGGCCGTTCTAAAACTTTTGACCGGTAGTGTATATGATACGCCTTCTGCCCTTATGCAGTCATATGACTTTGTTTTTCAGAGCCCAGTGATGTTCTTCCCAAAAAACATCCCCTCGTCCATTTCCAGCTTCCTGATGAGTCCCAACCGTCCCCTTGTTCCATGCCAACATGTAGACGAAGCCCCACACACCGACTGCGTTCCAAGCGTAGTCGCCTTCGTCTACAGACCCGGGAGAAAGAGTCTGACACTGACAGCCAAGAGAAAGTGAGTGATAGCGTGGAGGAGAGGCCAACACCAGAGAATGACCAGGAAAAAGTTGGTTGGAAAGAGAAGGAGAGTGATAAGGAGACTAATGTAGCAAAGCAAAGAGAGGAGATTAACTTGTGGTCACAATTGAACACAGATGTAATTCCTCATTCAGCAGCAGAGAATTCTTCAGAGAACCAATTGCCTGTGGAGGTCTTTCCAAGCCAGTTAGAAGTTAAGGTCTCACCTGCTGAACAATCAGTGGGTCAAGAGTCACAACAGAACTCTGCTGCCTATGATCAGTTATTGTTGCAAATACAAACTGGACAAACAGCTGTTCTTTCTAATCAACTAAAAGATCAAGAAGAAGGAGCAGTTAGTGGAGTAGAAAAGGGCTGTGAAGACATGAAGACTGTTCCATTTGCTTCAGAAAAGATTGGCTTCCTCGATTCCTGCACATTGGTTGAGGGTTTGGCTTTTCCGGTGGAGTACTATGTTCGAACGACCAGGCGCATGGCTGCAGCCCAAAGCCCTGTAGACCTGAATGCTGTCATTCACAGCCAGCTCTTTAGGGGGAGGGGCAGAAGAAGGTCCAGTCTATCACAGAGCCAGACTGGAGGTCAAACAACCTCTGAAGCCTCACAACCATCTCATGATCAGCCGAGGCACAAAGGGCGTGGTCAAAGGGGGCAGAAAGGACGCAAGAGAACGCGGGCAGCAGGCATGATGAGTTCCCCAGTAGTGTCATGTACAGGAGGTTGCTCTGAACTTCAGGAGTCTCTTCCAGCATCAGTATCAGCCACTCTTCAGTCACAGTCTTCCTTTCCAATGAATCCTCTCCCAGAAGCAGAGTCGGCCTCTCAGTCCAAACCAATCCCAAAACTAGAGCCTGCCTCGAATACCCAACCACTGGCTGCAGGTTTTAGGCATCTTTCAGATTCTCAGCTCTACCTCAACTGTGAACTGGTACCAGATTCTGAAGTGTACCCAATCTTCAGGAAGAGGCATGACGGAACAGGAGGACCTGGATTGCATTTCCAAGCCCACACAAGCACAGATGGTGAGATTTAATGTTTTATTGAGCATAAGATGTCAAAGTAGCCCCATATGTGGGGGTAAATACAAGTGTTTGTTTCACAATCCATTTAAAAATGAGTTTACAGAGTAGTGGAGGCACAATATCACCATTTTTTTTCTGTACCAATACTGATCCTTCCTGTTAGGCCAAGATGTTGTGCAACTCTTTTTGTAGCTGTTATGTTTTTATTGCCTGATTGTTGTTAGGTTGCAGTTTAGTAAGGAGGAGTGATGCATAAAGAGACTTGGCCTGAGGGCCAGTATTAAGAGAGAGTGTCACTCATAGACTCTCAACCAATCACAATGTGATAATATTCACTGAAGTATGGTCTTATCTTTAGGTAAGGTAAAAATGGTATGTGCTTTCTCTACCCCATGTGGATTCTAATTAATGTATGTATTTGTGGGTTTTTTTTTAGATTACACACCTCTTTTGCCTTCATTAACTTCTCTCATTCAAGCTTTGAAGACAAAGGATTGTAGAATGCTAACAAGTTTTGACATCCAAGACTTTCACCTACCGGATGATGAGTTTGGCCAGCTGAAACTAGACAGGCTCCGCACGTCCTCCTCAAACATAGAACCTCTTATTTCACATAAATCTACATACAACACCCGCCATGCCAGCAAACATCATACCTTTAGAACCACCTGTGGAAATAAGGGAAGCCCTGAAGCACAGTGCAGAGAGGAGGAAGTATTCTTTCCAGAGCCCTTGCCCTCTAGCTCTTACCTGGAAGGCAGCTTTCCTCTAAGTCAGATGAGTTCTGCTGAGCAGTCAGTGATGATGTGGAATATTGACCAATCAGAAAAACAAACAGGGAATGCAAACCTGCTCAAGGCTGAGTCTGAGTCTGGTATCACTGGTTCTACACAGCAAATGGATGCAGGACCTGCAGACCTTTTACAGTTGAGCAGTGCTCACCAATTGTGTGACTATACCACAGAACAAAACGATCCACAGACATCTACCGGAGAATTGCCCACATTTCAGACATCAGCCTCTGAAGACAAGGTTACAAAGAACTTCTGTAACAAAGAACATAAAGGCCAGAGGTGTGAGGAGAATGCTGAACCATATATATGTCTTCAGACTGAATTACAGATGTGTAGGCAAAATGAAGCCTATCCATCATCAGATGATGGGCCCCAATGCCCAGTGGAGTTAAACCTTAGCATGTCCATCACGTCTCCCACACAGCAATGTCCTGACTCCTTCCTTCCCTCTCTTGGAATTACTCCTCATCTCTTGACCCCCACCTCACCCTCTGTATTACCTGCTATTCCGTCTTCTCCTTTTGACCAGAGTGCTGTTCTGTGTTCTTCTCAGCATACAGAGTTGCTGGATCCAGATATGGTTCCAGCTACCTGTAGCCATACAACAAGGGCAAGTGAGAATGAATACATCATTCCAAAACAAACTCACTCTCTGAGCCACTCAGTTCAACCAGACTGTGATATCAGTGTAAGCTCTATAAAGAAGAGTCAGCGTCAGAATGTTGCTTCTGAAAAAGGAGATGAAACCAAGTCTGAGGTCGAGATTAAACTCCAAGGCATCAATCAATATAAGAATGAGCTTCACGAGAGTCAAACTGATCAATCTGAGCCCAAGTACGAGGAGCAGTTCCAGAGCAGCGCCGCACCTCCACCACCTTCTCAATGTTTAGATATTGACTGTTGTGTCACAAAACCCACCACCGAGACATCGGTTCTATCAGATGCCTCAGACAACCAGAGAACAGAGGGTGTGAAAATATCTGCATCTGATATGACTAACCATAGCCACACACCTAGAAAACACATCACCCTGGACGTGACAAACCCCACCCACGCGGTTGCTGAGACAGCTGATGCTGGGGTCCTGCGTTCAAATCAGCCTGTGGAAGCCCCCGATCCGTCTGAAGAGGATGATTTTTGTGGCACTTTCCAAAAGATTCACACTCTAAAGGTAAACATGAAACCGAGATTCAGAAAACAGTTTTTATATATTTAATTTATTACTGATCATAGTTAATCATGTATTATTACTCATAATTTATAAACATATATATTAGTACAGGTACTATTGTTTTTTAAGTGATTATAATAATGCCTAGTTTGTCAAATGTGTGATTGCTGGAGTCGTTTTAATTATTCAGTATGTTTTATTCACCAGTATTACGCATCTCTATTAATAAAGTAGTTGTTTATGTTTAAATGTGGATGTTTGTCTCCTTCCTCAGGCGCTGGAGGGAGGATGGGTGTTGGACGTATGCTTAGTGCAGTGGCCGTCTGAGGACTGGTGTGTGTGTGTTGCTGGAGAGTGGAGTGTATGTGTTTGGGCTCAGGAGGCAGGAGTCAAGCAATGGAATCTCCTCCACACCTGGAGCTTTACACAGGTAAACAGCCACATTCACACACTTTTGGCTTAATTTGTAAAATAATTTATTGATTGACATCAGCACATTTAACACACTGTAGTTTGAAAAGAAAATACATCAGTATGGCCTTCATAACTGCCCATGGTGATTTATTTTCAACCATCATGCATTTAAAGATATGATACACAGTGATGGAGAGAGTGAGTGAGAGGATCAGTGATTCAAGCTATCCCTTCCCTTCTCAGCAAGTTTGTGGGATCAACAGTGACCAAAGGTCAAAAGAATGTGGCTACTATTGGGTATATTTGGTCAAAAAATATTGATACCCCTAGCTGTATGCAAAAGTCTGGGTACACCCCTCAGTGTCTGGTTAGCACTGCAGAGCCATCAGCAGCCATCAGTAGTCTCCCAAATCTTTTCCATAAAAAACAACCTGCTGAAACTGCATCAAGCTTCGCATCAAGCTTCTCATTAAAGTGGCACAGACTCCTTGAGGTGGTAGGTATGAATTACTATGAACTGTAAAAATGAACAAAACTACCACTACAGACAGATCTGTCAGGCAACACCAGGCATATTGCTTTGGTATTCACACAATAGTCATGAAGAGGACCGATTTTGGACCAGGTTACGCTGTATTTTTGATTTCATTGTCACAAAAACTTATTCTAGATCAGCATTCCTACCCCAGCTGTGGTTTGTGAAAACAAATGCAGTGTTTGGCTTCACAGTGAAGTTTATCATAGTTCACAGTGATTGGTATTGTTTCCTCATCCACGTCCATGCACCTGCACCACATTAACGAAGAGCTGATAGAGGGGGCTGAGCATCTTTTGGGAATAACCTCATAGCTTCAACACTAAGCTAAAAGCATGTATTTAGGTGTCAGATGTCTTGGCTGACTGACTACTACATGGAGTCGGTGGGAAGTTTTTCTAACATTATTCTACACTATTGGAGTTTAAAAGCTAGTGTACTGCTATCAGTAGTTACTGATGTGTTAATACATTATTATTGTGTTCACCAGAGACTCTGACTTGTTGTTATACCTCTGTATGTCTAGTCCGTCATCTCTCTTCAAGGGATTCCAGATTCTCCTGGTTTACTTAGTGTTTCCTTGGGGAGGCTGGAGATCACAGAGGCGAGGTACAACACACACATACAGTAATCCCTCAGTTTTACGCCGATCAGCAGTCGCGGATTCAGTCTCACAGTCTCAAACTAATAATTTTTCACGGAATCCCCTGCACATGCCATGCATTTTTTGTGCTTTTTAAGCACCACGCCCTAACATAAATCCTGCAGAAGGACGATGGGCACGGCAGGACTGGCTCCCATGAGCATTTGCAGCATGGTTGGCCCAGTTATATGTGTTTTTGTGAGCGTTAGAGCGGGAGTAGATGTTTGTCAAGTAGAGTTAGTGTGTTTCTGTGTGTGATTTGAATGGTGCAGTCTGTCTCTCCAGTCACCCTCCTCCAGAGTGTTAGCTGCTGGAGTATCATGAGCGCGACTCGAGAGCGTAACTGTGGCGTGACAGTTGGGGGCGCAGTACTCTCTGTGTTGTAAAAGTGGAGAAAGAAAGACGATTTGCTTGAAGAGCTGTGTATTATTCCATGTTCTCTTTCACACTCGCCACAGATTTTACATTCTAGCGCTGTTGGAGTTCAGTTTAAACTCTACAATATGGATGTGTACATGTCTACAATATGTGCAAGGCTAATGAGTTTAGAATGAAATTGAAGTGTTTGGGAGTATGTTTGAGGGCATATTTTGGGTATTTTTATAACCATAACACAACAGCTTGTTTTTTCACTATGCGTAAAGCTGGGGGTTACTCTACATATTTGTACCATCTGTCTTGCTGACAAGCGATTGCATTGTTGTCTTTTATTTATGCCTATGTGTGTTTCTATAGGATTCTCTGCTGTCCCAGTATCGATGGAGGGTTCTCTCAGGCTGAGTTGTGTAAAGGTGCTTTGCAGGCAGTGGTGGCTGTATCTGAATGCAGGGTGGTTTGCTGCTCTTCTCCTGGAGGTCGGCAAAAAGTCAGGGTGTTCACACTCACTAAAGATGGCAGGTAATACCAAAACACCACACATGCAGGATGGCAGGACACATATAGAGTGATGGTTTTGTGTTGGTAGTGTTGTAGTTACAATGAAACCATCAAAATGAACCAAGCAGAAGTTGAATCCATTTTTTCCATGACATCATAATTCATACGCATGCTCTTCTCGTCTCTGCAGTGTTGCAGATACTCTTTCGTTGGTCCCTACTAATCGAAGTGTACAGACACTGGCAGCTGTGGAAAAGAAAAATGATGCACTAATTGGTTGGACTGAATGTAAGACCCTCCTCATATGGTGAGTAAATCTGCTAGACACTTTTATAAAAATGTATCTCATCACAATGCAAGCTGTACATTCTGGCATAAACTTATCTGCAGTATTCTTTCTCTCAAGGTTGTATTATTTCAGGAATATTATTAAACTTTCAAAACGTTCCCTTCCATATGTGTGTAACTTCAGAATTGGCAACCATCAGGAAACTGCAAACAATTTGGCACCCCAAAAATAGTTACTTCATATGAGGCTAAAGGTTGTGGACTTCAACAGATAGTAAGCGAGGCAAAGTGAAACCCAAACATCACAGTTAAGGTTTAGATGAAATTAAAAATTCGACTTTGGCGCTGCTTTGCTGTGAAAATCAGTGGCAAGAATTCCATATTGTGAGATTTTTGCCCAAGAACCTGCACTGGACATATCGTTTCTCAGATCCCTCAAAAATTGTTCTCCAACCTTGTTAAACATTACAGAAAGTGGTTTGGTGCTTTTATTTTTGCCAGAGGATTCTTCACCACACATTAATAATTGATTTTTTTTTATCATAAAGAAAACATCAATTAAAAAAAAACAAAAAGTGTAAAAATATGCTGCTGCCTATTTGTTTAAGTCCCAAATTAAAGGCCCCATACAGCTAGTCCAATGGCGGGCTCTAGCGGCTGCCGAGTGGGAACGTTACAATATTATATTAATGTCATAAATTATTTCTTTATTATTCCAGGAACATGAAGTCAGGCCATCTTCTCCAGTCCATACAGCTGGCCGAGACCATGTCCATGGCAGTATGCGTGAAGGGGTATTCCTACAAGGTGGAGAATATTTTTTTTTATTTGATAATTTTGTGTGTAATACACTAGAGGACAGTTTTAACAGATTGCTAATGTTAAAATAATATGCACTTATTACTGTTTTATTCTTTTTAATGTTAAAGTTTTGTGTCAATGGGATGTAATGGTATTGGAGGCCATATTTTTCATTCATTTATTTAAAAAAAAACTGTTTATACATATTTAGTGCAAAACTTTTAAACAGGACATTTTTGCAAATATAAAACATTTAGTTGTCAAGCCTGTTGGTCTGGCAAAGTGACTAGTTATGGTCATCATGCCAGTGTAAGACGTTTTTCTATTTGATCATACAGATTGTATCTATCATGAGCAAGCAGCTACAAAAAGACTTGTTCATTTTTATGTTCAATTATGGAGTCTGCTGAAATTTAATAAGCTGCATTGTTTATTTTGTTTTATTTTCTTTGCATTGAATAGAGTGGGTCAGTTCAGTCTTCTTGTGGGCTGTGCAGTTTGTGTTTAAAATGCTGTCTCTTGTAGGGGGCGCTATGTGTGTTACTTCAGAGTGCAAACGCATGTGAAGAAAAGAGCGGATCGACCCTTTTCACTCTGATCGCCACAAATCCACTTACAGGCAAATACTCCACGCTAATCTCCATCACCAGTCCAGCTCTGCACACAGAGAGGTGAGAGAGCTTCTGTCCAGAGAAGGATGACCCAAGTATTAATTTAAACTGTATATCTTCATATAAGCATTAGACTTCCAGTGGCATAGACATAAGGTACTGGTTCCCTGTCCTAGCTTTGTATATTCCATAAACAATACTCTGTGGATTTGCTAGCATATCTAACACAGTTTATAAAATGCTAGATCATTATCTAATTAGTTCAATGATTAAACAAACAAATGGTAAATCCTTGGGCTTTTTTATAGTAAAGGAGGTGGTGTAATGTAATTACTCGCAATAAAGTGACCATATAAATCTAGGATCAAATGTTTGTCTTCATTATTGGACAGATGAAACTCTCAAAACATGGTCATCTGATTTTCAGTCTCTTTTATTCTATTACTTTAAAGTAAATTTGAACAGTCCTACCATTAATGAGTGAGGTCTGCGTTCATACACTGAACAAAAATATAAATGCAATGCTTTTGTTTTTGCTCCCATTTTTCATGAACTGAACTCAAAGATCTGAAACACTTTCTACATACACAAAATACCCATTACTCTCAAATATTGTTCACAAGTCTGTCTAAATCTGTGTTAGTGATCACTTCTGCTTTACCAAGGTAATCCATCCCACCTCACAGCTGTGGTGTATCAAGGTGCTGATTAGTGCATGAATATTGCACAGGTGAGCCCACAATAAAAGGCCACTCTGAAAAGTGCACAGTTTTGCCTTACTGGGGCAGGTCAGAAAACCAGTCAGTATCTGGTGTGGCCACCATCTGTCTCATGCAGTTCAACACATCTCCGTCGCATAGAGTTGATCAGGTTGTTGATTGTGGGCTGTGGAATGTTGGTCCACTCTTCTTCAATAGCTGTGCGAAGTTGCTGAATATTGGCAGGAACTGGAACATCCTGATCCAGAGCATCCCAAACATGCTGACATGTCTGGTGAGTTTGCTGGCCATGCAAGAACTGGGATGTTTTCAGCTTCCAGGAACTGTGTACAGATCCTTGCAATATGGGGTCATTATCCTGCTGCAGCATGATGGTTGGGGACGAATGGCACAACAATGGGCCTCGGGATCTGTATCACTGTATCTCTGTGCATCCAAAATTCCATCAATAAAATGCACCTGTGTTCACTGTCCATAACATACGCCTGCCCACACCAAAACCCCACCGCCAGCATGGGCCACTCGATCCACAATGTTGACATCAGCAAACCGCTCACCCACATGACGCCACACACGCTGTCTGCCATCTGCCCTGAACAGTGAAAACCGGGACTCATCCATGAACAGAACGCCTCTCCAACGTGCCAGACGCCATCGAGTGTGAGCATTTGCCCACTCAAGTCAGTTTCGACGACGAACTGCAGTCAGGTTCAGACCCCATTGAGGACGATGAGCATGCAGGTGAGATTCCCTGAGACGGTTTCTGACGGTTTGTGCAGAAATGCTTTGGTTATGTAAACCGATTGTTGCTGCAGCTGTCTGGGTGGCAGGACGATCTCAGACGATCATGGGGTTAAGCATGCTGGATGTGGAGGTCCTGGGCTGGTGTGGTTACACGTCGTCTGCGGTTGTGAGGCCGGTTGAATGTACTGCCAAATTCTCTGAAAGGCCTTTGGAGACGGTTTATGATAGAGCAATGTACATTCATTTCATGGGCAATAGCTCTGGTAGACATTCCTGTGGTCAGCAGCAAGTTGCACCCTCTTTCAAAAGTTACTCCACATTTGAGTGTGGCCTTTTATTGTGGGCAGTCTAAGGCACACCTGTGCAATATTCATGCTGTCTAACAGCACCTTGATATGCCACAGCTGTGAGGTGGGATGGATTATCTCGGTAAAGGAGAAGTGCTTGTAGAAAATGCTGGGATGTTTTCAACTCAACATTGTTGAGTTCAGCTCATTAAAAATGGGTGCAAAAACAAAAGTGTTACGTTTATATTTTTGTTCAGTATAAAAGGTGAATGGAGGTGTTGTATACCTCAATACAGATGTTGCAGATTTGTGCTTGGTTAATATCATGGTATCTCATTGATAATACAGTGGCTATGGGCAACTGACTGCACTCAAACTAAAGGGGGCTGAATAATTACGCACACCCCACTTTTCAGTTATTTATTTGTAAAAAATATTTGGAATCATGTATGATTTTCGTTCCACTTCTCAAGTGTACACCACTTTATATTGGTCTTTCACATGGAATTCCAATAAAATAGATTCGTGTTTGTGGTTGTAATGTGACAAAATGTGGAAAAGTTCAAGGGGGGCGAATACTTTTGCAAGCCACTGTAACTTAAACAGGCCTGGGTTGATGAGAAAATCAATAAATGGGGACATAATTATCAAATCATTTATATCATTAGTATTTAAAAACAGATATTTTTAAGTATTATTTGCGTGTTTATACAATACACACCAAACGGCCAATTTATTAGTAAGACTTTTTTTGTTAACGCAATTATCTAATCAGCCAATCAAACATGGCAAATCCTAGCTTCGACACACCACCACTGGGTTCCTGAGCAAGACCCTTAAACCCCGAGATGCTCCGGGGAGACTGCCCCCTGTAGTTAGGGAATGGAAGTGGCTTTGGATAAGTGTCTTCTTAATGCCTTAAATGTAAATGTAAACCAACAGAGAAATTGTGCCTCAAATAACCACTTGTTAAAACCAAGGTATGCAGAAGAGCATCTCTGAATGTGCAACGGTTTGAATAAGGTGTGATGGTTTGAATAAGGTGTTCTTGGCACATCGTAAGCTCCTTAGAACCAATTTAGTATCGTTTAAATGTCACAGCCTACCTGAGTATCCATCCCTTTATGACCACACTGATGACCTCTTCCAAAAGGATAACACACCCTGCCACAAAGCCCAAGGCATCTCAAATTGACCAGAGAGAGTTCACTGTCCTCAAATGGCTTCACAGTCTCAGTCCAGTAGAGCAAAGAAAAACGACAACTTTCTTTGTGCTCGAGTCCCTGAAAAAGAACTGACAGCATCTAAATGTTACGTTTTGGAATTATTATTATTTAGCCTGTGACTCACAGGGATAGCCCCGCTCTGTTTGTAATCAAAGGAAAGCCAAGCGTAGAGTTGTAGAGCAGGGATCAGAGCTCAGTGCGGTGACTTGGACTTACTGAATATTTGTAATACATTAAAATCAATCTCAGTTCTTGCCTTAAATTAATGCAGGTAAAAGTAATCTATCAAATGTTTATGTTTACGGCTTTTAGCAGATGCTCCTATCTAGAGCGACATCCATCAGTGCTTAAGTATTCTACATCTGTTTTTCATACCTGTAAGGCTAGACTCAACATCTACCAAGTTACTGCTTAACAAACTCTGTTGAGAATATAAAAGTCAGGTTAATATACACCTAAGGAAGAAACAGTCAAGAGGGCGAGTGCCTGAGGTTTGTTTTTATATATCGGAGATATGCAGTACAACAGTTGAGCAGTTAAGCACCAAAGCAATTTCAGGCTAGCTTACCGGATACAACAGGCAAGTGTATACACAAACACAGACTAAATCTAGACCACGATGTTTCTCCTGTTGTTTTACTCACGGTTCTAAAAAAGGGATAAGTATCCACAAGAGGGTGGTGGGGGTGTGGGGACACAGTCTTTGTCCTAGCCATGTCCGGTCACCCAATGTAGCTACACATGTACAGCAGGTTTGTCACATCTGGGGTCTGCAATTTTCCCAGATGTCATATTTATACTAGCACTGTACAATATAGTCTTCTATGAGCGAAATGTGTTTGGGGACTTTTGGATATTCAAGAAATGATCATTTGAACAGTAGTATAAACTGTCAGTTTGTGTCTTTCTGTCTCTCTCTCTCTCTCCAGGCTGATAGATGGTGATGTTTGTCAGTCTATGGTGGCGGGTGTTTTCCAGTCAGGCCATTTGATCATCTGGGATGTGAGCCGAGGCGGGACGAGTGTGCTTGGTGGTGGGGAGGCACAGATGTGTCGTCTAGCTCGGTGGGCAGGGCCAGATATTCTACTTGCAGGATATCAGAACGGGGATGTAGATCTCTATCAGTATAAACCTGCAGAAGCCAAAGAGAGTCTTCATATGACTCATTTTTAAACAAAAAAAATTTATTAAACTTATCCATGTTAGTGTTGGAAACCCCAAAATAAAACTTCACTTCAGCAATTCCTCAAAAAAGTATAAATGCGATGCACTTTTTTAAGAAAAGAAAGTTGATTTTTATGTTCTGTATGTGTGTGTGATGCATTTCTACTGTAAAAAGATGTTTTATATGCAAATAAATGGACTTTTAGAGGCACAGATTGTGAAGATGCATTCTTGTTATAGAGAGGCTTCAAGTGTGCGGTAAAAATACTTTTGCATTTGGTGTAGAAAGAACCTCTACAGAATAATATAAGCTGCTTGTTGAATGGTGCTTCTGGTATATTAATACTAGGCTGACTGCAATTTGGGGTCAAATTCGCATTTTCTCACTAGTTCTGTACTCAAAACTGGTGGGGCCTGATTTAAGCCCATTTGATGTCACAAAACTTTGTTTCTGTCTTTCTGTATCTGTCAGTCTGACTACATCTGCATATCCATCCATCTACAGCACATTGTCTCTTCTCTACTACAGCTACACTCCCAGTTACACCTTCTAATTGACAGTTTTATCGGTGAATTACGTGACTCCTTTGTAAATATTCCTGAAAGAAATAATTGAAATCTGTGTATACCAGCTTCTGAGCGTCCCTCTCCTGAAGCATGTCTTTACTGTCATTTAACAGCTCATATTTTATGGTTACATTACATGATGTGGACACAAAAAATGTTATATTTCTGCACATAAATTATTTTATATTCAATCCATGTACTATTATGATCTTAGCAAAAGTGTGATGTTAGTCATATTTAAGACTATTCTTAAATTAACAAAAATACCCTTGTAATAATACACCATATTAATGGTACCCTTTGAATTCATATATTTATGCTTTAAAACATGTCTTCCAACCTGTTTACCCCTATAATTAAACAGGCTGTTAATTTCACCTTTAACACAAATAAATGTTAATTATAGGCTGAATAAGGAAATACACAGTATATGGACAAAGCAGTGAGACGCTTGACAATTACACCAACAGAGACTTTAATGACACTGCATTCAAATACATAGACTTTATTATGGAGTTGGTCTTCGACTCTTGGAAGGCTTTCCACAAGATTTTGGTTTGTCCAGAAAAAAGTCTTGGTGTGCTGAAGCATTAAGACTGATCTTCACGGGGAGTAAGGGGCCTAGACCACACACCGTAAAACAGGTGTGTCCCAACACTTTTGTCCATGCAGTGATGTTTTTATTAGCCGTCAGCCTCTGAGCAGTAGCTCCCCGTTGCGGTGACTGCTTGCTAGCATAGTTAGCATATTCATGGCAAAGTTACGGCTGATATCGTATTCTTAAAAAACCGCGACAATTGCCTGGCATATCAGATACACGGCCAATCGTCGAACGTCGGTGAAAAGATATGAAGTCCACTCCCTCTTAAACACTATCTGCTTCTTTTCTTTGGTCCGCTCATGTTTACTATGGAGTTCTAAGGACAAATCAAAAACATGGAGTGGAGTAATACATCGCACCTCAACAAAGGTTAATGTGTCTGAATTTCGCCATCTACTGGGAAAATACATGCATTGCAGGAAAAACATGCAAAATGAATGTCGTTTATAATAATTTAGACAAATTCGGCGGGCCTGATTAAAAAGAACTAAACGGGGCGGATATGGTCCGCGCGCCGTAATTTGTCCATGCCTGGTGTAGTGTATGCGAATGTGTCGGTTTTGTGACGTCACAAAAACTGGTATTGAAAGCAGGCGTACATTTAGAAGCTTTAACAATAATTACACAATTTAAGCATTTTCAGTTCCAGAGAACTGATGATATGAGGTCGGTAGGCGGTCTTACCGAGGACTGAGTGATGCCCCTCTGGGTCCGGGGTTAGGGCTCTCAGATCAGTCAAAAGGGGCCAGCAGAGAGCGGCCTGGGCTTCAGTCCGGGCTGGAGAAGAAGAGAAGGGGAAGCATCTTGCATTGTGGGAGGAGTGTGTGTGTGCTTGAGAGTGTGTGAGGGAGAGAAACATGGCTGCGCGCATCCTTGCCCGGTGTGTCCGCTCGCTGAAGCCCGGTCTGGCTCTCCCGAAGCGAGCCGAAGTGGCGGCGCTGTCCGCAGCCCCGCTCCTCCAGAGCCGCCCCTTCTCCTGGACCTCGCTCGGACTCCGGCCCGCTCCGACTCAGGTGGGTCTGCTTCTCAGGACGGTCACATGCGGTGACCTACCCTGGATAGACCCTCAACTCGGACAAGGAGCAGCAGCAGGGGAGCAAATGAAAGTCAAGCTCAGAGAAACCACGCATGCGGGGTTAGACTTACAGATCACGACCAAAAACACGCGTTTGTGTGGTGAAGTGCTTCTGCAGTGTCTAACAGGCCAAAGGGCCAGATTTACATTTTCCCCTTAGAAGGGGACGATCTCCCCAAGTATAAAGTGACAGTTTGTCATAAGTGAACACACCACAGCACGCAGTGTGAAAGTCTTTCTTTGTATTTAACTAATCCACCGTCCCCAGCAGCGGGCAGCTTGGGGACGGTACTTTGCTCAAGGGTACTTCATTGGCGCCAGCCACAGTCCTGGGATTTAAACCCACGACCTTCTGATCGCAGTGGCAACTATGTGACCACTAGGCCACCGGCTGCTCCAAACACACCCCTAACACACCTCAGGTTTCTCTTCCGGACAAAACATTAGCGTGGCGCTGTTTTTGAGAGCACGACCAAGAATGTGAAGTCATTAAATATTTTTAAATAATCGTGTGTGCAATCCAAGGCATGGGCAGATCCTTTGCTTTCAAAATGTTTATGTTGATAATAAAAAAGCATGTATAAAGTTATGCAATGTAAATATTTCAAGCTAATAAGGACAGTTGGGATATATAATAGTTATTTTGCTTTAAAGTACTCTATATGGACAAAAGGTACCGGAACTCTTGGCCATTACACTAACAGGGGTTTTAATGACATTGCACTCAAATACGTAGACTAATGGAGAGTTCAACTCTGATTTAGAGCTATAAGAGAATGTTTCTTCAGAAGATTGTGCCCATTCATACTGTAGAGCATTTTTGAGGTTAGACACTGATTTTGGACCAGAAGGCCTGGACTCATCCAAACATGTATTTATGGACATTGTTTTGTCCATTGGGACCTTTTCATCCTGGTGTAGAAAAGGGTCTTCCCCAAACTGTGTCCACAAAGTTGGATGCATGACATTGTCCAAAATGTCTTGGTTTGCTGAAGCATTGATTGATATTCGCTGGAATATATTCGCCGATTTTGTCCATATAGTGTTCCGTTAGTTTAGTGATCTCTTTACAGTTTGAATGACAATCATTTGCAGTGGAGCACCTTCTCCACAAGGAGGTGACGTTGGAACGCATATCGCTTCTGTGGGCGATGTTGAAAGGGAGGAAACTGCACCCGTATCATCTCATGAATGTTTGCTAAAAATGTAAACGTATTTAAATGTTTGTTATAAACCTTGTCTGATTACGCATTGACTAATGGATGTGTATCCTGATGACTGATTGAAGTGGACTACCCTTTTTGAAGAAAACAAGCCTCATTATTATAATAGAGGTCTGTTGTGCTTCTACAGGAGCTGCATGATATGGAGTTGTTAATATTGCTATTATACTTTTACAAATAGTGAACGCAGAGAACAATTTAGTGCTGTTCACTCTTCATGCTGTGGTGCATTCATGTATGACAAATGGGCACTTACCCTTGTTTCAGACCTGTGCAGTATTTTGAAGCCAGTCAGTAGACTTGAAGGTTCAGTAACAAAATCAGAGGTTGGAAAATACAATTTGTAAAAATGAGTTAGGATTACTTATGAATTATGTATTTGATACACAAATATGGAAAAAAAATGGAATAGAAAGAATAATTATAATATGTGACCTGATCTGCCGTAATGATTCGGAAGTCGGCGTTCTATTTATTGAGATACGGGATGAATATGTTGAAAAACATCAAAAATATACATTTTTCTTTTTTGGTCTTATTTGAAAGAAAAGGTCTTTAAAATTAATCTCTCAAAGTTTCATCAAAGAAATAATTGTGAAAATGTACTTAAATGGTGCTGCCTGATGCTGCTGGCCAGCAAGACTGAATCAAGTTGGTCAATGAGTTCTTTGGCTCTAGTGCTGTGTCTTCAGTCTGATTTAATGTATTTTTCTAAGTGTCTAAATGCCTGCAGTAAAATGTTGTTGTTAAATACTGGGTGCATCTCTTTGGATGCTATGGATTGTTAAAGATATCAACAAAAACTGACAAAAACTTTAAATGCTTAAATGTGCTACCGTAATTCAAACGACTGTAACTTGACAACCGTTTAAGATACAACTTACACCAAGGTATCATTTTAAAGCTTATTTTCTCTTCTTATTAATGCTTTTGAATTGTGGGTCACTGTGACTCATTTTGCCAGATTGGGTCACATATGCATCCAATGTGTTTTTAAAGGTGAAAGATCAAACTTTTGGTGAATGGTTACCTTGTAATCACACACTCTTGTCCTTTCTGTGTTTTTAGACCCAGTACAGCTCTCCCCTGGTCTCCCAGTTGCGGCAGTATAGTGACCTGCCCCCATTAACCTTAGACTCTATTCGTGACCGGGTCCTCTATGTGCTCAAACTTTATGACAAGATCAACCCTGAGAAGGTAAGTTGCCATTATCATATGTGCTTAATAGTCAGACCTGGTCTGCAGTGCCCCTAACCGTGCTGTGTACTGTTTCTCTGTTAGCTTCAGGTCTCATCCCATTTCATGAAGGATTTGGGGCTGGATAGTCTAGACCAGGTGGAGATCATCATGGCCATGGAAGACGAATTTGGTTCGTATTTGCTATTTTTGTCCGGGATTCAGTAACCACTGTTCTCAGTGACGCGGGAATGTGGATAAAGAACCCCAACCTTCGCCTGATCCAGTGTTATCTGTATTATATCCTGATCAGATTTTAGCCAAATGCATGAACACTTGGTGCTAACGTCTCTCTGGTCAGTGGGGCATTGGAGGGGAGAGACAAATGCATCTCAGATCGTCTCTTGAAGTGGTTTGAGGAATCAGATTCATGTTATAAATGTCTCTTTGGTGTGTGAACACCTGCATTTTTATGTCCTGATCCAGATATAATCCTGATGAAGGAGATACTGAAGTGACAGTGAAAGGGGGTCATAGTGAATAGTCCGGTTATGTGTAGCACAAACACCAGGTTAACTTCATCTCTTTTGATTACTGTGTAAATCATTGGGCTCAAACAGTTTTACAGTGTGGTGAAATACAGCATCACTGTTCTGCTGGTTTTAGTCTTCTCGTCTAATCTTGTAAAGGAAACCAGTATTTTCCCTCCATTGTTATTATCTGAACATGATTCAGTTTGTAAAGTGTTTTTTCATTCCCACAACTTTTTAAATAGACGTTGTTCCATTTTAGTCTGTTGTGTGGATACTGAACAGAAGCTAAATGGCAGACTTTTAAATGTGGGCAATAGTACTCGAGAGTTAAGTGTGTGCTTTTTCGACAGCCTGTGT
This sequence comes from Phenacogrammus interruptus, assembly GCA_037974425.1. Lineage (NCBI taxonomy): Eukaryota > Metazoa > Chordata > Actinopteri > Characiformes > Alestidae > Phenacogrammus > Phenacogrammus interruptus. Next base: position 20,504,734 of record JBBPCW010000084.1, on the reverse strand, counting down.
GTGCATTTTGTTGGAGAAAGTGAAAATAACCCAAGATGCTAGTTCTGCAGTTGCAGTAAAGCCAGCTGCCTTTTGTCAGAAATAGTTTTAACTTGTAGTGAATTCAAAAATCCTGTATATTCTGTGTTTGTTGCTGTAAATCATAGATTCCACTGAAGAGTAGAGTTTGCGTATTTGCATTCTGTGAAGCTTGAGATACTAATATTTTGAAAACATTAATAATCTTTTGAAAATAGTTTGAAATGGTGTTGCAGTAAAGCTGGCTGCCTTTTGTCAGAAGTAGTTTAACTCGTGGTTCCCTAGTGGTGGCGCTGTCTTAAGTGTGGGCTCTATGATTGGGAGTTCCATCCTTGCTAAAGCCACAAAAGCGCAGTTCTCCCTCTCCCTCTCCCTCATTCTCTCTTTGGGTCGAACTGCCCTCCACTCAGATGCTAGGCAGTGTATCTTTCAGCTTATGTAGCAGAATTGAGGCTTAGTCGTCGTCCCCCACCCCAAGTGCGTTGAACTGTTCAGTGGTGGTGTGTTAGCAGCAGTTTGCCAACTGCCATTTTTTGTGGTATTTTTGTTGGGGAGGTCCTCGGTAGTGTGTGGATTTGGATGATACTAAACTTGGGGGAAATCTCCCCAAAAGTGATTTTACTGTAGTTTTTTGAAGTTGCTGACACAGCACCTAAATTGGATTAGTGTGACATGAATGAATGTTGTCAGATCTGAGCTCATCTACTACATATCCTGTATTTATAGTAGTGTATTGAGTTGGCAGGGGCTTCCAGTGTTTGAACTCCAGTTTGACTCATTCCTAACTCCTAATCCTCCCCGATTAACGCTATTCTGGGTTAATGCACAATTTTTTACGTTGTCCGTTCTTATGAGTAACGTTTAATGTAAATGTTTGTTTAGCTCATCCTACTTGTGTCTGTGGGTCCAAGACGGTTTGCCTTGTTTCTCCTTGTAGGTTTCGAGATTCCTGATGCAGAGGCAGAGAAACTGATGTCTCCTGAAGAGATCGTTCAGTACATCGCAGACAAGAAGGATGTCTATGAATAAACTTTTGTTATTTCCTGTAAGTCGACCAAATGTGTCCTAAATGGTCAGATATGCTTTAACGTTTTTTTTGTAGGCGCCTTGAGATTTGATTTGTTTCGGGGTTGTTCCCAAGAGCACTGACAAGTTTGCTAAGGAATCTCTTTGGTGTCAAAACCAATTATGGTGTGTTCCTACTATTCTATCCCTTATAGTGTGTAAGAGGGATCATGTTTAGTGTGATGGCTTATGCTGTGTTTATAGTTGGCATGTTTACATTCTGTAAGAAGCTTGAAATACTTTCCAGTTAATATTTTGAATATTTTTTTCTCCTCTTCCAGGTACAGAGTTTTGTGTGGTGAGGCGTGAAAGATGGCGACGACGTCGGCACACTGTTTATTTTATTCAGACGTGCGAGCATAAATCTGTAATCCTGTTTTGGTCTCTGTTCTTTGTGACGGGCAGAATCTGCCTCCCACGCTGTCGAATGCTACTAGTTCCCAGTTTGAATTCACATAAATATTACCATAATAAAGTCTTTGAATCCTTTATTTTGATTTCAACACATGAGTTCCTTTTTTGCCCTTTTCACTTACATCAATCATCCAAACCTTTGCTGTGTTGTAAGTAAATTAGAAGCATGTCTTCGCTTCAGTGGTCCTGGATTGGAAAACCCCTCCCCTGAGAACCCACTGCTTGATTCAGGTATTCTGTGCCCCAACACACCTGATCAAGTTTAGGAAGAGCGTGATGGGTAGCTGATGAACTACATTACATGTTGGGGCAGGGAGTAGTTAAAACACTGCAGCACAAACGACATGGCGTCCATGGATAGAAGCTTCGCAGGACTGTCTGAAAGAGGAGATAAATGTTCACAGCTTTACTGATGTTGAGGCTTGAAGCTGCCATCGTAGACTTTGAGTCGGAAATCTGATATCATTCCAATTAAAATTTCCTAAGGAGCTTTGAGCTTGAAAATGAAGTTGTAAAGTCAGTTACCAGAGAACACTGCCCTCAAGCTTTGCTGAGAACTTCCTGCCAATCTCTACACTCAGTATCTGGAGGGCACTCTCGAAAGGTCAAAATAATTGTGGGCTTAGGAGCTTATGTGCAAAGTTGTGGTTAGATGGTCAATGTTATTTTTATAAATATTATCCTTCTTTTCTGATCACAGGACAGCAATATTGCTTTCAGTTGAAACACCGATTCAAACTGGTTCTAATGCTTCCTCCTTTCTGTTGCTGACCAACTTTACTAAGAGCTATTCAGCTCACCAACCAGTCAGTACAGCAGCAGCAGGGGTTGACCAATGTGGGCAGTGATGTGCAAATGCAAATATTAAAATCTTTAATGTAAATTAACACGGATAAGTAGAAATGGGGACTACGTCTACATGGATTAATGTCATGGAGTGCAGTAAAATGTTTAGAATGCAGTCACACAACAATTTAAAACCATTTTTAAGTGTCACACAACAATTTAAAACCATTTTTAAGTTGAAGAACTACATTGTACATCATTTACAGCTGACCAATATCAATTATGGCCTCTTGCTAGTCATCCAACATGGAGGAAAACCTAGTTTAGGCCAAGCTGTGTAACAAACTGAAGACAACCTGAACATAAAAAGTATTAATTTAGTACTAAGTTGGCTGACGCTCTTATCCAGAGCGACGTACATCAGTGCTGAAGTCCACAACTGTTTCTTAAACCTGTAAACAGCTTAAATCCACGTCAACTATTCAACCGAGATACTGCACGTTCGTGCACCTATACAACATCTGTCAAATGATACCTGAACGTTATAAGCCATAGAGAGAAGTCAAGAGAAGAGAAAGGAAGAGATTTTTTAAGAAGACGAGGTAGTTAGTCACCAAGGTGCTCTTTGAAGAGGTGGGTCTTCAGGCGGCGCTTGAAGATTGCGAAGGACTCCGCAGATCGGACCGGAAGAGGGAGTTTGTTCCACCACTGGGGGGCAAAGACTGAGCAGCGGCGGGGCTGGGGGCTTGGGACGACCAGCACTGACAGCATAGGAGTGGGGGGGCGGGGGGGGGGGGGGGGGGGGGGGAAGGGGGGG
>JBBPCW010000084.1:20484745-20495331 GCA_037974425.1 Phenacogrammus interruptus | reverse complement strand
TCTCTCTCTCTCTCTCTCTCTCTCTCTCTCTCTCTCTCTCTCTCTCTCACACACACACACACACATACACACACACATAGATAGATATTCGTATTTTTGTGTTTGTGTGGTATTTAGGTTTAAACAAATGAAATTTTTTTTTTATAGACAGATGGAATGATACATAAACGAAAGAAAGCTAGCTAGCTAGATAGACAGACAGACAGACAGACAGACAGACAGACAGACAGACAGACAGACAGATAGATATGTATCTATATACATCAGATAGACGTAAGTGATGAGACCATTGGGTCCTCACAAAGGACATTTACAAACTAATGTAGCGCCACACATACCGAGAGAGAGAAAGAGAGAGAAATAGGGAGAGAGGGAGAGGGGGCGGGAGGACGACGACGACGACGACACACACACACACACACACACACACACGCACACACACACACACACGCACACGTGTTTCATTTGTCAGCCCGAGCAGTGCGTGAGCAGTGTGTGAGCAGTGTGAGGTCTGTGCCGCTGCCTCGGCTCGGTGTGTTGGCGAGAGAGGGCAACATGTCTCTAAAGACCCATCCAAGCCCACCCGGAACAGCCCCCAGAGTCCGAGCTCCTGTTCGACCGTGACTTCGCGGACCCCGGGGATGCCTCAGGACACAAGATGCGTCTGTTCGCCGCTCAGCTTCTGCTGATCTCCACAGCAGGTGAGTGGAGAGAAAGCCTGACTCAGATACACCTCCAGTCTCTCACACTGCTGGGTGTAGGGGAAGAGGGGGTCGCAGCCATGCCCACCCAGTGCTGTTACTTCAGGAGAAGAAACCCTGAGGTGTGTTTATAGGCAAAGTGTAGCAAACGTCTAAGACTACTAGTCAATAACAATTTGTTGTTATTATTTACTGAGGTGTATTTGATTACAAACGATATTATCTGACAATTTATCAAACAGCTTCAGTGAAAAGTAGAACAGAATGTAATTTCTCAGTGTTCCTCTTTTGAAAGTGTGACTGAAACTCCACAAGTCTGTGCAGGAGCCTGAACAGATCAGATCGACCCCAGGAATTGTCTGAATACACACTGTAGCTTAAAAACTGGCCTATATGCTTCCACATGGTCAGTGCAACAGATATCTTTCAATTTAGTGATTGAAGAATTGTTCGGAATGTTAAATTTTTATTTGTCTTTGTTTAAAATTCGAAAATATTCAAAAATATTGACCAGGAGCCAACACTGATACGTGTATGTGTGTGTGTATGTGTATGTGTGTGTGTGTGTGTGTGTGTGTGTGTGTGTGTGTGTATAAAATACATAAAAGTACAACACCTGGTCACTACTCACCTTTGGCACATCGTTATTAGTACATGTACATCAGTTAGAGATGCCAGATGTGTTGATGTACATCTTAACTCGGACCCACAGTTCTCTATAAACACAAGAATATTTTCTTCTTCTGCAGGTAACCTCCTCTCAGAAGTGCTAGGAGATTGTGGAGAGAAAGCAGAAGTTCTCGAAGAGAGGAACGGCTCGATTTGGTACTCTTTTCCGACTGGTTTATACTCACACAACCTTACATTTGGTGACACTCCTGGAGACACCGAAAACGTCACTTGTACATGGATTATAAATGCACGGGAGAATCAGAGTGTTTGGATAGATCTTATTCATTTAGATGAGGACACCAGCCTGCGGATAACGTTCAGCAACAAGGCAGTCCAGGAGCATGCCAAGGGGACACTGGTTACAGGCACTGGGAGAACGACTGTGGAGTGGAGTTGGAGAAATTACACCAGAGCTGCAGAATTATACCTCAGTAAGTCTGACAACAGCAAATCCTCAGCATTCATTCAATGGATTTAAACATGCAAGTTATATACTGATAGTAAAATCTGAACATTCTCCACAATATACGTGCTCATACTCACACCAGCAGGACATTTCACTAGAAGGAGCCAATAAAGTTGCTTTTGTATGCATCACTGAAAGGGAGGAAGCTGACACCAGCAGGATGTCAGTAGTAAAGGGTAATTCCAAAGTACAGTAATCCCCCAGTTTTTGCGGGAGTTATGTTCCAAGAGCACCCGCATGTAGTGAAAATCTGTGTAGTGAGTTTTGGTAAAAATGCCTAAAAATCCCTATTTTTATAATGTAACCCCTAAATATGCCCCCAAATATGCACCCAGAACACTTTCATTTCATTTTAAACTGAGTTTAATGCATTACCCTTAATGAAAATGTAAAGGTAAACCCGTACTCACCTTTTAATTTAAATTCCCCGCCGAGATATGCAACTCGGAAGGTCGTGGGACAAAAGTATTGGGACACTGCGGTGAGGTGAAGTTTTCGGGGCATAACCCCTGATCTACTCGGGCTAAAATTACAAATGAAGGCTTGTTGGAAAGTTCTCCTGAAGTGCACCACAGAGAAATCGTGCTTGGAGGCTCAACCGTGGTGTAGAATTCGGAAAAAGGGCTTCTATGTCGGCTACAGCCTGCCCTGAGTCTCCTTGTCTGAAGACATCCAGAAAAAAAATATTTATTGTCACAAAGAAGCAAAAAAAGGTAGAGGATATTTGGAGTTCCCACATTATTTTGGGGAGTTCTGAGTAAAACTATGAGTTTGGTTCTCAAAAAAAATCTGCGTGTGACTGAATCCGTGACTCCTGATCCGCATTAAACTGGGGGTTTACTGTATTTGTTGTTCTAAATGTGTTTATATGATTACTCAATTAACTGATATATTATTCATATATATATATATATATATATATATATGTATGTATGTATATCAGTTCCTTCAACTGCACTACATCTAAAACAGACGTTAGACACTGGCATTAAATCTAATCTAGACCTTGAGTGCTTCAGAGCAGTTCTCAGACATATTGTCCTTGTTTACGCACCGTTTGTTTCTAAGTTTCCAGGTTTGATTTTGAGCATTTCCTTCAGTCCTGGAATTCTTTGCCTGGAGTATTGAAGAAATTCCTGTTTCCTCTAATATCTGTATGTGTTTCAGGATGGAACACGTCAGAGGATGGTGGTGATTTAGCCTGGGTTCCTCACAAGCCCTCAGACAGTGACCCTGTATCCCCCTCTCCGGACACTCTAAACGAGGAGACCCGTACAGCAGACATTTTGGGGTATGACAGTGCGGTGTCCCCTAGTGTGAACACACTTTGGGACCTAAGAGCACAACAGGGTGGAGGTGTGTCTGCGTCAGCCGATAAGAATGGACTCCTCGTTCCACAGGAAGGCACACACAATGGGCAGGAAGTGGCTGGAGCTGCAATCTCTGACCTTGCACACAGCGTCACACACTCATGGGCTGAGAGAAACACTCAATCCACTCTCTCCTACACACACGAGAAGAGTCGTATGGTTACACCCACTTTGCCTTTCTCGAAATCGCCACCACGCACAATGGCTGGGCGCTATGAGGTTGCTATGGCAACAAGAAAGTATTTGAATAGGGAGACTGACAGTGTATATACAGACATGCAGGCCATTGACCCTAACAAGAAAACAGTTACAAAAATGTACCCTGATGGACAAAATGGCACTCTATTAAATACTGTCTCTGTGGCGACCTCCCAAACCGTCAGTCTAACTGAGTCCATTACGGAGGCTTTAGCTTTAAAAAATGTCCCCAAAGAGCAGGCCTCATATAGTGCTACTGAAAGGGACATTACCATGACAACCTCCACTGATGAGAGTGTTTCCTTGGTGACATCCAATGAGCCTCATGCAACTACTCTTGCAGATGCACTAGAGATGGAAACTGATCAAACCAGTGGCTCTCTGAGATTGACTCAGCCTAACCAAGACCTTTTTGTTCAAACACACACATCAGTTTTTGATGATTCCTACACCATTCCTGATGTTACCCATGATCTGAACAATGTGTCTACATTTTCTCCTCAGAATGCTTCTGAAAGTCCGTTCTTGAGAACCAGAGAGGAGTATACACACACTCCCAACACACAGCCCACCCTAACTGTGCACTCTCTGGGCCCAACTAGCAAAGACATCTTACACACGGTTCAAAGCGAACAAACCAGTTCAACGTTTATGCCTAGTATTACAAACCAAGCAGGGTCCACGGATACACTTGACCATGACACACACCACACCGCTGATCCTTCAAGTGCCGTCTCACCATCCGTGTCAACAACACCTTCAGAGTTGCCTTTGACTTCCCTCACTTTGGCTTCACCTTCTCCAAACACAGTGAGGCAAGGAAGAGAGAGAGAGATGAGTTCAGCAAGCTCCACCCTTTTGTTTGATGTGACCACCCCTTGGGTTAGGCTTACACCGACCCCTGACTTGATAGTGCAGGATAGAGTCACAACAGAGGAGCCTCTATATAATACAAGTGAACAAGAATCTGATGGAGCCACATTCACACACAACACTGAAGCATCTATATCAGAGACTCAATCATATATACACAAACAACAGAAAACCCTGACGAATACACTTGGTCCTCATGTCTTTCATAAGTATCCCACAGAAGCCGACACTGTCTTTCCTCAGTACACAAACATCCCTCAGACTGAAAGCAGTGGTAATGACATTAGTGTCTCATTAGGTCCCATGATACCTGTTAGCATTTCCACATCTGCTAGTGGCCAAACTGGATCAATGAAGGTTGCTCATGGAGACACTGATGGCCTCATAGGGACTGAAAGGAATCCTGTGACTCCTACAACTCCTAGTCCTGTAATTAGCCTCAACTCTGTAAACAGCACTGGAGAAGATGTTAGCACCAGCACACCTTCACAGTGGGGTGCAAGCCAGACTCCAGCTGCGAGTACCCCTTTAATGACCACTCCACGGGCCCCGACACCAAACTCACACCATCTCACTTCAAGCCAGAATGGAGCAGTCCTCCATACACATGTTCCAACTGAACATCCCAGGACATCGACCTCAGCATCACTGATGAGCACAAATTCGTTTCAGGGTCAGACTGGATCACAGGCACCTTCAGCATCGACCCAAACATCTTCGGTCCATTCCGTCACTCTCAAAACTGACAATGGCTGGTTGCACAAGGGACGAGTTTTCGTTGTGGAGGATCAGCCAGCTGTTATCAAAGGTAATACTGTTTTCACAATGACGTTTACACTGTTTACGGTTTATATCCATGGTTAAATGACTGTAATGGTTAAATTACTATTCTATTTGAAATTCGACGAGAAGGATTAATCAAAACACCCATTTCCATCCGTGAATTGAATAAACACCGAAATAAATATGTTTCTGTTAGGATTTTAATGTTTTATCATTACAGTTTCAGAAAGGCAATATTATAGATGCCAATGATCTGAAAAGCTGAAAAACAGTTGATAGTAAAAAGTAATTTCTGTCTGTAGTGTCTTGTTTAAGTTCCACAAATTTTGTGATATTTTATCCATTATTGTTTCTTTGTTTTTCAGTGAGAGTAAGATATTATTCTGTTTCTATTTTAGTGGAAACCTTTCAAGTGTTGTTACAAGTTGTGTTGGACGGAAACTCTCCCACTTATGTGGAACTGGAGGTAAAGTTCATTTTGGGTAATCTTCTCAAAATTGTAGGCATTTTATACATAAAGCAAGCATTCATTCATTTCCTGATCTCCAGTTTAATGCAGATTCAGTAAACAAGAACCTACCAATGGAACCTACCATTTGCCAAGCAAATTCACGGGTCCAAAATTGGTGGCGCTCATTTACAAAGACTGAACAACATTTATTTTTAGAAACAACCTACAGTGTGTTATTAGAGCTGATCCACATTATAATGGCCCAGTGGAACGAAAATGGCACAGATCAGTGGATTCTTCTGGGAATCTTTCACAGCTTGTCTTGGACGTGTGTCTAAATGTAGACTGTTATGGATATAACACACACTGAATAATTCTTGATGTTTATGGATCATTGTTAATCCTCCTTGGTACAGGTGGAGCCATTTCTACACAAAGTAGCAGGATACCAAAGCCAGCAGGTGACCTGGCACAGGTAAGCCCATGAAAAACTGAAGCCCATGTAGGTACCCGATACCTTCTTACGGAGCTTTTTTTGCTTAAAGCTGATTTGACCCATACATTTTCAAGGTGTTAATAGTCTTAAATAGACTTGAAGGTTTGCTTATGCAATTTATTCCACTGTATTACATCTCTAAAAATGTACAACAGTAAATGTGATATTAAAGTTTGCTTATTTAAAAGATCACATATACAGGCCAAACATACTTTGGCTGGTAAATGAGATTTTCTTTACTTTAATGGCTCATGAATTAAAAGTATTTTTATTGAACCAGCAGCTGTGATGTCAAGCTTGCAAATGTCGCATGAGTGGTTGTCAAATCATGTGCTGTTTGCTCAATCGATTTGTGTATTGATGTTTAGTGGTCCAGTGCTCCAGATGGTGGTTACGTTCTGCACAGTGGAGGCTCTCCCCTGGTTGGGTAGGGTGGATGCCCTTTTGCATGAGGCAGGGCTCAGCCCACTGCCCCGAGATGGAGTATTTGTAGGTGGGGTCAGGGTGAAAAACATCACCATAGGAGGTGAGACCACAGGTTGTATGAATTCTCTGTATTAACAAATGAAGCTTGGTTCACTAAATTACACACCACACTTAATACCGTGAATTTGTGATTACCTAAATGAAATTCAGCTCAAAAAAGGCTTTAACCGTTTGCATATTGTCATACTGTCCATTGTGTGCCCATGTTTATTTCCTTCTCTCAGGCTTGCACAGTGACGTGTGTTCATGGCTATTTATGTGCCCGTCTGGATTCCAGTGCGTGTCTTCAGAGGGCAATGCCAGCTGCAGGTCACTTTGTCATTCTGAGTACTGCAAACACCATGGCATCTGTGTCCATCGTCCTGGGCAGCAACCCATCTGCCAGTAAGTGCCATGCTAGAAAAAACGAATTTTTGTTACTTCAGACCATGCTTTCGCTATTATAAGATAAGATGATACCGGATGTTTGTAGGAGGAGAGAGAAGTCTGGGAACTTCTTCATAAACTAGATGGCCAATCCACCCTTCATGATGGATGGCGATAGGGATGAAAGAGATGGAAGGAGTACATAAAAAACACATAGTTTTGTGGAAGTTTGTGGGGTTGTTCTTCAAGGTTTTAGGCCCTTTAGTTCCAGTGGAGGCTTATGGTAACACTACAGCATAAAAAAGACATTTCTGACCATTACATATTTACAACGTTGTGAAAACAGTTTGGGGAAACTCTTAGTATTCTGACATGAATAGTCCATAAAGACTTGCTTTGTGTTTTGTATGAAGGAGCTCATGTGGTTTGCACTAAACCCTGTCCTCAACCCAACTCAACACCGTCGAATTGAAATGCTGATTGTGAGCCGTCACTCTCTACATCAGTACCAGACTTCATAAATGCTTATAGCGCTGCATAGGAATGTAATTAGACAGAATCATATTAAAAGCCTTTTCAGAAGCATGAAATCTGGTTTTGGGATGTGCAGGTGTCCACATATTTCTGGCCAGAGTAGCTATGTGTAATAATTCTGGTGATAACTTTGTTTCTTGTAGTTGTGGTTTTAGTGATACAGTGAAAAAAAAACAGTCCCTGTTCTGTTGATGGTATGTTCACTGTAGGTGTCCTGTTGGTGAGGACTTCTGGTTTATGGGCCAGCGCTGTGACCTCCGCATGACCCGACAGCGACTGGTTGGCGTCTGCTTTGGAGTGCTGCTTGCTGCAGCAGCCCTGATGGCCGCCTTGTCTTATCTGGCTGTACGTCGCTTTAAGAGCATGCTTATTCAGGCCAAAGTGGACCAAACACGTAGCAGGTATGTCATACACACACACACACACACACACACACACACACACACACACACCTACTTTACCTCTCTCTGAAAAAATAACCCTTGTTAATCTAAGCACATGTACACACTCCTATAATGTGTTTCCCTGATTTTATTATTGGAAAAGATTTGCAGGAAATTGTCGGGCAGTTTAAACAAACCTTGGGTTTGAAGGACACAGTGATACAAGGGAGGGGACTGAATGGCCCACACTCCCACACACATGTATGTTCGTAAATATCACATTAAACCCACTCTTGGAAATGAAAGCATGAATTCAGTGCTTCGTACAATTTTTTAAAATATTTTCATATTTTATACACAGACGTGACATTCACAAATAAACAAATACTGACAGTAAACAACATGGAACAAGTGCTAATTTTGACCCTCATACTCCATACTAATTGTGGCGAGTTATTTTAGATAGTATTTCCTAAACATGTTTTAGCTGATCATGAAGAATGGAGAGTTTCCTCGATCATAGGGGCATGCACAGCACTGGGAACATAGGGCTGTGTCCAGAACACAGGGCCCTGGAAACACAAGGCCCTGCAATTTTAGGGCCTTGAAAACAAAGAGGCTCTGAAAACATGTGGCCCTGGAAACCTGGGGTGTTTCCTAAACATTGAAACAAACATATACATGTGCTCTGGGAACACAAACCCCTGGAAGGTCAATGATGACCCCTGATAATCATTTAACTAAACATTAATGAACTAAATAAATGCAACAGTGAGTTAATGTTAGTCAGCTGTTTTGTCACTGTTTTTATATTAGCCTTATATTTGGGAAGGTTTGGGTGGTGTCCCTGCATTACCACTGACACTGAAAACTTACCAAAGGCCAAAGGTCAAATATCGAAGGTTCCCTACTGTTTGTTCCCTGAAATGCTTGCACATGTGCATTCCAACAGTGGGGATCCACAACAAGACCAGCCGACATATTTATTGGTCCCCAACAGTGTACATATGAATCCCAGAAACCAATTAGGTTCCCTCACCACACAAACAGGCCTGTTCCGTTTACCTCCCTCTTATTCGGACTGCATAAGCATCTTCAAGCTGATCCTACATGATTGACCTTTGTTTTGTGTTGGATAAGCAACACAATGGTCTACATATGAATCATTCAAGCATAACAAAGCTGTATTTACCAGTGAAGAAACAGGAGCAGATGATTCCAGATGATCAGGCGGTGATCAGTACACTTGTAGTGCTGAATGCTGAGTGGGTGGAATATTATTTCCATATAAAATATAACAGTATAAAAGTGCGTCTTGAAATGGTAAAATACCGCTGTACTTGCAGGTGGGAGGTTTCAAAGTAGCCAAACCGAGAATGTTATTTATTTCTCCTTGACGCTGCATGACTGCTCTGTGTCTTGCCTTCGTTTTTTTGTGTTTTAAACATTTTCATTATCTCAGTTTATTTAGTATTAGTAAGCTGTGTCCTAAACATCTGGGTAATGAGTTTTTTTAACGTTTCTTTTGTGCATGTCTTTGTTTTGGCTCGCCGCACGCTGCTAGTGCTAACACACCGCGTCGTGTTTGGGTAAAAAACAAAACCGAAAAATGCTTATTTTTATAGTGTAAACCCGCGCAAATCTGAATATGCGCCCAAATCTGCTCACCGCAAAAATGTTAGTCTTATAAACTTTCCTGCTGGATGGCTTAGCAGCGAAACAATTTAAGTAGAACATCAGGATCTGCAATCCTGGCCTGTTGTTCTTCTCCAGATCACTCTGCGTCTGGCTCGTTCGTTTAGGAAGCTACATACTGTCTGTGTACTGAGTACATTTGGCTGTACTCTGTGTGTGTGTGTGCCTGAGAAGTTACCGCAGGTTTAACCACTTTGACGAGCTCTCGGCTCGTTTTTGGGGAAGGTCCTGGCCAGGTTCAGAGGACTCACTGGACAACCCTGGTTTCACTCGCTCTGATGAATTACTGCACATGAGAGCACTGGACCGCACCTGCTGTTACCATGACGACACTCTCTCTATTGCCTCCACGTACCAGGACAGTGTCTCCCAACTCAATACTGTATATCCTCACAGGTATGTTCTCAACACACACAACTGTATGGCTTTATGTCTACAAAGAGAACACAATCTTCGCCTGAGCCTAAAAGGCCCTTACACAAAGCGTAAAGGATTTTTTGCTTGTTTACACTCTCCCTCCTGTCTGTGGTAATGTGCTCTCGTTAGTTCTTGCTCTTGTGTCTAGTTTGTTGGCATGCCTTTTGATTCTTTCAGTTGTTCCTCACCCGTATTCCTCATGGCTTTGTTTTGTTCCTGGCTTGGCACTCAAATGTGGTGTTTATTGTGGAGTGTATAGTTTGTGTTTGGCTTTGTATAGTTAACTTTTCCCTTTTCTTGCTTTGCCTGTTAGTCCTTCTCACCACCTTGTGACAGATTACAATTATAAACAAACTGTTCCCCCCTCTATAGGGATTAGTTGTGCTGAGGATGCTGGGACATGTCCCCCCCAGTGAAGCAGCCCAACAACCAGTATGAAATTAAGGCAGAATTTGTTGATCAGAGGGAGTTTGGCTTTGCATGTGTTGCTAATCAGGACCCTAATCAGGACCCCAGTGAACGTAGCATTGGCAGCACACCCTCAGCTCAATCTACAGGTGCTGGTATTTGTCACACAGGGGCAGCTGGATGGCCTAGCAGTTAAGGCATCTGCCCTGTGACCAGAAAGTCCGGGTTCGATCCCCAAGGCCGCTAGGCACCGCTGAGGTACCCTGAGCAAGGTACCGTCCCACACA
>JBBPCW010000084.1:20378910-20391010 GCA_037974425.1 Phenacogrammus interruptus | reverse complement strand
AGAGGAGAGAGAGAGAGAGAGAGAGAGAGAGAGAGAGAGAGAGAGAGAGAGAGAGAGAGAGAGAGAGATGCAGAGAACCGTGTTGCGTTTCCATATGCTAAGTGCTACTCCAGGCTAGCCTGAAGGGTGCGGGTGTTTTTGCTAGGTTTGCTCTCTGACTATGCTAATTACAGACGTTAGCAAGTGTACTAAATGAGAAAGTTACAGGGGCAACAGAGCATAAGTGCCCGCCCGTCTCTGAATGTCTGCAGCGGCCAGTGAGGCATGCAGGGCTTTTAAAGCCCATAAACAACCACAGCGCCATCAGAGCACCCAATTGAGCAATTACTTTGATTGGCATTAATGAGGGCACATCGGATTAGGCCTGATCTTCTCTAACTGTTAGAGGGTTTAAGTTGTTCTCTGAGGTCGCAGCATGCCAGTAAGTACAAGAAATCGATCACTCACTGGTTCGACAAGCACTTAGCAAGTGTTTTTTATTGTACCAAACCTATTAAATGTGTTGATGGAGTTTTCATTTACAATGACATTCAAGACTTGAGTATGCAAGTAGCCTAGGCCTAAACATCAGCCTCCTTATGACACATATTCAGATTCAATGTGTTGTACAAGATCCCAAAAGGTTTAAGTGTTTTTCTCACAGAAAGTCTCAGTATTGTCCGATTTTCTGATAGATATATCAGTCGGGCCCTAGTCAGGACCCATCAAAGTGCATCTGGAGCCTTTATTAGTCACTAGTTTTCAACATTAATCTACACAATTAATTAAGTGGTGTTTAAATGGGTTATATATTGTTCACAGTGGTGGTGAATGGAACCAGGCATCCGAATAGTGTAATGTCTATAAATCCTCCATCACAGTTATTACATGAAATGATTGCCAGTGTAAGTGCTTTTTAAAGATTCAAGATTCAAGATTCAAGATAATTGTCACATGCAGTCATACAAGTACAACACACAGTGAAATGTATCCTGAACCGCTCCTATTACTGACTGTGCAAACATTAAAAACAATAGTAAATTCTACGTTAAATTCTAAAATTCTAAAATTAAAATCTGGATGGATGTTTCCCGGGTGGCACAGCCAATCCAAGAGTCCAAGAGTCCTAGTCTAAGCTGTCCTATAACATTGCGTTAGTGGCAGTTTGAAAATACGTTATGGCTCTTTATCGGAAAAAGCATGTCCTCGTCTTCCCAGGCGTCCCGGTGGTGGTGGTATCATGTGTTTGCGGAAGTCTGTAGAATTAGACCCAATGAAATTAGAGAGGAAATTGGAGGGTAATGGCATTCATGCTGAAGATTTACAAGCAAGTTCTCCCAAATATTTCCCAAAGAAAGATTTATATTACATATATATTACAAATATATTACATATATATTACATGCAAACAGATTGGTCAGGTTAGTGATGGGTTTGTTTGTGTTGTATTCACCACCACTGTAAAGAAATCAAGAGTGTTGATGTTTCTGTAAAGTGAATAATTCTGTTTTACCTTTCAACTTCTGAATTAAGGAAAAAAAAAAGGAATTCTGTCGTTCATTTCCCACAGTGTTTCACAAGGGCCATGACTTTCAAACGCCTTAAGACTGAACTTGCTTCAGATTTTGAATGGAAGTGTGATATATTCACACATTCTTGTTAATGGAGTGTTTCCTAGTGCAGTCCGCGTGGACCCCCAGTGGTGGTCCATCACAGCTGCACCAGGCGTTAGCTTGTTTTAGGTGTACTGGGGCAGGGACACAGAAAAATTATGGATCATGTGGGGGGTCCCTAGTGAATGGACTGGGAAACACTGAGCTAAGAGGTTCAGTTATTTACCTTCTCAGTGAAGAGCTGTCGGTCACGATTAAAACAACGGAACTAAATGTTCTTAATCACTTGGCAGGTAACTGGCAGTCTGCACGACGATGATGCATATGTTTATATTCTGTCAACAATTTGTCAAAATGGTGTCAAAAGCAAGACATTAGAGTAGAATGGTAGTAATTCTCAATTTTGGAGCTGATCTTTATGAAATGTGATTGGTTGGGAAAACATTTCTCTGTACAGAATATGTCCATATTCCTTCAGAAACCCATATGTAGGATTTTATCTTCAGGTTCTTTTTGGGTTTATAAGGTTGTGAGGGCCATTACAAAACCCACATCCATTAAATAAACCAGAAGTGTTTGGTTTTAGTGAAAGTAGAGGCCTTTTCTATCACAATGAAATATGTTGTAATATCAGCATAGAGGGGAATATGAATAGTAGGGATGACCCAGATCATTCCAATACTCAAGCGTTTGTTGGATTGGCAATCAATTTTATGAAGTTGGTGTGAAGACATGAAAAGCTTCATTAATTATTACGAATGCTTAAGTGTAGCAGTTCATATCTAATAGTTTTGAGTGTTTTCGTGTGAGTGACACTAAAACCAGTTGATCAAAGCCTCAAACCTGTTTGTCAGATGGATTCTGGCACCGGAGGAGGAGGGGTGTTGATGTCTACAGTGCTGAGACCGTAAATAAAATAATTACTCTGATTTGCTAAAAGCTCACAAAACCCGTGGTTGAACATGAGGCTACTGGTTATATATTGGTTATATTTATAAATGAGGGTGGTTTTGAGTGTTGTTCCAAAATATTCAGAAATATCAACATATATTTGTTTATTGTTCCTTCTGGCAAGCCATCCGGTTAACGTGTTTGAACAACTGTGGTCCTGATGGTGCAAGAGTTTCTCTGTAGATCTTTTTCTGTCCTTCTCCCTTGGTGTAGAAATAACACACTTTTTCCAGGCAGGTTCATCTCATCAGTTGTTTGAGGCGTTTTATTATTACCTCAATAATCCTTTTATGTGCAGCTGCATATTTATAGCCTTCGCCTGATTTATGAAGCTCAGCAGCCTTTTGTCTGATTTCACTGATGATTCTCTGATCTTTCTCATATTCATAGATTAGTAAGGGATTTTTGCAGGTGTGACATCACAGTTGCATCCTAATATATGTAGTCATTTCGGATCCTAAAAGTGTCAGATGTGAAGGAAAAGTGTCAGTAACTGAGTAGTGCTTTATTGACAACAGTGGTTTACTTTATTGCTCATTGTTAGTAATCTGGGAGCCTCTACTTCCAGAGGGCACCATGTAATTGCAATATTTTTTTTTCATAAATCTCTCGTGAGCTGTCCATCAGTCTGCCAGTTCTGCTGACTGCAACACTTTAACTCTTAACCCTACATAAGCTGTTCTCCACTCATCAAGCTTTGATTTATTCACGTTATTGCTTGGTGCCATCAATAATTTCTGTGCTTTAAGACACATCTGGACATCTGGAATTGGCCAGCCAGCAAATTCAGCCGCATACCACTATAAACTATTGAATACTCCTTTCAATTAAGTGAGCCACTGAGATCCATTTGTCCTGTGCTAACTCAGTTGGCATAGCTAATTAGCCGTAAGTGAACCATCATACCACTTAAGCAGGTTAAAGTCATTGAAAAAGTATTGGCTTTTTTGTGATGTATTCAAAGTGCTGCCATACAAATGTGCATAACGGTTTGGGCATCTCAGTCAAATTACACTTGTTGTTGATTTTCAAAGTGAAAAAGGGACACACTCTCTACATCTAGGGTTGACTGGTTGTTCGGTGCAGTAATAATGTAAGTTCCAGTAAAATGTTTTCTTCTGGCTGGTATCAAGTACATCCACTTTGGATACATTGTTATAAACAGGGTCTTTCTAAGGGAAAAGTCAGACGGAGGAAAATGAGAATACCAAGGATAAACCGAAATAGAGAAAATATAGCAGCAAGTACTAAGGTCCTGTCAAATGACTCACTGAAGTTAAATAGTTTGCGCTGTCGTACGGAGACTTAACATAGTGAGCATGTATCTAAAGCTACAGAACTGAGCCAGATTACCATTTGTGTGGGCCGCGTGTTGCAAAAGGTTGGGAACCCCTGTACATTTTAACTCACAACTGCTATTTATTTGTAAACCTAATACGTGGCCTTTACAAAACTTGTTAAAGAGTATCTGGAGCCTCCTTATATAAACCTCCAGCTCCGTTTGTGTTCACCAGCCCCCCTCTGAGTGGAGTAATGGGGTGGACATAATGTATCTCATTTGTGCTTAGTCTAGACCACTTTGTTTCACCAAAGGTGTCAGACATTCTACAGCTTCATCATTTCAATTCTGTCTTTGCAGGGGCTGAAGAAAAGAATCATGGGAGCTATAGTCCATTTGGTGGTGATCATCTGGGTTTCGCTTGGTTGGTCCAGGGCTGCAGAGAAGCCCCCTTCTTTGAGCGTGGCGGTGATTTTGGGCCAGACGCGGGGTGTGCCGGAGTCAGCTCTGCGCCCCGCTCGGGGTATTGCCGCCCCCCTGGACGTAAGCGTGCTTGGTGTGCAGGTGAACCAAACGGACCCAGGGAGCATGCTGACACACCTGTGTGAGCTCATGTCCCGGCAGAGACTGCATGGGCTGGTGTACGGCGATGGGACGGATCAAGAAGCTGTTGCTCAGATGTTGGACTTTGTCTCGTCTCAGACCTCCATGCCCATACTGGGCATCCATGGCGGCGCCGCCATGACCATGGCAGAGAAGGTAAGGCCATCTGTATTGTCAGCTAGAATATGGGTGTGGTCCAGTAAGATGCTGTGATTACTAGGGACACATTACTGCTTAGTTATGGGTCCTGTACTATTGCACTGCTATCATTTCAAAACCTTGTCACACTTTTTGTCCTTTATCTTGTCTTCTCAATGAATAGTTCAGTAGAAACTGTCCAAAAATTTAATTCTTGGTTCTTAACGTACCTATAAGTTTGCCATTTTTGAAAGATACAAGGGTTTCCTCTGACAGTAATGCGTTTTCCTGAGCTATGTCAGATGTTCCAGATGAGTTCTGTGGAGATTTTGTTGAATGAACGGCTTTGTGTGATCCAATAGATCTAAGTAATCTTTTTGGATGTTTTAATACATTTCATGGAATATGGTGTTACCAATATGTAGCATAAATTCAAATAATTTGTCCAAATCATGCTGCCAGACTGATTACCATTTGTAAAAACTGAACAAGAGTGGCTCATTCCAGATCCACGGTACACGCAACCACCGAAAACATCTTACGTAGCTATTCAAGGCAAATATTGTGCTAAACTTGTGCTAAACTAAATACTGCAGGTTATTGCCTGCCACCTCACAACACACACTTCACCAAAACCATTAGACCATAATTGACCAAAATGGGCTGACTACTGAATTGCTAATATTACCATGAAAAATAAATGAAATCTCTAAAATCCCTCTAAATTGCCTCCTTCACTAGTGCAGTGTTGGCAGCAGTTAATGGTTGCTAAGTCTCTGCAGCGGTTAATAACAGAAACAGACAACAGCTCTAGGCTTTTAAAAACATACTGTCCAGGTTTTCTAAGACTGGGGCTTAATAGTCTTAGCACCAAATCTTGTATGGATGGACAAAAGATCTTACTGCCGAATCGAAAAAGGTTGCAGTGGCAACGGCCTGACCTTCCTGAGTGTTTGCACAAACCCACATACTTTCTTTTATTTCAGGGGGAACAGTTGTCAACAAGATCTCAACAACTTCTCAGCAAATCTGCATGCCTGAACTGTCGAAGGGGAATTCTACCAAAACTTTATTAACCAGTTCTCTAGCTAATCACGGGACTTTTCAACTTGGGTCTGTTTAAGTCAAGTCCTGGACTTATTTTTTCCTTTCAGTAGATAAGTCAGTCAGTTAAGTCACTGAGAGAGGTTTGATATGAAATGCTCGTTGATATCCAGACTGTTGAATGCCTCGAAAAGCTCCCTCATAGAAAGCTATTATTTAAAATTACTTACATATAAACTTAGCGGAGAGGAGCAAACAGGGTATTGTAAGGCAATAAAGTCTCCAAAACTTAGAGAACATTTAGGTTCCCTTGCGGGTCTGGATAGGAAATGAATGGTTATCTGTATTGTGGATTTGAGCCCTGTTTTATTCACCACCAGTGCTGTGTTCCACCTTAAACCAGTGCTGTGTTCCACCTTAAACCACTTTATTTCACTCTTATCTACAAAATGTCCAAACCGAAAATTGATCTACGAAAAATAAAAATTGGGCCAATGAAAGTCTAAATAAAGGCAGAAGTAAGTCTAAAATGAAGGCTCTCTTCAGTGCATGTGTTTTTGTAAATGCCTGAGTCCGGGAACAGGTGTGGCGCTTGTCTTTGTGGCTGGGGGCTGTGGATGTGCCTGCCACACCAGTGTCTGGCCTCATTTATCCTGCAAGTTTTTTAGGCACCCAGTTCTAAGCATGTCATCACACCTGCCACCAATCAGACATTTGCACCACTGCATGAATGATAAACGATATTTTCAGGCTTAGTTTTAGTCTGCACACTTTTGTGGCATTAAACAGTTTAGAAAGCCTGACAGAGACACTGTATCACTGATGCCATCTGCACCAAATGCAGGCTGTCAGACTGCCAGTCCTCCTGCTTGTTACTGGCCTTCCGTCTGTTTTCTTTGTCTTGCTTTGTTTCCTGCTCGGTTGACAACAAGTTGGTTAAGGACAATTCACTTGTTAGGTATGGGCATGACAGAATACCTGGATCATATAATTAGACCATATTTGCCACAGATATGTGAAGCAGAACAGAGAGTGAGAGGTTCTGGTGGACACTGTGTGGTTATTGCTGCTCCCTCATAATGGATGCGCCGATCCAATCCACACGTATTCTGAGCAACACATACACACTCTCGCATTTCCTGTAAATACAGAAGCAGTCTGGAAGAACATACATGCAGGCATTTAGCTTCCTGTAAAATACACTTGCTTGCAAGATGGGGAGCCTGGAGGCAAGAGCTTTACCTGTAGAACAGTGCCAAGTTCAACCCAGTTAGTTTTAGTTGCATTAAGGGGGACAGCCAGATTTCAGATAATAATTGAATAGTTAAGTTGTTAACAATGTAATTCAGAAAGGTGTTCCATTCCAGAGGAATTTGCAGTATCAGGATTGTTCACAGTGGCAGTGAACCTGAATTCTAAAGACGTTGTAAGATTTTGGCCCAAAAATCCATTCAAGAGAATTGTGAGGCAGACTTCTCCCTATTTTACCAGCGTTACATTTAAAAGCTTGAATGACGTTTCTCTGATTTGGAAACGTAAAGTAAATAAAATCTTTACAACAGGCCTTTTCACACCAAGCCATGCTGAACGCTTTGGTTTACCTCTCAGCCTTTGAATTACACACTTATGGCTTGAGAAATTTTGAATCTTTGCTAAGACAGAAACAACAGCACTGTAGCAGTTTTCTTTGACAGTTTAAGTTCTTGGTATCAGAGGAAGATCATTACCAGCTAGACTAGATGATGACTAGACTGGGATGACACCTATGGTGTAAATAACAAACAGACCGCATCAATACACTCAATACAGCTACTACAATGTGACTCTTAACAAAGCACATTAACACACAGTCTATGTCCATAAACACAGCAACCCTTCGCCAGCTGCCGTGTCACCCTGTTGCATCATCCATTTCAGCTGACTTCAAACGTCCCTCTCAAACACTGATGTGATAATTTTAGATGAATTTATTCTCTTAAATACTGATGTAATCACCTCAAAGCGATCGCAGGCCTTCAAGACTTCTTGGCGGTATCTAAGTTTGGCAGTTTCTTGTTTCGCGCCACAAAGTACATAAGCCTTAAATTCGTTTTCATGCGTGGTTCTTTCGGGCTTTGAGATGATTAATTGATCCCTTTAAGCGTTGCTGGGTGTGACTTTTTCTAGACCTGTTTAGCTGGTCTGATTGTAATTTTAGGAGGGCTGTTTGTGATGCTGAATATTTATGTGAGGGCTTTTTTTTAATATATAATTGATGAGAAGGCTGATTTATTTATTCCCTCATTTTCCTGAAACGACTCCCTCTATCTCAGTTTAGACACATCAGGCCTTCGCTCGCTGTGGCAGAGCTGCAGACACAATGTTCAAACCGAGAGACGCTCCGAGACACTTCAGCGTAGAAGGAGTACAGTGCTGGGAGCTGAGCACATCAGAAACTCCAAACAGTACACGGCCCCCTCGTCGCTCCTTCAACACCCCCATCCCCGTGACTGAGCACTCTCTCCCTCTTTTCGTTTTGCCGCTGAGTTGCTCTGGACACAGAAGAAAAGTATGCAGCGATGAATAATCTCCATGCATACAAAACCATATTTTAAGTGTTGGCGAACATGCAGATGTTCGGCAGTCGCCGTTACGCTTCATTTGAGGAAAAGCGTTTTGCTTTTATCGACGTAAGCAATGCCTTTGGTTTTAAAGTGCTAAGTAAAGTTGGACCCAAGGGCTTTGTGAAGTGGCCAGAACGCAGGCATGGAATCTTTTTGTCTGTCTTACAGAATGCAGAGGCTTATATCTGTTTGCAGTCATTTGTTGGAGATTATGCAGTGTTTTCTATTTACATTATATGGGTTTGTTTTAAGCCTAAAAAACTTAAGAGCCTTAAAACTATCTTAAACCAGTGTCTCGGGCATCAACCCATTCATAACCATGTAATGGATTTCTGACAGGAAGCTCTTTAGATATCTGATTCCAGAAACCACCACTGTAAACAAGTTTCTCCAGAATGTAACATCTGAATCGGAGTGACATTACTTCAGCTGCCATGTAGGATTTTCAGCGCTTAGCACATCAGCAGTTATGTAGCATTTTCTCCTCTAAATATATTAGCTGGGAGCTGGTTATGTGTATAAACTTGCCTCCAAAATGAAGAGCCTTGAGTCTTTAGCAAGGCCAGAGAGCAATGTGTTAGGCCGATTAAGCCTTAAAGAAGAATGTTTCACCAACTGTACAAGATTTGAGCATAGTTAAATAAGGTTAACAAATGCTCCACCCTGGAGAAACTAGTTTACTTTGGTTGTGAATGGAACCAGATGTTTAAAGAGCTCCCACTCAGAAAAGCCGTTACATGGCTAGGAATAGACTGATGGCTCAAACACTGGTTTACGTTAGTTTCAAAATTCTGGCTTAATTTATTTGTTAAATCATATCCTTTGTCAGTAGAAGTGTAATTCATGCCAAATCGTGATTTGGTTCCACAGACAGCTTGATATATTCATAATATATGCAACAAGGCAAGAAGATTTTGCAGGTTTGCGAATTGTTTGTTTTTCTTGCAGTTTTCCCTTATTATGCAAACTCAGAGAGTCTAACAACACACTGAATTCACATTCATTTCTCAAAAAAATCACAATTGTGTTCAGTTCTGACCCAGTTTTCTAACAAAACCAGAGCTGGACAGTAGATGCAGAGATATGAATGATATGAATGTGCTGGACTGGGCTGTTGATTGGCCCTCACTGAACAGTAAATGATAGATACAACAAATATCAGCAGAATTCTCCAGTATTTTGTCCCATTTATGTGCTGTGATATCGCAACATTTTGATCCATTGCTATAGCCCTACCACCCCTATAAATCTAAAACCTGCCTTCACTTTTATTAATTTTTCTCAGTGTAATGACTGTACTAAAGGATATTGATGAATTATAATTAAGGCGGCAAAGTGCTTGTCTGCTCAAGCGCCGCTCAAGCTGCAAGCACATGCTTTCTTGCTTAACACTGACAAATGCAGCTCCCTCTGTGTCCAGTGAGCGTTCCCAAAGTAATACAGAATACATATGAGAATTACCCAATAGAATAATGAATAGCCAGCAGTGGCTTTAATGCAATAATCGGTACCCCAATATGACCAACGTTTTAGAGGCAGCAACACAATGGTACCTGGAAGATGTGGGCTGGTGTAATGGGGACACAAAAGCGGCTGTGAATTTCACGCCACGCTGCAGCCCGTTGATGGAGAGCCAGCATGTCAACTCGTGGTTACTGTGTCTACGCAATTATTCATGAAAGTGTTCCATGTCTTATGAATGTGTTTTAAGTGCAGCGAGTATGAGTGGGGTGTCGTTAGGAGGACCATTCTGTCCCTTGCCTATGTGCACAGCCCAAGAACATTAAAATCTACCTTACATGTGCAATCCTACGAGGCTTTCTCTTTGAATTAATGGAGTGATTACTTCGTACCACCTGGAAGCTCATTTATATCCTACCTAACTTGTGTTCCTAGGTCTCCCTCAACTTGGCCTCCAGAGCAGCTGCTTGTTCACACACTGCGAAATGCATCGTTGTGTGGAACCGGAGCTTTGGGTGGCCAAGATCATGTATTGAGAGAAAAAAGCATTTCAGAGATCAGAGCTGCTACTGAAGAAAAGTAGATCCAAGCAAAAAGCCTCAAGAGGCCGTATAGTACTGACATTTACAGGGTTTTTACAAAAAAAAAACTCTAATAAACAAAACCCTCAAGTAAGTCACTGCCTTTACAAGTGTGACAAACAACAACGCAATGCAATAATTATGTTTAAATTAAAATTTTGGGCTACAATTACTATTGAAATTATGGTAACTGCTCTGTGGCGTTACCGTGCTACAAGAACTTTGTTATAATCAGTGATAGGATCAGTGATCAGGAATGGGGTGGCAGTAATGGCAGTGTTTATTGCAGTAACCATTGCCCTGTAAGGAGCTTTTGCTTACCAAATGTAATTTAGTCAAAAACACAAAGTTCAAACAGTAGATTTCCTCTTGTTTTTTCCGGTGTTGCTACCACCAGTTATGTGTCAGAAGGTGAAAGTAATGCATTTAAAATGACATTATAGGGTAATTATAGACTTTAATGTTATGACATTCAAATAATATGGAGTTGTTCTCTCTTTGTAGCTAGAACAGCTTCCACTCTTCTTGGAAGACTTTCCACAAGATGTTGGAGTTTCTGTGGGAATTTGTGTCTCCATTCATTCTGCAGAGTATTTATGAGGTCAGACACTGATGTTGGACAAGACCTGGCTTCCAATCTCCATCCAGTTCATCCCAAAGATGCTGGATGGGGTTCAGGTCAAGTTCTTCTTCACTGAACTCATCCAGCCATGTCTTTATAGATCTTGTTTTGTGCACTGGCCCACCATCATGCTGGAACAGAAAAGGTTCTCCCCCCAAACTATTTCCACAGATTTGGAAGCATGCTGTTGTCAAAATGTCTTGGTATACTGAAGCATTAAGACTGTCCTTCACTGGAAGTAGGGGGTCTAGACCCTGAAAAACAGGTGTGTCCCAATACTTTTGTCCATATAGTGTATTTGCCAAAGCATAAATCTTTCAGCAATTGTCCATTTACTTACTTCTGCTGTAAGCACAATTTGACTCAACCCATTTGGTAAAAGAACAGATTTGATTTCTTTGACAGCTGTTCTGTCCCCATTCAATTTATTAGGAGACTTCAAATGATTCTTAAATGAGGCACAAAACCGGGCAACTGGGTCATTTACACTCATTAGCCCTAAAGGCACAGTCTGTTCAATTTTTAGGTAATAAAAGAGCTTCGAAAACAATGACAAGAAGAATTGGATCCATAAAACCACATCAAATGCAGGTTCTTTAAAAGGCAGAGCAGTGTCCAGAGCCCAGGAGCTGAAGAGTTAAACTGGAGGAACACTAACAGTCATTATAAATGGAACAGTGGACGATTCGCTCTGGCTGATACTGGACCCTTCTGTTAACATGCTCATGCGATGATGTACGTCCCTGACTCATATTGAAGTCCCATCCCCTCATGAGTCACCACGCAGCCCACCAGAAAGCAGTAAACGGCGGGCCATCCATGTTTCTTATGAGGCGCGTTTTGAAATTTTGATGACCAGCCTTGGAGGGATTTAGTTTAACCATTTGAAAATGAGGCCTCTGCCTCACACTGGTATCCCCTCCACTCTCTCTCTCCTCCATGCCACTCGACCATTTGGCCTGTCTTTTTCTGTTTTCAGCATCCCACTGCGAGTCCCAGTGCTCTGCACTTCGGGGGGGTGTGCGAGGGTCCAGGAGGATGCGGCGTTCTGCTGTAAACTCAAAAAATCTTTCTCACATTATGAAAAATGAAGGAGCCGAGACACTTCTTTACCATGTTTCCAGCTTCCATATGGGAGAAGAAGTCAGAGAACAGACACACACACACACACACACACACACACACACACACACACACACACACACACACACACACACACACACACA
>JBBPCW010000084.1:20314846-20325099 GCA_037974425.1 Phenacogrammus interruptus | reverse complement strand
TGTACACAGCTAATTCAAAGAGCATGTTTGTGTCACCATAGATGGGTCGTTGGGAGAACCACTCGTTGCTTTTAAAGTTCCCTGTGTGGCCCCGCTACAACTCATTCGGAGACACAGACGCAGATGAGAACCATCTAAGCATTGTGACTTTGGAGGAGAAACCCTTCGTTATTGTAGATGACGTGGACATTCTGACTGGGACCTGCATGCGCAACTCAGTCCCCTGCAGGAAACATATCAAAGAGTGAGTCTCTGTGCAACAGTGCCAGCAACATAAAAGGACAAGTGCAAATTCTTCCAAAAATTGCACCAGTGTTCCAAGTGCTGATATATGTTTCATTGTTCTGCTTTACTTGGAGATTTTTTAACTGGATGAAGTATTTGATGTGTACAGCATTTTTTATAGATCACTTTAAGATCTTCTATTCTCCTAACAATTTCATCTGTGTATTTTGTGAATGTGTATTTGTTACAGCAACACAACTGGTGGCTCATATATCAAGCAGTGCTGTAAGGGCTTCTGTATAGACATCTTGAAGAAGATTGCCAGGAACGTAAAGTTTACTTACGACCTTTATCTAGTCACCAACGGGAAGCATGGCAAGAAGATCAATAATGTGTGGAATGGCATGGTGGGGGAGGTCAGTCCATTATACAATAATTAACAAAGTTTCTTCTCCAAAAAATGGAGAATAAGGCAGTTTCAATTTGTTGTTTTGCCCCAATCCATCCATCCGTATGACTGATCTCTGTTGTCTGCCTTGTAGGTGGTTTACAAAAAGGCTGTGATGGCTGTTGGTTCGCTGACCATAAATGAGGAGAGGTCCGAGGTCATTGACTTCTCTGTCCCATTTGTGGAAACAGGAATCAGTGTGATGGTCTCTCGTAGCAATGGAACAGTATCCCCCTCTGCGTTTTTGGGTAATCAATTTCATGACAAATGTTGTGACCTGAAGCCTTTACTTTAGGGAACTCTCTCTCATTCTTCTCTCTTTGCTGTTTTGTGCTTCTTAATTTTTCTCACACTCCTGTTCTCTGCTCTCAGAACCCTTCAGTGCTTCGGTGTGGGTAATGATGTTTGTGATGTTGCTGATCGTAACTGCAATTGCTGTCTTCCTTTTTGAGTTCATCAGTCCCCTGGGCTTCAACAGAAACCTTGCCCAGGGGAAAGGTAACATCATCATACTATACAATGATACAGTGTTTTATAAGACATGCAGAATCATATTAAACAGTGCTTGAACCTCATTAACATGAATAGCTTCTTGACCTGCTAATGGGTTTAACTTATTAAATGGTGCATGAAAAACATCCAATAGTGTATTATATCTAACGTTCTTGTCCTTTTTCTAGACCCCCATGGTCCATCCTTCACCATAGGCAAGGCCGTATGGCTTCTTTGGGGTCTGGTCTTCAATAACTCTGTGCCAGTACAGAATCCTAGAGGTACCACCAGTAAGTTTATTGTCTCTGTATGGGCCTTCTTTGCTGTGATCTTCTTGGCCAGCTATACTGCCAACCTGGCTGCCTTCATGATTCAGGAGGAGTTTGTGGACCAGGTCACTGGCCTCAGTGACAGAAAAGTAAGACGTTTATGTTCCTTCATGCGATACATTTTTTTCCACTTCCCTAGATATAAAATACATGGAGAAATGCTTTTATGAAGGATCCTCCACAGTAAGCCTCCTGCTCATCCATAATGTTTAGATTTTACCGTTAGCTATAAAGTTTTACTGTTTGAAATAAAGCTTTATTACTGCCACTGAATTATGTCAAAGGTTTACAGCTGAAAGTAGTTACCTTCGTGTGTCGCATAACATCAGTGCTGCCCAGTGTCTGCCTGGTATATGCTGCTGATCTATCGTGCTTTTTCCTTCCAGTTCCAGAGTCCTTATTCCTTCTCACCACCATTTCGGTTTGGAACAGTGCCAAATGGCAGCACAGAGAGGAACATCCGGAAGAATTACCCAGACATGCACCAATACATGGTCAAGTATCACCAGTCTGGAGTCCAGGGAGCACTGGTCAACCTGAAGACTGGGTATGAGTACTTATATATTTGCTGGATGTGAATACATGTTGCTTCACTTAAATGTAATAAAATATTTACAGAGGATTGCAGTATTACTGCTGAAACACTATGGCTGATATTAAATGAACCACCTCTAATTTCATTCAGTTCTTCACAACCTGTTACAGTAGCTGCTTCCCGATGTGACAAGTGAATGATTAATAATTGGTTTCTACAGAAAACTGGATGCATTCATATACGACGCAGCTGTGTTGAACTACATGGCAGGGAGAGATGACGGTTGTAAGTTGGTGACTATTGGCAGTGGCTACATCTTTGCCACCACTGGTTATGGAATTGCTCTTCAGAAAGGATCCTATTGGAAGCGTCTAGTGGACCTTGCCATCCTTGGAATCATTGGGGATGGTAAGCTCTTAGCTTTTTTTAATTGTTCCAAATATCAAACCCAACCTATTGGTGTATCCATAGCAGTGAATCTGTGTCCAATTGCATTATCCCCCCATTTGTCAACCTTGTTTACATGTCTGTGTGTAAGACTCAGTGCAGACAGTGCCTTTCTGTTTTGAGCTTATCTGAGGATTTATATGTTTATTCTGGACTAGGTGAGATGGAGGAGCTGGAGGCTCAGTGGCTGACGGGTATCTGCCATAATGAAAAAAATGAAGTGATGAGTAGTCAGCTGGATGTGGACAACATGGCTGGCGTGTTCTATATGCTGGCAGCTGCCATGGGACTATCACTAATCACCTTTACCTGGGAGCACCTTTTCTACTGGCGACTTCGATACTGTTTCACTGGTCTGTGCTCTGGGCAACCTGGACTTCTCTTCACTATAAGCAGGGTAATGTGTCCAACCTAGGCAAGATGCTGAAAATGATACATGAAATATAAACTATAACAGAACGGAAAAGCACAGGTTAGTTTCTCCTTGTTTATTTGTGTCTTTACACTCATAATCTGCTGTCTTTTTAGGGTATCTGGAGCTGCATACATGGTGTTCACATTGAGATGAAGAAGCCTCCTGAGTTAGACTTCAGTCCTCAAGCCAACATGCTGCACCTACTGAAATCTGCCAAAGAGATTACCACTTTAGGGGTAACCTCACCTAAACGACCTGTCGCCAGCCTTCTCCCTACGACCACAGGCATACTGGATCTTATGAACAAAGGCAACAACCTTGCTCCAAAAGACACTGTCTACAGCAATGCCAGTACTATGCTTGCTAACCGCCACAAAGAGCCTCTCAACAATGCTCTTTTACCTGGGCAGCGCGCTCTCAGCTTGGTGGATGCTCAGTCTGTGGACGATGGCACTGGAGGTGGTAATGACCTAGGGCGACCTCCTGCCTCCAAATCCCGTGCACTCTGGAAAAAGTCAGTTGAAACATTACGACAGGGACCTCAAGGACCTAACGATAATTCCCCTCCTCCTACTGCCCCACCCACAGAGCCTCGTGCAACTATGAAGAGCCAGCGATACTTGCCTGAAGACCCTCAAGCACGCTCTGATGTGTCTGATTGCTCTGGCCGCGTGGACTTGCAGAAACAACACAAGGTCAAAGAGACGCTACGTAAACGCAACCGGTTGCCCCGGGACCTGAGTGATGTGGAATTATCAACACTGCGCAGCCAGGCTAGCCAACAGAGCAATCACAGTGGCCAGATCTACTCTCAGAGCAGTCAGGGTAGTCAAATCTACACCATTGACTCCATTGACCAAGATCACGGAATGCACTACCCTGACATATTCAGCGAGCACAGGGACAACAAACATCGGCCCCCCTCTTCATCTGAGCAACAGCCGATTTTGCAGCTGAACAGTAACCTGCTCACTCAGGTCCATGAGCCGGATGTCATGCAGACCGCCACTGTTGCTGCTAAGGAGAAGAAATACAATACATATGCCAAGCCTGGTGGGGCAGGAGTCAGTTCCACTGGGCCTGGTTCTATCCAGGACCACCGACAAACCCACTGTCGGAGCTGCCTGTCAAAAGTGTCCAGCTACTCTGGGCTTTATACGGTGCGGTCTCCTCAGTACCGCTGTGATGCCTGTCTGCACTCTGGGAACCTGTATGACATCAGTGAGGATCAATTTCTCCATCCTGATGCAGGTGTCAGTGCCATTCGGGGCGGAAGTGTAGATAGGAATTTCTCTGCTTTTCTGCCACAGCCTGATGCTTCCTTCACTGCTTATCTTCCACAGAGTGACCAAGAGGGCGAAGGGCTCATCAGCCACTATCAGAATGAAGGTGTTTTCATCAGCCGGCAGCATTCCTATGAGAACCTACCCCAGAAGAATCCCTCACGTCGGGTCAGCCTCCAGGACAGTGCTCCTTATGCCAACATGCCTGCTTCTTCTACCCTGATCCCAGACAAGCCCCCAAAGAGTCAGTCCACGCACCTTAACCACACGCTTGCCGGAGTGGGTGTCAGCGGGCTTGGCATTGGCCGGCGCAGCAAATCTATGTATCCGGCCAGACCGACGGAGAACCCTTTCTTACAAACTCTTCGCGACGACCAACGCTTGGCTCACGGCCGCAGCTCCACGGACATTTATAAACAGCTGGTGCCGCTCACATTAGGTCAGGTTGCCGATGGCAAGGGGCTCGGCATGGGGGTGGCAACCCCTGACCTCTTTTATCCCGAGCATGTCATGCCTTATGTAGCCCCTCCTCCAATCGGCACATACCCAACCCCGAGAGCAATGAGTGCCGGTGGTGCCCGACGTGTCTACAAGAGGATGCCCAGTATTGAGTCCGATGTCTGAAGGACTGAGAGAAAGAGATTGACAGACAGTGAGACTGACTCTGAGAAGGATGCACTACGCAAAAACATGGGAAGCTCCATGTAGATATGAACTGATGTTGAGACAGCTTATTGGATAGTCAAGCTTTACAGGCTAGGCAGGAATAAGAGGTTGGAATTTATTTTGTTTCCTGCTCTTGGACAAATCTCTCAAAGTTCAACATTACATCAGGTCCTCCCCTCTAGTTGAGCGGCAGCTCTGTGTCTTCCACATAAACACCGAAGACAGCAGCACATGCAAGATGGGACTTGGACATGCAGTAGAGAGGAAGTGCAACAAAAGCTGCTGGGAATCGCAGGGCAGCTCCAAAGAGTTTCCTTCTCCACACCAACAAATGGGCAACCAAAAAGAAAAGAAATCCCACACAGAGATGACCACATCCACAGGCACACAAAAAAGAAATGTATGCATAAGATGTATTAACATAAGTCCAAATAGCCAAGTATCTAGTTTTTACTCACGTAAAGGTAATAATGCATCTAAAGTGCACGAACCTAAACACCAAAATTAAACAATCTGAATATTCAAATTAGTGATTCAAGCTTTAGAAAGTAGCCAACAGAAGGATGAACACAGCATAAAGTGATAGGCAGAAAATCTTTCACCAAACCTACTACCAAACTGAGACATTTTTAACAGCTCTGCCTATTGTGGAGCATATAGCAGGAGCAACACTTGGTGTATTTGGGGTTGAACACCACATTAGCTTAGAATCACATGTTTAAAGGTCAAGGTTAAGAACTTTACTGTCCTACTCCTCGTCCTCCTATGTTACTTTACCTGCATGCCAAACATAATCAGGAAGACGCTGTTCTTCTCTGAGCCACCAGTGTTGGGCACACGACAATGACACATGACTTCAAATTTTATTAGATTGAGCTTATTTCTGTAGTTGTGTAGAGAAAATGTGAGGCGAGTCATTTTTACACAGTTTTATACACTGCCAAATATTTGACGGAGTGGTGGGAAGAGCATGTGTATTGCTATGGAGTGAAAACTGTAAAGAGGAAGGAAGAAATGGGGAAAAAAAAGAGGTCACGCGATGCAAAAGGGACTTGGGAAAGATGTGTAATCTGAAAGCCCATACAAACAAATGATGTCACATATTGCACTGCAGGACCACAGAGATAAAAGAACTTCTTGTTTGCCTCCGATGCACAAACACATCACTTCCTGCAGAATTTAAACCACACGCCCATATGTCACTAATATATATATTTTTTTTGGTCGTTTTCAAATATAATGGTCGTTCCAGCGATATGCACAATATCAGGTTGCAATATAATATTTATGTATGAAATTTCCTAGTTTTAATATGTTTTATTATTAGTTTCACTTCATTTATGAATTGTAATACATGTGAAATTAATTTATACATGTGATTTAATTGCGTATGTATACAAAAAAAAAGAAAAAAAAAGAAGCATGTTAATCTTCTCTATGGTCAGACCTTTGGAATTGTTCTTTTTAATTTTCGATGTGAATGGGAGTAAATGTTTACAGTGAATATGGAAATATGGATTCATCTCAAAATGTGATTTTGATTGTCATTTGAATACAAGCATAAAAGTGTCATCTGGCAAAAATGTCAAACTGGACCACATGTTCTTGCTGTTTTCAGTCAGTTGTGTCTGAACGAGGTTAACATTTCAGGGCACGTTTTTGGGCGTCAAGCTCAAGAGCAGATCTTCTCCACTCATGGTTTGAAAATAGACAGTAATAATAATAATAATAAAAAAGCTTTACAGCATCACAGACTTCTTTTTCTTAAATCATTAGTTCTCTGAAGACCTGTTTATAGTCCCAGTTTGAATTCCTGCAGACAGGCAAAATTCAATAGCACTTAAAGCCCAAATCAGTAAGTGCTGAAGCAGCAGCGTGGCAACCCC
The DNA here is from genome assembly GCA_037974425.1 of Phenacogrammus interruptus. Classification (NCBI taxonomy): domain Eukaryota; kingdom Metazoa; phylum Chordata; class Actinopteri; order Characiformes; family Alestidae; genus Phenacogrammus; species Phenacogrammus interruptus. The sequence goes on along the minus strand of JBBPCW010000084.1, from coordinate 20,318,373 downwards.
CAAGATTAGCCGCGAGTTTGCAGACAAAGAATATCTCAAACACATTTCACTGTTATTGGAAAGCATTTTGTTTTCATAGCACTAAAACTGTCCTACTGGTACTTTATTGTTTTATATTCAGTTTATATCATTATATAATTATTTTTATACATTGCAGCCCAACTATTCATTATGTATCTCAATTTCTGAAACGTATGTATGACTTTGTTTAGTCACTATCTGGACAAAACTTCTCATTACCTTGATTATACATTCCCAATTAATGGAGACTCTCCACACACTCAGATTCTCCAACAATAGTGTTAATTAGGGATGGGTATGGTTAGGATTTTACCTTTATTGATACTCCTGTCCATAATTTGGTGCGAAAAGGTTTCTGGAACAGATGTGAAAAGATTCAACAGGAAATGTGTTAGTATTTTTTTGGATAAATAAGGGTTCTTGTAAAGGACAATCACTATTTGGTGGTGAGGAGCAGAGTGCTGTCCCTGTCTCTTCTATTAACCCAATCTAGCATCATCTATTTAAAAATGCAGCTATGTTAGAATGCATTAACACTCCATTAACACCAATAGCAGCACCGCTTATCCATACATCCGTACTAACCAGTCAGGAACCAATTTAGATCTGACTGTCCTTACTAAATACTAAAGTGTCCAAAGCGATGTGTCATATCGGAGCTTTGGAGAAAGAAAATCTCTGAGCATTGAACTTTTCTAACAATACATGCATACAGTGCGTGGTAAGTTGTTGTAAATGAAGCAGAATAAATGTAATCTGATGCACATTTGAATGAATATAGTGAACTTTCACCTCTAATTCTTTCCATTTGGTCTTATCCCATGGCAATTTTCCAAAGGCTCTCCAAAGGCTTTGCTAATAACCAAGATACTGGTCTTTCATGTTTAGCGCTTTAGCTTTAGCTCTTTAGTGGTTAACAACAAATTGAGCTCAGAAAGGTGTTTAAAGGACTTATCTTTTCAGGCTGCATGTTTAGCAAATTGGGCCCTGGCAAACTCTGGAGTCCTTAAGCTGAGTTAACTAAAAACCTTCATGACTTTACAGTGGTGTTGGAACCAGGAGTCATGATGACTGTGGCACAAATATAGCAGTAAACCTGAACATATTTTATATAAAGTAAAAATAGTAAAAAAAATTGTCTTTGACTACGCTGCACTGAAACCACTGCAAATGATTTTATTTTACATCTTAAATATTTAATGATGGTAATAACATTTAGTGTAATAACATTTAGAACAATCTGCAGAATTCCGCCTTAAGTCCTGACTTTTACTGTGTAAACCCATACATTTCAAATTTCAGAAAACAGTTTTTTCTATAGATAATATACAGCCCATACAGAAAACTGCAGCTACCAGCTTAATCGCCCATAGCCTACAACGCAAAGGATCATTTAACAATTGATTGGAAGCAAGAGTCCTCCCTAATGTTGTTTTAAATTGCAAAATTGCATTTATGTTGACACACTGTGGTAATAACATGGTCTTGAGAGGAATCCTAGAGTATAAAATGGCAGAAGACAGGGAAGTTCATAGAGGGTCTTGTGTGTCTCACTTAAATGTAAACACAGTCATGCCTACTACCACTTGGCGTAGACACATGGTGTCCAAAACATCTCACTGCAGTTTCTGCTCTGTTTCACAATATAAACATTTCATAACAAATGAAACGGTAGAAAGAGACAAAAAAGTTAATGTTGTTTTATGAGAGTAATGAGATGAAGAAAAGTTCAGCCAAACAGGAAATTACTCAACATGCTTTCTTTGTTTTCCCTCAATCATAACTGTGTGTTGTTTATTTACACTGTTCTCCTTTGACCCCAAATGTAGTCAACCAGTCAAAACGTGTTTGGAGCCTAAATTTGCTTCCTCACTTCATCGCTGAGTCAATGTGGCTAACAAGCACTAGGTCAATGTTTCTGAAAACATACATCACTAAGACTTCCCCAGCATGCTTCACTAAGATAGGCCAGACTTACTGGTATTCACAAAGCACTGATCTCTGATCAGATGATTTTTTATTGTCTACATAAAAAATAACTCATTCTATAACTGGATACCTACTGTCCTAAAGTGCAGGGTGCAGTTTTAGTGAGCTGAGAGGTGCTCTGGTGGAGGATTTCTGGAAAAGCCTTTGTTAGCCTCATAGCTCCAGCGCTGGAAGGGGCATAATTTAGACTCCAGATACGTCTTTGTTAATTGACTGTATCTGGGGTCAGTGGAAAGCTGTATAAAATCAATTTTTGCCAAACAATCCCTTTCAGAAAGACACTTTCAGCAGAAATAAAGGCTAGTTTCTCTTCTTCACTGACTTAATGTGGCCTTCTCCACATCATGGATTTGTTGGTTGGGGATCAGGTGCATCAGTACTGTTTTTAATCTCAACACGTTAACACCCTTTTGGTGTGTGGCAGAGGCCTGCTGGCCGTCATTCCATACACAATGACTGTAGAGGTATTTTGAAACTCAGGACACAGACTAGAAAGTCTCTCGAATAAATGTTTGCGGGATTAAAAATGATTTCCTTCAAAGCACAATTTGACACTATTTCTCATGTACATTCCAACATATGATGAGACGCCTCACTAGTATTTACCTTTATCTAGGTAGGAATTCATCTGAATTCATCATGTGCAGTATTGTCTGTATTTTGTTTATCAGTATTGTGCATTGTACAGATGAATCCCCTAATTATTATATAACGCTGTAAATAAGTAAACATGTCTTTTTTTCCTTTTATGACTTCTCTGTCCTTTTCATATCCTCATTTATTGCTTTATACTCTGTACTTTAGATTTATATTGTTTTTGGTGCTCTGTGAGAAATGCATAGTAAGGAGCTAAAAAACCCTGCATAAATAGGCCGTCTTAAATAAATAGTTTGGCCAAAAAACAAATTTACAAAGCTTACCCCAAAAGACGTCATTCAGCCAAGATACGTTTGGTTTCTGAAGATTTCTTCTTTAGTTTCTGTTCTCTAGCCACAGGGCAATTGCCAAAATATTGACGTTTTTGTACATTTAAAGCACAACTGTATACTAAAATATCGCCGATAATCTGTTCACAAAGTTGGGTTGGGAGCTGGGTCTGTACTACACAAGCTATGATGGCTTTCACCTTGATATTTTAGCGCAGATTTTCTCGCTCTCTCTGTCGCTCTCTCTCTAGCGCGCTCGCACACTCTCTGTGCCTCTCTCTCTCTGTCGCTCTCTCTCTCGCGCGCGGATCATCTCTGTCTCTCGCTCCCTCTCCCTTTCTCTGTCTCTCTCTTGTTCGTGACTTTTCCAGAGCGCGCTGATCATCGCTCTCTCTTGCTCTCTCCGTCTCTGTCTCTCTCTCTCTCTCGCTCTCTCTGTCTCTCTCTCTCTCTCTCTCCCTTTCTCTGTCTCTCTCTCGTTCGTGCGACCATCTCTCTCTCTCTCTCTCTCTCTCTTTCTCTCTGTCTCTCTCTCTCTCTCTCTCTCTCTCACTCTCTCCTTCTCTATCTCTCTCTCGTTCCTGACTTTTC
>JBBPCW010000084.1:20284734-20300715 GCA_037974425.1 Phenacogrammus interruptus | reverse complement strand
CAGAAGAGGGAGTTCATTCCACCACTGGGGAGCCAGGACTGAGAAGAGTCTTGACGCATGTTTCCCTCTTCTCTTGAACGGTGGAGGCTCAAGACGAGCTGTGCTTGAAGCCCTGAGAGGACGAGATAGAAATAATGAACACACAAAAAAATGAAAAACATCTTAACACTGTGCCTGTCCAAATATTCTAGTGAGTACTAGTAACTGACAGCCCTCAGTCCAACATTCCCGTCCTGCTAAAGGGAGGACAGTGAAGGGTGAGAATGCTGGAAGTAGACCTGATGATGGTGAGGAGTGCAAATACCTGGGGCCAACAGTCCAGAGTGTGTTAGGAGAAGGTATTTGAGGAGAGCCTCTGAGTGTGTCAGGAGACATATGCTGAGGATGGAGCTGCAGGGAGGAGGGGAAGAGGAAGGTCTAGTAGGAGGTTTATGGATGTGGTGAGGGAGGACATGCAGGCAGTTGGTTTAAGAGGGGAGGATGCAGAGGATAGAAGGAAATGGAGACGATTGATCTGCTGTTGCGACCCCTATCAGGAGCAGCCCATAAAAGCAAGATTAACCTACTTATAAAGAAATGATAAACTATATTAGGAGTTATTTGATTGACATTTTGTGCGTCATTTTGTCTTGTAATTATGATCTGATCACAATATGTGTTTAATTAAATCCTGATTTTTTTTTGTTTAAACTGATCTTGAAAAAAATGGACTGAGAGATTCAAATTTAATTGTTTGTGTGTTCTATTTATTTGGCCTTTCTGAGTCAGCAAAAACATTAGATTAGCTGTCACTAATTGCGTTTCACTATAGATATCCCGGAGATTAAGAAGCTCTCAGTTTGCTTGTAATGCTGCTATCTATCTCTAGAATAGACTGGCAGCCTGTATTTAATGCCCAGTCTTTATTTTATTCCTTCCTCTGTCCTGTTGGGAGTGTATTACATAGTTCTCCTAATGATACTGAGCAGATACTGAGGCTACAGTGCTTGAGGTTATATTATAAACCACAAGGGTGGGTAATATGATGTTATATAACATAGCTGTGTGTACTGTGGGTAACATTAGCATTACACAGTAACATTAGTTCTCCAACACTGCACAATGGCATGTATCATAAAAAGACAGATTTAAACCAAGAAACATTGAATATTACACAAACTGAATAGAATCTTAATTTTGATCTTTATTTTGTCCATATCTTATTACTTAATTTGTACCAAATTGTTTGTTTTATTCCTTCCCTAACCCCTTCCAACAGTTAAATTTAGATTCATTTAGTTGAATTAATTGACTTGTGATTGGATATTTTAAGCTTAAAACTCAATGTTTATTCAACAATTTACATATTGTTTATATTTAACAATTTACAGTTTACTTAAGCCAAGCCAAGGCAAGTTAATGTGTATGGCACCTTTCATGCACCAGGGTCATGTAGAGTGCTTTACAAATGGAAAAACACAAAGAATATTTAAAATTAAGGTTGGAAAGCTGTATAAGTTAACAGTGTAGGTTTAGTTTAAATACGTAACAGTTCCAACTTGAGTTTTATTGACAATCAAATTTGTATGTTTCTGTTGTTCTACTAAAATCAGTCATGTGTGACTGGAAGACTGATCGTATTGGTAAATTAAGGTATAAAACTTTTTAGATACATGGTTTGTCCAATTTAAGATATTGCCTCAGTTTCATGCTCAGTAGAGTTTATGGACCAACCCCAGAACCCAGAGACATCGTGATACATGCTGTGTATTGTAAATTGGGATTTGTCAAATGGGCTTGCAGTATTGCCCACCTTTAATGCCTGTCCTAAGAATATTTGCATTTTCTTGGCAAGACTTAATTTGTGTCCTGAATGTGGCACATATCTAAATGTACATAAAATATTTTGGACTGACTGGAATGATGTCTCTCTCATTTCTCTCTCAGAGCCACGGTCAATGGGGATTTCTTCTCCCTAACTACCTGCGGGATCAGTTGCTTGACTTTGTAGTTCATCAGTCTGAAGATGACAGTCCTTGGCTCATTAGCTGAGTGTGTCTTCTATATTGCAGTGGGTTGGACAGAGAGTGCAGGGAAGCTACTTCTGTGAGATTTTCTGCAAAAGGCCATGCAGCCATGGCCCAGGGCTTCCTCACTGAGGCTCGTTAGGCACAAGTTCAAGCAATTGCCGCAGTCTTCCATGTTGATGACATCATGATGTAATTCAACATCCTAGCCTATGCTGTTTAGCCAGTTTCTTATCCTGTTTTGCCCTGTGGTTGTAGGCTTGTGCAGTCTAAGCAATTACATATACTATCACAATACTTTATTATCTAAACATTTGTGAAAAAGAAAAACAATAGTGCCAGAAAGACTATGAAAAACTGACTTCATTGGTTGTATTATTATTATTATTATTGTTGTTGTTATTGTTATTGATATTGTTATTATTATTGTTGTTGAAGAAGGAGCAAGAGATGAAAATCTAATGATTAGTAAAAATCTATCAATAAATAATGCAGGTACTAAAAACCTGGGTTGAGGTCATTCATGTATTGACCTGAGAATGCATAGGAAACTCAAATGTAGTTATGCAACTGAAGGAAAATTTAATTGGAATTGATTCGGAAAGACATGAAACAGAATTTAATCAAATTTCACAAAATTCCACTTTCCATGATGATGACTTGATTTGCTAAATAGTATACCTTGTATATCATGAAATTATGAATTCCTTCAATTACTATTTATTTACTAAGAAAAATATGAATATATTTTAACTTTGCACATTATTGTGCAAAATTTAAAAAAAAAAACAATAAAAAAAACATGAATTTTCCTAAATTTCATTAAAAGAACATTAGTCAGAGCATTTGCTGTATTTCTGAGAATTCCATGCAAGATGAAGTTTTATAAACTAGGATTATAACTGATGGCTAGTTTAGTGTGAGACCAGATATTTGGTTTAGTTAGATTTTTAGAATCTGATCTGTGTTTGAACAGCAATATTATGAATTTCAGGAAACCATGCTGCAGTCTTTGTGATCCTGCTCATGGATCCAACAGAGCAAATATAAAACTTCAAATGGCATTTTTGTGTGACTTGTATGAATATGTCTTAAAGATTGCTGGGAAGAAAACTGGATAATTATACATTAGTCTTAGTGATGTCAAATTTCAGGATGTAATAATTACTCAATGCCATAAAAGGTTAATAGTTATAAATGAGAACTATTTGTTTTGAAAATGATATGAAATGATATTAAAAAACTGCTATCATATACTGGTATTAACATTGCATTTCATGATAAAGATTCAGTTGTTTTGTTGTTAGTTAGTTGTTTATTTGAAATTCTCAGTTTTGTTAAATTTACATTTCCTCAGCTGTTTTTCAAACATCCATGTGTACCTGAAAGTTTCAATCGAATGTCAAAACAGCAAAAAATGGACATAGACCCAAGTTCACCAAATTGAATTCCACTTACTGAAGCACAGTTCCAGGCTGCTTTAATTGTCCAATTCCATTTCCTTGTTTGAACTGGAATTCGTTCCTGAATTCAACTGACCCCAATTTATCACTCACGTGGCAATGGGTGGCCATTGCCACATGAATGCATGTTATACTAGAGGTTTGGAATGTGAACTAGGAAGCAGGGGGCGGGAGAATGTCAGTGATTTTTTCCTCACTTGGAGACAGGCCTTTTTTTTTTTTTTTTGATGAAATATGTTCACAAAAGAAGATTTTTATTTTGAGGTTCAGGGAGAGGTCGCACCGGCTGTAGGTTGCAGTCTATACTTTCCACATTCATTGAAGTTGTATTTTGCTTACTAAGATGAAACAGACACATTTCTGTCCAATTTCAGATTTAAAGGTGAGTCCCTCTCCTAAGCTTTGAATTTTTTGCTTACTCTTCCTTTGAAGGCAATCTACACAGGGACTTTAAACACACGTCAGCATTAAATAATGCACCTAAAAAGCAATATTTCAGTATTTATGAACAGATGTCAGTGCATATGAGATGTTGTGAAGGAAATGACACTTTGTTGATATAAGGAAAAAGTATAAATGAAAAGAGACACCTTACATCACCAGTTATGGGTGTTATGGGTGATATGAGTGGACATAATGAGGTAATAAGGCTTTTGTGTCCATATAATATATTTTATTTTATTTAACATGTATTGTGAATAAAGGCATAAGGTATGCATATAAGAAATCCTATGTTCTATGATAATATGAATGCTTATGAACAGAACAGAGCAAAATGTTCTGTTTGAGGAGTGTTCTATTTTAGTCTGTATAAAATGACTTCATATATTTCATAAACCTTTTCATTCTGTTTACATTGACATTTATAAAATCAAATGGTGTGTACACCTTTGAATCAACTTTATCTTAATGATAAAATTCATTTTATTTTTACTTGTGCTATGTCAGTGCTAGTTTCTGCTGCGGAAAGGTTGCAAGGTGTTAAATAAACAGTATATTAGTAAGTGATGTCTGTTGTAGTTTAAACACAAGCATTTGAAACATGCTAGTAATATTCTTTACTTTGTATGTTTCAGTGTAAAGGCTTGAATTTCTGTCATTATTGTAGCATTAGCCTGTTAGCTAGCTGCTAACATGCTCTGCCTACTCTAATAAGGGCATGTATATCTCCAGTTACAGAGAATATAAAGTATAAACCACTGATTTTATATGGTAATTCTTCCTCTGGCTGTGTTGTATGGACACCGATTTCAACTGAACAAGACTTTTTGAAAGAATGGTTTAGTCACATTCACATTTACAACCTTCTTTATAGATTTATACTCACAATGATCCTGTTCTTGATATGCTTTCAGTTTTTCTCAGCTGTGATGCTCACTGCAAAGTGCATGTTGTTCCAGAATGCCTTAGAGACATTTAATGGGAGATAAACCATAACTTAAAGTGAGCCAACTTTCTTTGACTTTGTAAAACATTAGGATGGTTGAATGAAGGACTTCCATTCTCAATCAGATTTTTTGGCCATAATCTGGAAATTCAGTGGTCATTTGAAAAAAAAAAAGAGACTTAGATGACTAGATATTGTTCTGCCACAATAAACCAGCTGTGAGGCGATGTCTTAGAAAACAGACTAGAAATGTATGATCTATGGTCAACACAACTTATATTTATGTCTCTTAAGGCATGGCTGCTTTATTTGCTTCTCAGTTTCTCGTTGTTCCAGATGTGCCAGCTGTTAATGCTCCTTTTGGCTAAACCGCAGAAGAGTCTTCCATGGAGAGCTTTAGTTTATTCTGGTCCAGTGAGAACATAATGGTTTTCCATCTGAGATTTGCCTTGATGATTTTTTTTCAAGCTCTGATTTTCATATTCAATATTTTTTTACAGTTATATTGTCATTTCTAAGCTCAGAAAAAAAAAACATGGGCTCTTATTTTCCCTTTTCCACTTCAGTTCCACTTCAATTCCTCTTCAGTTCTTCTTATCAGCAGGGCTGTGCTAGCAAACCTCCACCCTGCTTTTCAGACGGCAAATGTCCAGATAACTCCCCCCTCAGCAGTCTCTCATCTTGAGCAGTGAATCCCTACTTCAGTTGTAAAAAGCTGTCTTTACCAAGTACAGCTAGAGGAATGTAAAGCAATGCAGACTCAGATTCTTGTTATTCACTATCCTAAAGTAGGTCACAGTTCTACAACTTCATCTTCAACAGAAACACGGGCCATGAGGGAACAGGCCGGAATCTTTGAGAAGGACCTGTAAATGCCGGATTCTCTAAAAGTCATCAGTTAGATAACTGCCTGTTCTTTGGGATATTAATATGAGTAGGGAAATAAATGGACCTTGTAAGAGTTCTACTTCTTTTTAACCGGATCTGTACAAAGAGCTGTTAGACTGTTTAGACCAGAGGACTTTTTTTCAATAATTTGGGTAAATTATGGCCAAGTACTTCAAAGAGTGCTGCCAGATCACACTGAAATGGTGGCCATGTTGAAAGCTGTATCTAGTTATTTGATATTCCGGCAAAGCTTTGAAGCACACTGAGACTAACTACTAGAGTAGAGTAGTCTCATCTGGTCTACAGTTCACTGCCTATTTTCCAGTTCTCCAATTGCCTCCAGCTGCTATATGTGATAGTTTGCAATGAAGACCAAATGGGGTTGGCCAGCACTGTTTGTTGTACTTGGCTTTGACATCAGCAGTATAATCAACTAAACCTAGAAAAGGTAGACACTAATTTCAGAGGTATTTTAATTTTATACAGATCAACTCACAAAATGTGTTTTTATTTAGGATGTAAAATTGCATATATTCATTAGCACCAGGGTGGCTCGTGTCCTGGTGAGGGAGGCGCCCCTGGTATCGGAAGGAATTCTGCATGTAAATGCTGTTTCTGTTCATTTCATATTATCATACACCTCTAGCGACTGCTGACTTCTCTTTTACCTTCCTTATCATTAGTCTAAATTATGCGTATTGCATCTGTCTGGAGACAATTAACTGTGGGACAATAAACTTTCCACTTGCTTCTCATCAAACCAGCCGTAGCAACAAGGATGTCTAAGGTCTTGGCAGGAGCCTGTAGGGCTGTTTAGTAAGGTTGTCTTTAAGAGCTTTAGGAGGCTCTTTCACATTCAACATAAATGCTAAAAAAAAAGCATAAAATTATAACAGCACTACACAAGAACATTCGTGTGATAACATTTTCATTTTAATAAAATAAAATAACAAAGCTAAAACTGTATCAATACTTGTTTCCACTCTGCCTCCACTAGTACATGCAACACCCTAGCTTTGTCTGCACTTTCAACTGTCCAGCAGTGAAATGTGATCTTTGGAATAAAAGCCTTTCGTTTGTAAGGTTCACTTGATCTTAGCAGACCATGGATTCTGTTTGTTTTCCCCAAATTCAGCTCTCCTTTTCTTAGGTCTGTGTTCCTCTGGAATGGAGCGCTGGGATACAGCAGCTTATCAAGATAACGACTTCTTCCTCTAAGAGCACACTCTTCAAACAAGCATTCACATAGAAATTCACTTTTGTGGGGAAGTCTGCTGGGGCCTGCTTATCCTCAGGAGCCTCCTTCAAAAAGCAAGGGGGGGAATTTTCCAGCTCAAAACACCAGCTTCAGCCATGAACACTGTTAGCGTTTGGTATCACACTTAAGTACCTCTGTAAGCATCTGAACAGCTTAGGGACTAAGCTGAGAAAACGCTGTAACTGGAAAGGTTGGTGATATTTAGTTTGGGGTTGGACCAGCAAGTTGGAATCGACAGACTATTTTAAAAGACTTCGAAAAAAACGTGGGTCGTATAATCTAAGGCTTTTGTAGCAGCTTCAGGAACAAATCAGACAAATGCTGTCTGTCTTATGTATGCATGGGCCAGAAATGCATATTCAAGATGTGTCATAAAAAAAGTTAAATGAAATGGTAAAAATACATTGATAAAATATTCTGATGTCATAATGGCCCAGCGTCCAATCAGATGCCAGTTTTCAGCCGAAGTCTTTATGATCCATGCAGCTGTTTAGTGTTCTAGAAGTATTGGCTGTACCAATATTACCACCTTAATGTCACCTTAGACCTGCTGGTTGTAACTCACTATTGTGGTGATTTTATCTTGAAAAGAATTTCCACCTAGCCATTAAAAACAAGGAGTACAGCAACGGTAAAATGTAGGAACAATTCCTGGTTGTGATGTCAGGGGCATATTTATTCATTTTATGTTCATCCAGCATGCTTATTAATGTGGGGAATTACTATTAGAAATTAGAAACCTAGAAAGGACTAACTCTAAAGAAGGAAAATTGGTCAGAGAACCACAGCAGCACATTTTGGAAGTAAATCCAATTGTCACATCAATTGCACCTAGCCTTTGAACTCCCCCACTGAAACTACAGTGCTGTCACACTAGCCTAGGCTACACAAGCAGTGGCATGCATAATGTCGTAGTTATCAATATTTCATATAGCCGTTGGCTTTCAGACTTAAAGGAACATTCTACGCAAAAATTTATAATTTAACACGTGATATCTTTAGAGGAATTTGGAGGAATTTTCACAATATTCTTATTTCGTTCTGTAACAAAAACTAACTGGTTGATGCTGGATACCTGAAACACACGTTTCATGATTTTGGGTAATAAAAAATAAAACCTTTTGTGTCACATGGATACGGTCTAGTGCTGGACTAACACCGATGGTGTTTGACCTTTTAGCATCCTACAGCTTTTAGGCCTACTGGAGTCTTAGGCTTTAGGAAAGTGACAAAAGAAAATGAGAAACAGATTTGTGGTCACATGACTGTATTTTACTGTAAAAATTTTACTGTAAAAAACTTTAACTGTTTGTTGTCCCATACACAGCTCTATGAAGTACAGAATTAAGCATCCATTGTTTTTTTCTAACTCTACCCCTCCTCAATTCTAACTCTACCCCTCCTCAACCCCATCAGCCTGTTCATCTTAACACACACATGCACGGCCACTTTCACAAGGACTGCTTTTTTGCACACAGAACAAAAGACTGATAAACACATACATACCGCCGGTATTTGCGCACTGGCACTTTGACTCATTCCATATTTTTCTTATTTGCGGAACATGCTGCTATTCAAATATGTTCTGGCAACTCAGATCTTTACTGTATATGTATAGTATATTTATATAGCTACCCGTTTGCACATACTATAGATATATACTGTCTGATTGCACTGTTTGTCTTGCACAATGTTTTGTCTTGTCTGTCTATATTATTTTTTTTAAAAAAATTTCTAAATCTTATTTCTTCTAAGTATTTGTATATACACTGCTGATCCAGAGCTCTCGCCATTTCCTTTCCCTGTATACTTGTATAATAAAGTTCACTTTGACTTTGATTTGACTATATGCATAATGATTAGGTGATCAAATATTTATGGCTGTTTACAGGAGAATGACCTATTTATGTTATTAGTTTGAATCTATTCTCATTTTATGGGAGAGTGTAATAGATTGTAAAATTGTAAAATAGATGAGTTAGTCTCTAGTTGCTCATCTTTGCCAGTCATTCTGGAGGGCACTGTACTCCCTCCTCCTGAGGGTCCACCTGTTATAAGAAGTACTTGGCAGAGTAGAGCTGTACAGAGATTCAGGTTTGCGTCCCAACTGTGCCATTTGCCATCCATAGCAGGGGGTCCCCAAGGATGGGAGGGGGTTCTCTCCCCTGTTGCTATGCAACGCAGCAGCCAGTCAGGCATCTGCATGGTCATGTTTCTCACACAAATACAGTAGAACAGGGAAAAGATGACAAAACTCATGCTTCCCAACCGATATCAAATCAAAAGGAGCAATATGTTCCCTTGCACATATTATGGATTTTGATCCAGTGATTCGACAGACTTGTAGTAAACACAAATGCAACCTTGTAATAACAGTAATATTCAAGAAGGTGAATTTGAATATCCAACATCCCGTCACCATCTGCGGGATGCAAGTGTTAGCATCTCTGAACACCTATAGTGTGATTTATTGAGGGTGAAATTACATTGAATTAAAAAAATAAAACTCCAATATTTTAGAATATCTTCTCTGTCTGTTGTATCTGTTGCATATGGTTGATCAGTGGCGCTGATCAGAGGTAAGGTAACATTGAAAGTTTTGGGGGTGGACGGGTTTGGCCATGTTGGCATCAACACTCTTCTTCCTTTGTAAAATTCAGCAAATAAAAAGGTAATTGTTTAGAAGTGTGTGTTGTCATAGAGGATGTGTATAAAATTTTGGTTTAAAAAAAAATCAACCCTATGGGTGAACATACTTGTGGGCTGTAGTCATTTTGAAAATACAAACAAAAAATTTCATTTATTAATTTCATTTATTTAATAAAAAGTAATAAATAACCTAAAAAAGCTAAATTTTAGAAGTACCGTTGTAATAAACCTGAACTGAAATCAACTGAGGCAATCATAGGTGAGAAGTATACGCCTGAATAGAATCTCTTCTAATTACTGTACAGGTACAAAATAATTTGGCGCACCTACTCTAAAGCAGATTATGTATGTCACTGTGATGCACAGTCATGGAATGTATTTTTTTCTTATTGATCAGTGGCAATTACTGTTGAGCCACAAATATTAGCAATATTCAATGCACAAATCTACATATGTCTTAAAATGCAAGAGAATATTTCACCTCAAATCTGCAGAGCGAAGTTAATCCACTGTGTGAGAACCATGAACCACAGGGGGTGGACAAAATAATGGAATGGCACCATGAAAGCAGACTTCAACTTTGAAGTATTAAAAATTACAATTACAAAGGCAGCTAAACAGGTTGAATACCAATTAGTAGAACATGCCGGCTAAGAAGAGACCCAATAATCAATGCTTTGATATTTGACTTTGCAAAGAAATTAGCAGGCCAACAAAGACACCAATTAGCTGGTGCCCATACTGCAGGTGCATCCGACACAAAACCTGCAATATTATATGATGAATCATAAAGAGCTATCTGGACAAGTGATACAGCACGTGTCAGACATGAATAAACTACACTGGCAAAGGAGGAAAGGTTTATGTACATATATATATAGAGACGATACTCTACTTTTTCTAAATTTTAATACAAGAAAACATTAAAAACACTTAAAACAAATTTAACTGACTGGTTTTCACTATTTTACAGACGGTAATAGACCATTATTTAGCCTCATAAATGTCAAATTATCAGTTTTACTTTGTGTTGGATTATGAAAAAAGCATCACAACGTCACACAGTTCCAATAGGTTTACGTGTCACGTCTGAGGGGACGTGCGTATCCTCGTGGCATGGACCAAAAGACAGACCAGGGATCCATGCTGAACGTGGTTTTATTAAAGAAAAACAAGAACAAATAAAACTGGCACGTGGGCCACCAGGAACAGGATACAGAACTAGAAACAGGATCTAATATGCACTAAACCGAGGCAATGGACAGATAACTGAGGATAACACAAACAGGACTTAAATACCAACAGAAATCAGGGGCAAAACACAAGACAGGTGGAACACAAGAACACGTGACACAAGCAGAACAGAACATGAACCAAAATAAAAGCCCTTAAAACAAGAACAGAATACAGAGTCAAACAAACAGAAAAAACAACAGAAAAGCAGTGGCCCTCACCGGCCACTGACCGAACTGTGACATTATGTATCTTTGCACAAAAATTATTTCATTTTTCATAATGATTCCAAGCATTCTTCAACAGTGGGCCAAAGTTATAACCAGTCCAAAAAAAACAAAAAGTTTGGGAATTATATCTTGGTCTTCCTGGTCTCCAGATCTTTCTCCCTTTGACCTCCACGGGTTGATTTGGAGTTTGAAATTAGCATTAAACACATGAGCCAGATCTGTTTGCATGCTGAAAAAGGTCCTGGGAGGGTTTAGACACTTGACTGGTTACTGGGCAATGGATGATAAGATAACACTACAAATTTAATGTACAATTTTTGTTGTTAATAAAATTAAAATAAGGTTGAAAAAATGTAAATGTTGGTTAAAATGTATAATAGAATTTATGACAAAAATGTACAATAATCAAGAGATCCTTCTAAAAACTGTATTAAAGGTGAATTTGTCTGTAAATGTAAAAGCATGAGTGATCAGTAAGAGGACACATGGGAACAAATTAACACGTGCCATGTGCCAAAGTTAATACATATCACAGTATTTTAATCGGTGTTGCATCTAATAGCACCACAAAACAAAGCAGCTCTACACAGATGTACCCAGAATGTGATGCCATATCTCTGACTGGCAAAGGACAACCAGGTCACTAGCTAAAATCTCTCAGCAGCCTATACAAGGACATAAGCATCCTGAACGTGATCAAAATGTAATAGGTCACCATCCCAGTGCTTTGGATAGTGGTAGGTGAAATGCCTACTTGTTTTTGAAGGTTTTAGATTTAAATGAAACCTTAGTTTCACTCACACTTTAAAATCAAATTGATACTTATGTCAACACAGCAATTTCACCACATGTTTAGCCATGTCTAGTTATAATGAAAAACCCATAAAAATACCTTAGTTGCCCACCACTGTGAGGATTTAGAGCCCCTTCAGCCTGAACACTTTCTGTAACAGAATGTTATTAAATGAAAACTCCTTGCATCAGAAAAAAGACAGCTAAGGAATGAAATGGAAGAATAAAAAATGGTAATAACATAAAATGTTTTAACCCACCTTTCAAATCTTGTCCATTCCATTAACAGGGAAGTACATTATGCACTAGATTAAATGCTTAAAAAGGGTTTCAGTGTTATGAGCCGAGGAGTGTACATTTGCTAAATGCCCTAAGGGGAGGGCCATATGGCAGCAGTATAAACTCACAATTTATATTCTGTAAAATATTTTCGGGATATCATATACTCATGATGACGGTTTGTCTTTCTGAGGATACATAAACTGGAATAGAAAAAAGCTGCAGTAGAGTCACATTTTAAAAGTGCCATTTTACTGTAAAACATTTTAAACATTTTACTGTAAAAACAATGAAAGTGTTTTAAATGACATACTGTGTGGCGGACCTTCATACAGGGATTTTACATGTCTATAAAATTTTACATGTCTTTAAAAAATAAACCCTTATAAACATGTCACTTTAAGAATCTTTAAAATGTGTCAATTTGAAGTCAGCTGTCAAAATCAAAAATGGCTAAAATCACTTTTAGAGATTCCTTTTAGAGTTATGTACTGTGCAGTGAGACTGCAAGGCGTGGCAGTGGATCGAGTGAAGTGAGCCTGATAAATAAGGAATCATGTTCCAGAAACAGCAGAAAATACACATTATTGTAATATAATATTGTCAGGAGAGGATATGTATGATTTTTTTTCAATCTGTAGATTTAATGAGGAGCTTCAGAAAAGGTCTTATCTTCCAGCAACGCCAATAGGCGCGCCTATCAAGCCCCATTACCCAATCCATCTCCATTACAACCAAAAGGAACTGACAGAAAACAGCCGTATAACAAAATACCCCACTCTTGTCGTTTGCTTGGACAATGCAAGAAGTGAAGGCCAATTGACGGAAATCTGGCAGAAAACTTTAATTCTTGAACGCATATTTTCATTGTGTTAAGAGAACTGTTCCACATATATTTTGAAACTCTTCCAAGAGGAGCCTGCCATTTTTCTATGGACACATTAAGGGAGCAGATTATGTAAAATACATAATTTAATATCCAGTCCCTATCCACAAAACAGTTTGGAGTAAAAGTGTAGTTTCCATTTCAAAAACAGTAAATGGGCTTTTTAGTCCGATGGCTACCCGGAAGGTAATGCAAAAAAGCACATTATATTTTTTTTCATGAATTTTTCATATTTGGAATGACTCACACTACCAAGTCGACTATTGTAAACTTCCTTTTAGGCTCTGTGTAACAGTGACTTCCAATATTATTACTTTTCTCTAATGATTAATAGCAAGCATAATTTTGCTGTATTTTATATTAGCACCTCAGGCCTGGCCAGAGGATGCTATTCTCTCCTAAATCAGCTCGTGAAAGACTTCAGTAATTACCTGATAAACTGAATCAGGTTGGCTTGCAATGGAAAACATGCAAGAGGAACTGGGAAGTGGGATGGAGAAGCACATAGCAAAGCCTACAGTGCTGAATTAATGGCTATAGTGCTTAAGTTAAACACTGCAGGATTTAAGTCAACAGTGGGGATTTAATTCACTGGATTACACATCAGTCTGCAGGGGCATAACAATACAGAATATTTTCAAATTTGATGCGATTTCTATTCTGATTTCAAGATTTCAGTCATGGTCACCTCCCACCCACTGGCTCAATGTCCCCCATGATATGAGGCTACCAGCACTGGGAGGGTGAAGGCTAGAAGGGGCTTATGACAGGGCTAACACTTTGAAGCTCCTTGTTGCCTTTTGTGCACCAAGTGCATTGCACAGTCAAGTGAGCACAATGTTATCAATTGTCTCCGAAATGGCGATGTAAGAGGTGTGCAGTCATTGTGCTTAAAGCTTTGTGTCTGTTTTTCACCACTCTCCTGTTTGTCCTTCACTGCTGGTTGTTTTTGTGGTGAAATTCCACAATACAGCCTGATCAAATCACAGAGCTTAGCTGGGAAAAGTTTGTGAAGTCTTGTTACAGAGCACTAATTATTTACTACATTGTTGGTTTGGCCCAGATTGGCTGTTCTCTTGTCCTTTGATTTTAGGACTAATTGAGACGCAATTACATTTCTGTCTTTTGTGAGAGTTTGCTAGGATCAAGTCCCCCCCAGGGAAAGGAGCTTCAGCCGAAAATGCCTCCTTCTCATAGAGGATAAACTGAACAGCACCATGTCTCACAGTATCTTCAGTTAAAAGATGTTTATTCTCCAGTGTATGATGGCTCCTACTGACAATATAAGAATATATGACTGTTGTCACGGTGAAGACAAGAATATTTAGTGTTCTGTGTCCGGTTTGTAGCGTGGAGGAAGAACTCAGACGTGAGACACACAAGAGAGCAGGTAAGCCACGCAGTTAATCTCAGAATGCTCCCAAGGGAGTTAGGATTCACACCAAGATGAACCCGTGTTCTGAACACACACACAGACAGGTAATAAACAGACTCCGAAGAGTCAGAGTACTCACGGTACCGGAGGGACTGGTTGAGTAGGTACGGCGATACGTTGCATGGATGCGATCCAATGTCAGTTTGCAGGTGTACACTTACTTCCTGTTTATATACCTGTCGTGACATCATCTCCAAGAACTCGTGACATCATGTGACCTGGTGCGTGTGACAACTGTACAAAAAGTAAGCATGGGTTTGTAAAGTTACTCAGAGACTCCACTCTATTGTAGGACAGAGTTTAGGAGACTACTGTTGTTTTTTTATAGGATTAAATGGATTAACAGTATCATGCACTGTAGCCTGTTTGTCTCTGTACGCCCCAAAATGTTCTTAAAGATCCAGGTCTGTGGGCCTGCATAATGTATCAAAAGTCAACATGGAAAGGATGGTGATGGTGGCAGCTTTTCCTTTTAATCCTATTTCACGTTTGTGTCTTCTTTCTATTTCTACTATTATTTTTCATTATAGAAAACTACCTTGTTTCAGATTAGAAAAGCATTTATTATCTTTTGAAATCTCTTCTTGAAATGTCTTCATCAGACAGCCCTAACCAGTTTGAAAGAATCTTTCACAGACATGAATTGTTTCATGTCACCACAGAGATATGACAAAACAGTACTTTCTCTAATGAGTCGCATCCTAGTCTTGAAGCATGCAGCCAGTCATGGAACACTCCACTTAATCGAACAGTGAATTTGGATCTAATCACTGTGGAACTAATGACGGTCGCAATTAATCAGATTAATAATTTTAAGTAATTTACGCTTAAAGTATTATATTTGATCGTTATGGCACAGAGCTTTTGCTACTGCTGTTGTGAATGTATCATGGCATCACAGGAGTGAAATGTCCCCTTAAAACCCATTATCAGACTTTCCAGTTATTCTGCACAACCCTTCAAGAGTCAATTCAGCTCTGGACATGAGCACTATGGCATTTAATGGAATCACCCTCAAATTTTTCTACTTGAAAAACCACAAAAAGTCTCTCTAATTGCTCCCCAGAGAAACAGGGACTACACCCAAGTGTGGTTTTATTTAAAGTTCACTTCAGTTCTGATCTATTAGGAGAGGATCTGGTCTTTAAGCACAGGAGAGGGAATAAAGGTCTAGCTTTAATGTGAAACGAGTGAGGAACTTTGCAGTTAATTACCTTGGTGAAGTGTGTGTGTCTGTCTGTGTGTGTATGTGTGTGGGTAGACTGAAATAGGCTGGGGACTGGGTCAGCATGGGTAGAGCTTCTTTATCAGGGAGTCTCCATTAGACCTAATTGAAGAGGGAACATGTTTTCATAACAGATGGACCAAAGTTTCCAGTTGGTCTACAACATTAGACCATAAATACACACGCACACACACACACACACACACACACACACACACACACACACACACACACACACACACACACACAC
>JBBPCW010000084.1:20273392-20284634 GCA_037974425.1 Phenacogrammus interruptus | reverse complement strand
CTGCAGTATCTTGGTTAAATAGTTGACTCAGATTTAAGCTGTTTTTCAGGTAAGAAACAGTCATGGAATTCTTAAGCTCTGATGTACGTCACTCTGGATAAGAGCGTCAGCTAAATGCCGTAAATGTAAATGTAAATGTAAATCAGGAGATGCCGGTCAGAAGGAATGTCATTTGTACATCCTTCTTAAAAGCACTGCAACAAAAAATGACCAGTTTTTCTCTAATGACAGAAGAAAGGATGGAACATTGTTCTGTAAATAAATTAGCTGAGGCTGTTTTTGGTACATAAAACCATAGAAGCATCATAAGTGGTCCTTAAGGAAGTAAATTAAAAACAAACAAAAAAAAGAAAAGAAACATTTATTTTCATCTTTTTCGTCTAAATGTTCAGGTTTGAAATGTTTTTTGGGGTTTTTCCCCATTTACCCAGCACGAGTAAATCACACAATTATTTAAAGATTATTGGGAATCGCTGCAATTTCACACAACTACATTAGCAACACAACTAGCCTAGCATGTGAGCTACAGGCTAATTCAATTTATTAACCATTATAGTCACACGTCAACACAACACAACACAACACAACAACAACGCAACCCAACGCAACCACAACCACAACACAACCGCTACACCAAAACCAACACAACCACAACCACAACACAACACAACAACGCAACCCAACGCAACCACAACCGCAACACAACACAACACAACCACAACACAAAACAACAACAACGCAACGCAACGCAACCACAACCACAACCACAAAGCAACCCAACTCAACCCAACTCAACCCAACGCAACCACAACCACAACACAACCGCAACCCCAACACCAACACCAACACAACACAACACAACCACAATACAACACAACACAAAACAACAATGCAACCCAACGCAACCACAACACAACACAACCACAACACAACACAAAACAACAACTACGCAACCCAACGCAACCACAACCACAACACAACACAACCACAACACAACACAAAACAACAACTACGAAACCCAACGCAACCACAACCACAACACAACCACAACACAACACAAAACAACAACTACGCAACCCAACACAACCACAACCACAACGCAACCCAACGCAACCACAACCACAACGCAACCCAACGCAACCACAACACAACCGCAACACCAACACAACACAACCACAACACAACACAACACATCGCAACCGCAACGCAACCACAACGCAACCACAACGCAACGCAACCACAACGCAACGCAACGCAACAGCAACGCACCGCAACGCAACGCAACGCACCGCAACGCAACGCACAGCAACGGCAACCACAACACAACACATCACAACCACAACAGTGAAAAAAACAGCTAGGTGGGTGTTTCCAATAAAGTGGACAGTGGGAGAAAGCGCAAGGTGGGTGTTTCCAATAAAGTGGACAGTGGGAGAAAGCGCAAGGTGGGTGTTTCCAATAAAGTGGACAGTGAGAGAATTAGCTAGGTGGGTGTTTCCAATAAAGTGGAGAGTGAGAGTAAGTTCTAGGTGGGTGTTTCCAATAAAGTGGACAGTGAGAGAAAGCGCAAGGTGGGTGTTTCCAATAAAGTGGACAGTGAGAGAAAGCAAGGAGGGTGTTTCCAGTAAAGAAGCCACAGGAACTAGAAGAAATTGTTGCTGCTTGTGAACGTGTGAAGTGCAGCTCTGGTGAACCCGATGTTCCTCGCCTCAGAACAGGAGCAGCTCAGAATGCGCTGAAGCAATATTGCTGCATTATTACAATGACTCACCTTTGGCTGGGAGATTATACAGAGGCAGGAATTATTCACAGCAGGCGGCGTGTTTTGACTGCGAGGACGCATCGGTGGATGGTGTTTTCGCTCTTTTATGTGAACGATGGTGTTGTCGCGGAGCACCTAAGTGGCCTTGTGCTGTCAGAGGCAGCCGCGTGATGATTGGAATGGAGATATCAGTGTGAGCGGCTCCCAGAGCTGGTCCTGGAGTTCTCCTGTCCTGCATCTTTCAGCAGCGATAGCACAAGGTTTTTACCTTAAGAACACTGCGGCTGTTCTGTTTTGCATTAAATCTGCTTCCCTAATATTTAAAGCCTTAAACAACGTGGACAAGTGTCTCTTATCCTTTTCAGCACAACCTAGACAATTTAATTTTCATAAATTAACCAATTACCCCCCATTCCATACCCCCCATATTTCTGTATTTTATATAATATATTAGTAATATTTTAAGAAATTATTTACAATTACGAGAAAAGTCATTTAAAAAATAAACATAATTTATTTACAGTTCGTCTCTCTCTGTGTCGCTTCAAAACTCACACACACCCCTTCCATCCACACACACACACACATACACACACACACACACACACACACACCTTCCATCCACACACACACACACATACACACACACACACACACACACACCTTCCATCCACCCACCCACCCACACACACACACACACACACACACACACACACGCACGCACACCGCTTTAAATAGGGCAACCTGACAACAGGCTAAAAATTAGAACACTGCACAACTCATGCTGCCATAGGCACCTCTTGCAGTGGTATTTGCATGCTTGGCAGGTGTTGACCCTAGATGTGTGTGTGCTTTGGTACATGTGTGCGTGCAAGTTAACAGACGTAGCCTGGTAATTAGATAAACTGTCCCCAGAGGTGGCCCTTGAGGGGTTTTCCTCTCTGATGGTTCATCATCTCCTGCAGAAAAACACAGCAAATATATATATATATATAGGTAGTACAACATTTTGCACCTCATACTACAGCAAAATGTATCATCAAACGGATTTAAAGACAACCCGAAAAATATCCCAAACAATCTGCAATACATGGTTATTCATTCTGTCAGGAAATTAATTGGATGTCAAATCCATGACCATGCTACACTGCAGATCCACAGCACTTCATGATTTCATACTTTATCATAACTGTCACAGGCCTTGCAAGATTTCACTCTACCTGGCTCTACAACACCAATACTTAACGCTTTTCCACCCGTTTTTGCTTCATGTATTATTCAACTTGGCCTTATTTAGACACTGCGGCTTACAATGGATATTGTCAGAGAACAGCTTCACAGAATCCTAGGCCTGAGCCCTTGAGAGAATGCCTCAGGAAGCCCTTAAGCGACCTGAGTGAGAAATAATTCCCTGAGCACAGAGCGAAGAAAAACCCACAGACAGATCAGACACTGGAGAGAGGCCCATCCACCTCTAATTGGCGCTGCACAATTAAGACATAGTAACGGTGCTAGCTCAATCTTTCAGATAGCTCCACTGAACAGATGCAAATACAGAGACAGTGCTTTAAAATAACGTGCTGTGTTCTGAAGAGCAACAGTAACGTTTGGGGTTTCTGGTGCAGAAGCATGCTGCTAGTCAAAAAAGTCTAAAGTTTAACAAATTAAAGTAGATTCCAATAAAACAGAGGCACTGTGGTTGATGTAGGTTTTTAGTGGTTATCTGCAGACTGGAAAACTGGCCAACATGACTTACTTTTGGCAGATCATTCAAAGCTTCTTAATTAAGGTAGGCAAGCTACTAATTTACTAAAGTTGAAGCTGCTTTCTACTGACTGCTCAAGGTCAGTTACTATGGGTTGAAAGATTGTTTGAATATTGTTTAATATAGGTTTGCAGATGGGTTAAAGTTAATTGGTCTTGCTACGAAGTTACTTACTAGAGCTATAACGATATGCGATATGAAATCGAAAAGGCAGAATCACGACACACTCCTTCAAACCCCACGGAGTTATCCTTTCCGTCCAGATTTGTCGTTCGCAAATGATTCGTTCAAAATAACTAATCATTTAGGGGAACATACTGAACCAAATCACTTCCTCAAGTGAGTGGTTCATTTCTCAGTTCAGTTGAGCTGTCAGCAGCACCGGGAGGGAGGGAGAGAGGGCGGGACCACTTTCCTCTGAGGGATACACTTTCATGGCTATCATTGTTCTCCATCATTTTAATAGATTTAGTTACCAAATAAACAAACAAAAAATGTTAGGCTGGCAGTAATGAAAAGAGAATGAGACTCACCAGCTGTGTTGTGTTCAAGAGTAACTCTGCTAAATTGCCAGCGCAGCATCTCATGTACAGTGTGATACAGCACGTAACAAGCATTCTGAAAAAATGCGTGCCTCTCATTGCGACAATTTGTGAGGAAACGGTGCATGTTCAGTGTGAATCCTTCACTGAATGTACTGTGGAGTATACATTCAGTGAACCAATCACTCCCTGAGAAGACCAATTAAATAGCTTACCATGGGATAGGAAACTTAAAACATCCTGATTTATAAAGAAACTTATTTTTACAAACGTGTTTGTCAAAGCACAGCCACAACATTCTCCCGGTCCCGGAAGCCATGAACTGAACTGAAACCTGAACCATTCCACCATGTATTAGTTCAGGAAGTCGGAGTTGCAGGCTTCTCCCGCCAAACACTGTTGTAAGTATCTACCAGATGTCACTCATAACAGTTTAAAGTAGAAAGTCAGATCGAAAAGTGATAGGTCTGTTTCTCTGTAGATATGATAAAGGTGAGATGTGTAATTCCAGCAGTATAGCAGTGTAGTATAGCACAGTTCAGTCAGTTATGAATCACACAACAGAACAGAACAGGACACTTATTAGAAACTGAACTCAGAACTTACTTGGCTTGGCTTGGATTGCAAGCCCTCCAAGAGAATAGGCCGGGTTGCTTACTGTCTATTAATCTAAGACATGTATCTTGTAACTTCCTCAGGGGAATCAAAGAATTTCACAAGTTTCTGAGTTGAACAGAACACATCATAACAGGATCTTATGGATTGGACTTTGGTCATATGGTGTTTAGTTGTACCAGTCATCAGCAGGCAAAGTAATTGCATTAGACTTACAGATGTCTTTAATGAATAACGATGAGTAGTCTCTGACTAGATACCAATTAATTCTGTTGTCCTGTTTATTCTAGCAAGTAACAAGCCACATGCAGTCTCTCTCTCTCTCTCTCTCTCTCTCTCTCTCTCTCTCTCTCTCTCTCTCTCTCTCTCTCTCTCTCATAAACAAACACACAAAATTGGTTCTGGGCTTTTTCCTTTGACTTGTAGAATTTTTAATTATACCACATACACACCATGGACTGTCAAAAGAATGATATTCAAACAGACAGACACCGACGACAGTACATAATTCACCATGCCAAGCACACAGTCATTTTAGACATATAATCACATATTTATGATAGACCCCCCCACCACACATACTTTAGACATTTATTCGCATATTTATGAAATACCCTCATTCCTCCCCATAGACCCTCCCCACTCCCACATATATACTTTAGACATCTTTTCACATATTTATGAAAGACCCCTACGTCTCTCCTAAGACATACACACACACACACACACACACAGTGCACGCACACATCTGCACTTGGACATAATCACATATTTATGAATGATACACACAAATTCCCACACCTATACACTTTCATCTAAGCCATGCATTAATATATTAATGATAGGTGCATGTACTTACTCACTCACATACACACATTTATCTAGTATGGCATTGGCACAAGCTTTAAACCTGCTACGTAATATACAGTTCTTACATTAAAGCTGACTTTTGGCACAAAATTGACGCCTTTTGCTGCCTCATATCAGTGGAACTGATTATCAGGGTCAGTCTGACTACTTAGCACAGCCCTGAACATCGCTAGTCATTTAAGTATCCTTCTTACATAATACAACCTGCCAGATTGTGCTAATACTCGCAATTATGTATCAATTGTTTATTTTAAATGTGCATTCTGAAGTAGTTAAAGGCAGTCATTTCTGAAAAAGGCGGCCAGGGTTTGTATGTAAGCCTCCAGAAAATGGAGCCAGAATGCACATGTGAACTTTGTAGCATGTATGCTCATGAGAGAATTCTCTGTACTGTTCATTTATGAATGAGCTTTGTTCTCCCCCTTACTTTCCCTCTGTGTCTTTGGGAAAGGAAAAAATAAAGCTAAATGGTGACTTGTGACTCATTGTACGAACAACAAAGTTGTTACTAGTTACTTCAGCCCTTTTGCGGCATGCGCTGTTGGTAAGTGCCTCGTTTCATTACTTATCAAATGTGAACCCGTTGGGGTCCCTATGGATTTGCTTCCATCTACGCATCAAATCAGTTAAGTAAAGCTGTGGTGACATGTATTATAGATATGCATGGAATCAGAGGAACGAGAGGGCATGGTTTGAGCAACAATGTATAGCTGGGACTTAGACCCAATTGCTATTAAAAAACAGCTTGACGACCAAACAGCACAAACTGCTTTACCTTCCCTTTTTTTCAAAAGTTACTAAAATCTTCAACTGTCTCTCCAACAGATACAAGGGCTGCTTGAACATACCGCTTTAACATTTGTTGATTAGATTTCAATTTAGAATTGTATTCAGTCTGCAGAATAAATAAAGCACCAAATGACGGGGGCTACTCGAAACCATTTATACGTTTACTACGATAATTTTATGAATCATTGAAGCTATGGTCTTAGCTGTCTCATAATCTATATAACTGGTAAATGGCTACGCCTATCAGGCTGTGTTTCTTATTGAGTCCAGTAGGCGCTGCTGACCAAGTAATGAGCTGAATGAATTGATCATGTTTTAAAAAATTGTTCGGTGCACTTACAGGTAAAGCTCTCCATGCAGGCTGGGCTGAAGTGTAGATGTCGGCCAACTTTACATACTTTAATATAATGTGAAGGTTAGTACTAGGGAACCAGTGAGGGAAATGTTCTCATCATTACAGAGCACACTGTGAGGAATGCCTTCAGGAGAGTGAACACCAGGAAAGCAGCAGGTCCAGATGCCATCCCAGCTAGCACCAGTGTTCACTGAGATCTTCAACCTGTCCCTGGCTCAGGCAGTGGTTCCCACAGTCCAGCACTGTCCCTGTTCCTAAGAAACAACAGCCTGAATGATTACTGCTCAGTAGCACTGACCTCAGTTGTGATTAAGTGCTTTGTATATCTTCACTCCCTGCCACCATGGATCCGTTACAGTTTGCATCCAGGATTAATCGTTCCACTGAAGATGCCATCTCTCATCTTCTGCACACAGCCCTATGTCACCTGGACACAGGCGGGGGAATAATGTTAGGATGCTGTTTGTTGACTGCATTCCAGCATTTAACACCATAATCCCCACAAACCACAGTCAGTGAGGGTGGAAAAACATCTCTCCCTCGATTCCTCTCAGCACTGGAACTCCTCAGGGTTGTGTTTTTAAGCCGCCTGCTGTCAGATTCCACCACCATTATCAAGTTTGTGGACAACACTGTTATGGTGGGCCTGTTTTCTGACAACACAGAGAAGGCTTACCTGGAGATGATCAGGAATCTGGAGAACAACCTCCTCCTAAACGTCAGTAAGACTCATCATGGACTTCAGCACAAGGCAGATGAGGAACTACCAGCCCCTCTACATCGGCAGGATGAGAGTGGAGAGAGTGGAGAGTTTCCGGTACCTTAGTGTTCACATCACTCAGAACCTGTCACGGACCTGCAACACTAACGCTCCGGTGAAGAAGGGCCATCAGCGTCTTTTCTTCCTGAAACGTCTCAGGGGCTTTCATCTGCTTCAGAGGGTGCTTAAAACTTTAACACCTGCTCCATCCAGAGCATCCTGATGAGAAACATCTGCACCTGGTTTGGGAACAGCTCCATACAGGACAGACGAGTTCTTCAA
The DNA here is from genome assembly GCA_037974425.1 of Phenacogrammus interruptus. Classification (NCBI taxonomy): domain Eukaryota; kingdom Metazoa; phylum Chordata; class Actinopteri; order Characiformes; family Alestidae; genus Phenacogrammus; species Phenacogrammus interruptus. The sequence continues at coordinate 20,276,894 of JBBPCW010000084.1, read as the reverse complement.
GGAGTGGTTCACCGAATGCAGTCCATCTACACCAAGTGGTGCTGAACTAAAGTCAGGAAGATTATAAAAGTTCTCTGTCATCCTAACAACCAACTCTTTTTTTTTCTGTTGAGGCCAGGGAAGAGCTTCTTCCCTCAAGCCGTTCGGGCCCTGAACCAGGTGCAGATCCGGACTCTGTAATTATCTCCAGTAAGGTTATGCACCTGCACTTTAACATCTGCAACATCTGGAACTGTGACTCTTAGTCGTAATATTCTTATCCACATTAATACTCCACCCCATATAGTTCTTATATGTACCTCATACATTCATGTAACACCTGCACTTTATTACACATAACTGCTAATACTGGGTCTGTCTTGTTGGTAATGCATCTGCACTTTATTCATTACTGTCATACGTTATTCATTACTGTCATACTGTGTGTTTTTTTCCGGTCAGGCGTGGCTAAAAACATTTTGAATCTGATCAGAGTCCAAACCGGAATATAAAGAAAAGTTTTTCTGTCTTCATCAATGATTATTACTTACTTGCTTTTTTGAATAACTGCTCGTAACAAACCGATTATCAAGCTGCAGTGAATACACACAGCATGATAAGATTTCAGAGTTGTGGCCTCACTGTGAGCTACACTGATCCATAAATGCCCTGTCTGCAAAGCAACATGCATCTTTGCAGAAGAACAAATCAGCCTTTGAGCTCCATGCTCCGAGACATTCTGACTTCAGATCTGGCCCATGGGTGACAGCAACAGACTAAGCCTGGACCTGTAAAACAAAAGCCTGGAAAATAGCTCATATTGTTGATATATGAATAACCTAATAATAATAATATGTATTTTTAAAGATTAGGATGTTAGAAACCCATGTTGTTACAGAATCTGCTAATGAGACTGGATCCGTTAGACAGGAGAAGAATGTGCTGACGCCAGTAGTTATGCAAACTTTTCAAAAAGAGCAGTTGGACAAGATAATTATCCATATTTCGTGATGAACTTTGTCATATTTTTCCTTTGCAATTCCATAAGCACTTTGGGAATACAGTATATGGCAATTATATATTCTTCAAAGAGATTTCTGTAGCCACAGTTCCTTTTTTATAGAATGTTATTTCTCTGTTTGAATTGTGATTTTAAGAAATTCTTCAAATAAAACAAACACATTTTAAAGGGAGACATTTTGGAAACATTCTTTTGTTAAATCATTGCTTTAATTTTCCGTGTTCTGCTTTTTAAATATATATATTTTTTTATCATTTACTGCAGCATCAGAAGTGAGCAAGCCTCTGTTTTTGTCCTTTCTTCCTTTGAGTCTTTGTTCCCCTCAGTGTTTCTTCATTATAGGCCTTGTACAGAAAGTGGTGCTGTCCATGGTGCTGACTTAACTTCCAGCTATTTAGACTGTGGTGAGCCATTCCGTTACCAGGAAACAGCTGCATTTGAACCTGACTCTCATTCATCCTTACTGTATTCTTCACTTCTTGTTATATCTGTACTTCATTCTGAATCATATTAGCTCAGCAGACAAATGCAAGGGTACTTTAATGACACTTAGTGACAATCACTGAAGGAGTATTAAAAGCGTGCTGGAAAACTACTCAAATGTTCTTACCTTGGAAGCAACCCACTTGAGAAGTAAAAGCACTTCCCCCCAGAGATTATTCAAGCGAGCGCAAAAGAAAAGTTCATTTCAAAACACTTGAGTAAAGCTACTCTATTACCGTAATTGCCTTCTTTACTGATGGATCTAGGCTCAGCACACGCTACTGACACACACATTCTCATTATGCGCTGTGGATGGTCCTGTGAAGTGCAACTGATTTTCACCAGATTAAAAATACAGTAGTGAAGTAAAAAAGAAAAGTCATCCTTCAAACAGCCGTAACTTGAAAGCAGCAGTGATAGAAGGCAATAGTTGAAAAGAAACAGCCCATTCTTTCAGTTTTTTATCCAGAAATGTACAGAAGTGAGATAAATATTGTAAAATATTGTAAAAATACTGACATTGATGGTACAGTGATACTGAGATATTTTGGTAACGTTTTGGGCAAAAAAAAAAATGTGTGTAAATGTAAAATTGTCTGTTTCTGTTGGTATGTTTGACGACACATAAAGTAAAGGCAGATGGTGTTTATAAATGGAGCGATATGACAAAGAGAAAAATCCATGTGTCATGTTGAGTATTTCTTCCGGTAGAGTAGAACACTAATGCTTGCCTCAATGCCTGGAGCAAGTACAACTTAAATCTGGAACAGCAGCATTAAAACATTGCTTGTCGTAACTTCACCTGTATTTGCTGATGGCCTTATTCACTTTTATATACAAACATCTGTCGTGGTTCAGTCGGCGGCCGTTAGAGGCCGCTGCTTTTCGGTTCTTTTTAGTCTGTTTTTCATGTTCTGGGTTCTCATGTTCTGGGTTCATGTTCTGGGTTCTCATGTTCTGGGTTCATGTTCTGGGTTCTTTTATTTTGACATGTCTGTCTGCTTAGTTCATGTGTCACGTGCTTTAAGTTTCAGCTGTTTATGTTCATCATGTCACGTGCCTTTGTTTTCACCTGTCTTGTGTTGGTTCTGATTTCTGTTAGTATATAAGTTCTGTTCTGTGTGACACACAGCATGTGTCCATCGTCGTTTGTAGCGCCTCATTTACCCTGCCTGTGATCTTGTCTCTAGTTCTCGTTCATGTTCCTGGTGGCCCTCGTGCCCGTTTCAGTTCTTTGTTTTCTTTTTGTTAAAAAAAACGCATCAGCATGGATCCCTTGTTTCCTGTCTGCTCCATGCCCCTAGGTAGCTCTCGTCCGAGGGGGACTAGCCCCCATGGACATGACAATATCCCACTTTGCCATGGAAAAGTGGCGTAATTAAAAGTCCAGTCTTGTTTGTCAGTGACTTTTTGTAGTATGAGGTGTCATTTAAAATGTCAGGGTAGAGGTTGCATCCAATTGTGAAAGTGAAGGGATTTAAATATTTAATTAAAGTTATTAAAATTAAAGAGAGTAAAAATTATATACCAGTATTAGTATCCAAAGACACTAAAGTATTCTGTTTCTCTAAAGAAATAAAGTAGCATAGTGCTGTCTCTAGATAACTCTTTCAAGACACAACAACAAAAAAATGCTATTGATTTTCTGACTCAGTCTAAAGACCCACACGCATGTGGTGAAGACGAGATGATGTTCTTGATTTCCCTCCAAGGTCAATATACATTACTCAAAGTAATGCACATGTCCAGGGAGGGAGTGCGTGGACACTGAGAGAGAGAGAGAGAGAGAGAGAGAGAGACAGAGACAGAGAGCAAGACAGAGAGAGGGAGAGATAGAGAGAAAGATAGAGAGAGAGAGAAAAAGAGAGAGAGATTATCTGGGGAATAACAAGCTTAGAATAAAGTTAGCATATATCCTGTTTGTTCTTGTAAGTGCTCCCCATTCTTGGTGTGTGTGTGTGTGTGTGTGTGTGTGTGTGTGTGTGTGTGTGTGTGTGTGTGTGTGTGTGTGTGTGTGTG
>JBBPCW010000084.1:20233742-20243969 GCA_037974425.1 Phenacogrammus interruptus | reverse complement strand
AGACACTGAACCGCTTGAATTTCAATACAAACAAACAGAAAACATGGGTGTTCTAAAACTTTTGACCGGTAGTGTAGTTTGACTCCCAATTTTTAGTAGAGGGTAAGCTCCAAAATATTAAGTGGCAGTATGAGCTATAGCTTTAAATCCATCTGCCTTTTAATATTGTGTAGATCCCCCAAAACAGTGTCGAGGCATGGACTCCTGACAGCATGCTGTGGTACCTGAAAGACATTAATGGATCCTGTAAATCCTAAAGGTTGAGTGATGGGTGCTGTATGGATCGTACAAGCTTGTTACATATTCGTTGTAGGCACTTTCGGTGCTGGACAGGGGTCAGCATGGGCACTTTGACCGGTCTGCAGCTACACGGACTCATATGCAGCAGCAGGCTGTGGTGCTCATTTCCAGTGTGAACAACGTCTGTGGGATTGGACCAACGAGATCATCCGCGGTACTACCTTAACAGTCCAATGGAGGAATTCGGCATTATTTTATTTTAGGCACTCTTTATTAAATATATACTCTTAAAAAAATACATTTCAGTTCTGGCAATAGATTTAAAAACACTTTTTCCACATTTTTATTCACATGGAGTGGGACAGTAGCATAATACATTAACTACCTGGAGTTTTTCTATAGTACAGTAATTGCACAGTGTTGCTTTCTGTCATAGTTGGGGTTACTGTATACCATCAAGCAGCATATTAAAGATGCCTCCAGCCTCCATAAAGAAGTTCTACACGCAATGAAAAAAGGCCCCCATGCAAGCTGCTGCTTTTTTTTGTCATAATAGGCAAAAAAGTACTTGAGGGGGGAATAAACCATATCATGGAGATTGTGCCAGTTTAATTAATGTGTTTAACTAACCCTGAGTAATGCCATTGTTCTGACTTGGCAGTTAATTATCCCTCGTTTAATCGTCCATGTAGAACACGGCATGACCAAAATTATAATAATCCACAGACATAACGGCCAATTATTTCCTTATAAGTGGAAGGGAGCATGTGGAGCATTTTAAGCCACATCGGGTATTTTCCCCTGTGCACTAAGCCAGTTTTGCTCCTGCACATGCTACCAGAAGCACATGTGGATCAATTCTACTCTTAATAAAATAAGCAGAAAGAAATGTAGATTTTAGGATTATCAGCATAGCTCCTTTAGGGCTCTGCACGGTCCTTCTCACACTGAAGTGACCCTGTAGCCCTCAACTGTGTGGCTCCTGATGGGTTCATTAGTCGCTCAAAACTAAATGGACAATGAATGTAGGCTACATTCACTCTGCAGAACAATGGAGCCCAGATCCTATACGATACGTGCAACAGATAACATGAAATACGTTTTTGGTTCCAAGTGGCCTTTTTCAGTCTGAGACATGGCAATACAATCTTAGTCTAATTCCAGATTAGAATTAATTCGACTTTATCTCCTAATTCTGAAAATCTCAGAGAAAGAGGTTAATCTCACAGAAAGAGGAAGTATAGCTAAGTGTGTGTGGGTATTGGCACCCTTTTGGTATCGTACTGGGTGAGCGTTATGGGTGGGGCCTTGTTCTTTTGGGCTTGCAGGAGTGTGATATAGGCTACATAAGGGATGTTTTGAAAAAACAAAATTAGCAGATGAGCAGTAAACTGGACGTTACGACTGTGTGGTCATAGTTAACGTTCACCAGGACGGTTCAAAGTTTGAAAACGGTACTGGCAGTGTAGCTGTAGCGGAGGACCCTGGGAGTGGTATCTGTGAGACGCAGTGCAATGAGCTCTGAAAGGAAACTGAGGATTTTCACATCGTCTTCGTGAAGATCACCGTAGCAGCACTCTGCCTTTAACCTCTCACTGTGGCTGCTGGGAAGGTGGAGGCTGTGACTGAAGGTGAGCAGGAACGCCCTGGAAACAAGCCTGGTGATTACACTTTGTGTGTACAAGTAGTAAGTGGTGCCGTGCACAATCTGGGTCCTTGGCTCCACCAGTGGACAAATCAGCGTTCCTCTGTAGGGTGGGCACCGCAAAGTCCTCTGGTCCACGTCCAGGACGCTGAGGTAACGGCCATAGCGAACTAAACAGGGAGGCGTGCTGGATGAAGTAGGAGATGCCATCCTGGAGAAGCAAGAGATTTATAGTTTGAAATTAGTGGTATTTTATGTCGTAGTCTTTAGGTAACGGTGCTCTGTAAATTGTTACAGTTTGCATTTTGGAAATTTAGCACTGTAAAGTTTTACTTACTGTAACGTCCTTACATTTTTTTCTTTACATGTAAATATTGAAATCACATACACAACCAGAAAATTAAAAAAATTGCTGGAATCACTCATTTGAGTTGACCTTCCTGAATGAGGCACAAACATGGGCATTATTGTATTTGTCTCTCTGGAGACACAAAATGTTGTTGAGCTCCATTATGTTTCATGATCATACCTGTTATAACCGATGAGTTTCCAGGTCAGCAGGTCAGTGATCTGTAGAGGGTCTGATGTCCAGGGCTGGATGGTTTCACTGTACCTGTCCACATGTGGCGTATAAATGGCCAGTGCTGTGACCCAACGTCTAACCACTATTTCTTCACTGCCCAGCACCACCAGTGTCCGTCCGCTTAGCAGGCTGTACACCACGTGCACCGCAAATGGAAACTGGCGCAGGAAACGCAGCGCAGCTCGTCCGATCCGGGAGCGCTTTCGCCGACCTCCACTCGCACCTTTAGCCCCGTGGAGACCTGGAGAGAGACTGAATTCTGAGGGTGTGGAGGCAAGGCTGAGGTAACTGGTGCAGTCTGACAAGTCATCTCGTACAAGTTGCAAAGGTCCCTCTTGGAGACACCCTGCATCACCTACAGGAAAGAGTGGCCCCGCCACAGTATGCAAGTCCAAATAGCTGACCTTACTGAAGGCAAAATTTACACAAGGATCAGGTTGGGTTAGAACGATACTGGGTGTCTCGGGGGTACCAGGGATGCTCTGGAAGTCACAGTATTTCTCCCGTCCCTCCACCAGAACTGTGTCTTGAGTGCCATGTGCATACTCCTCCACACACTTGTCCTCCTGACTTGAAGACCTCTCATTCTCTTCCCCTTCGCATTCTGTGGTTTCTTCATGGATGGCAGAGACACAGGAGGCTCGCAGATCATCAGGTATGATCGAGTCTGTAGTGCTTAGCACCTCAATGCTGTCCTCGCTGTTTGCCCGCTGGGTGGCCACACGACGTTTCCGACCCTCTAAGACAGGCACAGGAAACGAAGGAGGTCTCTGTGAAACTGTTTCCACTGAAATATGGGTTCCCAGGGATCCCTGAGTTCTGAAGGATTTCTCTGTGCCCAGCACCTCAATACTCTCCCCACTACTTATACTGTCTTTCATTGGCATGGGAACTGTCTCTCTGTCCTCACAGTCACCTTCTGTTGGGGCGTCTGGTGTCAAAGGCAACTCCACACAACAAGGTGACGTTGGAACAAGGTTGGTCTCAACAGGAGACTGTCCGTTCACACTGACCTCAAGCTTGATTGGCACCATTTCCACACAGGAAGCGAATGACTCCAGGCTTACAGGTTCGCTCTGCAGTGGAGAAATGGGAAAGAGTGACGATGGACGAAGGTCAGGCCTGACGAACTGCCGCTCTGTCCCTGCGGCGAGGTCACAAGCTTCTTCAAACAGGAAGTTTGTGGATTTGAGATGCTGGAGCAGGTTTTGAGTGAGCTGGTGAGAGATGAGGTAACTGTTGTCTCCACGAAAACTCTTCTCGATGGAAGCGAGTTGTTTCCGCGCCTGCTGGAGGAAGTATTCATCACACAGCTCCTCCAAATTCTTCAGGCGCTTGTCAAACTGCCGACATGAGCTAGAGCTGACCAGCTTTGGCGCGCGTGACGACGTGTGCGTGAAGACACTGCACTCCTCCCCGGGCTCAGGGATTTGGGAGTGCAGAGCGCAGAGGTCCAGGTCAGATTCCAGACAGTGAGGAGCGTCGTCTGGCTCGTATGGAAAAAATTCGGTGTCTCTAAGCTTCCTGGTTGGGTAGGAGGTGACCTGTTTTAAAAGGTTTCTGTGTTCCTGAATCGCTTTCTCTACACAAGCCAGCTCTGTGGCTTTATCAGACCACCGTGATCTTGCACTCTGACCTTCCTCTCTCTGCTTCTGCTTCTGCTTCAGCTGCCCAAACCCCTTCTCTCTTTCTGATCCGCTGTTTTCTCCTCCTTCCTCTGCAGTGCTCAGCAAAACCGAGCCACCCTCTGATTCTTTTCCCCCTTTATCAAACCCAGAGATGTGGTTACATTTCTTCACTTCCTCAATCGAGGGCTCACATCTGTCTTTTTCTTTCAATTTCTCCTGCGTTAGCAGTAATCTGCTGTTCCCTTTCTCTTCCTGCTTTTCTCTGTCCCATGCAGATCCATCATTGATTGCCTCTCCCCTGTCTCCATTGACCTCACTGACCAGACAACTGCTTAGCCTTTCCTTCCTTATCTCTCTCAGCAATACTAGTCTGGTATACTCCAAGTCTCCCAGCTTTTTGTCCAGTTCGTTGGCAAAGTTTTTCCTGTTTCCAGTCTTCAAACACTCAGACGCTTTGGAGAACTCGGCAGAAAGTCGAGGGAAGTGACTCATAATCTTTTCCTCCTGCGAGGACACGTAGGCCATGCAGAACGGTCGTACGAAGCCACGGGCCTCCAGGTCGTACAACGTTAGGTGGTGCACATAAGCATAAGCTCCTTCTTTCGAATCGCCCAGGACCACTTTTGAGTCTTCCACAAAGTTCAGCTTAGCACTGCTTGAACCAGCCGGGCCGGTGAAGGAGGTCTGATAGTCCACGGACATCATCCTGAGGGAGAAGTGGTTCAGATCAAATGAGCCACAGGCCTTGCTTTCATCTGGGATTGTGAGTAACGGCTGCGGGCCAACCTGCTCTGAGAACTCGGATACAACAATAAAGTCTTTGTGGAATTTAACTCTGGATGTCCTGGACCACGGTGACGAGTCACTGGAGTGAGGACATGGAGGGATGGACAGTTCCTCGGGAAGTGCAAGTGGGTCTGCGTGTGATTCCCGGAAATCAGTCTCTGTGGTGAAACCCACCAGGTCTGGAGAGCCAATCATGGTGGTACCACAGTCCAACACTTATATGGGTGTTTCTGCCACTACACTCACTTTTGCCCCTTAAACCTTTTTAGAAAGTGGCCTTCAAGAATTAATATCAAGTTTATATTAAAATATGCTATATAAAGTGATCTAAAATTTACTTTAATTGCCTTTACAGACAATTATTTGAATTTGTTTTTATAATAGGCTACTAATGTTTTGCATGTTTAAGGACATGTCACTTTTTGAAATACTTTTTGTAGCATAAATATCAAGCAGTGTGGGCTGCTCCTGTGTTAACTTCTGACCAATTACCACAAATAAATTTTAAATACAAATCAAATAAAAAAATACAGCAGTCATAAGCCATACGGTAATGGAACCCTGAAAAGATTGCTTTTCAGTGAATCCAGGAACACTCAGCTTAGATTATTTTACCCTTTGCCCATGGAGTTACTTGTGTTTCTGTTAAAAGTAGGTCTATTTCTCTTTCAAACTTACTTTTAGTCAGTGTCACTGCATGAATCAACTTTAAAAAAAACTTTTTTTTACATCTATGTTTAATATATATTGACAAGTATATTTATATGTTGGTTTAAATGGAAAAAATGGCAGTTAAAATATTAAAAGGCGGTTTTATATTAAAAACACAGACTATCAAATGTTACATCGTTTGTAAATATTTTGTAGGTTAACGAGTATCAGGACACTGAAAACTATTTTCTATGCTTCACTCTAAAATATCTGAATATGTTAAGCTCGGTAGAGGCAGAAACACACATATATAAACACACACACACACACTCACTTCTCGGAGCGGCCCGGTGACTCAGCCCGGCTCCTCCGGGGAGTTTTACCGGGTAGAGAAGCGTTTCCGAGCGGAGAAATCTCCTCAGTCTGCCGGAGGGTCTCCGGTTCGCCTCAACAACCGCCGAACTCCTCGCGTCCGATCGGCAGCCATAGCCCCTCCTGCCAGACCCCCAGTCGCATCGGCCGGGAGCGCCGGACAGGGTAACCTTTGCTCGGGCTGAAGGTTCAGCGGAGTACGGGAGTAAACACTCTGACCGGGGCAGTAAGAGGAGCCGCCTCAGCCATGTCCCACCATGTGACTCAGGACCGAGGGGCGGGACACAGCAAAGCCAGCACTGACTGACTCTTAACTGATTCCCACCAAGTCTCGGTGTCCTCTTACTCTCACTCACACACCCCCCAGCCATTTCCCCAGTAGAACAGTGTGTTTGAGTCGTTCAGAGGAACACAACACCCCGGACCAAGACGAACCTCAGGGTTCTCGGATTCCTGAGGCTCCACGAACACGTGGGAGGGCAAAGGGTGAAATGTGTGAAGGCGTATTAAAGGCCAGAGAGCTCGTTTCAATCTTCAATGTTTTGAAGGCAACATTATGCTGTTGAAGAGATTTTGTTTAATGATATGTAAACCAGAAGCAACTGTTTGATGCTGAACTGCTTTTCTTTTTCGTGATTCAAACACAAAATGAGCACTAAAGACCGACCAGGTTTGTGACAATGTGTTAATACCCTTTGGAGTATTTCTGATGTCTTGTCATACAATTTTTAAAATAAACAACGTATGCATGAACAGTGGAAGGTCCGCGTAAATCCAGCATCTCTTTTCAGGTCCTGTTTGGTTGGAAACGATAAGCTCGAGCTCGGAAATGAGACGAGCGAGCAGAAGTAACACAGGCCAGGAGCGGAACCAAAAAACAGAACGGAATTGAAAGACAATAGGAACAGGATAAGAGAAAACATGGCTATGAAATCAGTAAAATATTTAATGTACGTTATATGATTTATATAAAAATGCAGCCCTTCTTCACTAGTCACTGGGAAGTGGCCAAAAAAGCCCCAACTCCCTTAGAGTGGAAATGTACAGCTGTTCACTTCAGTCACTGAGGCACTGAGCTGGAACTGACTGGCAAGACAGTCACACAGATTTGTGCCTGTCCCAACATTTGGCACGTCTCATCCTGTGTTCAACATAATGTCAACCGATTCTTCGCAGGCTTGTGACGTTCACAACACCAAAATCTTCCCATAGTGACAGTCTGGAATGTAAGGAACAGTAAAGAGGTGGAAACCTGACATGAGGCTTTGTAGAAGCGGTTCACTTAAAGCAGACACAAATATTATTCAAATAAGCTCTTTATTTAGGTACCATTACACAAAGTCAAGGTTTAATTTAAAAAAATACTCACAGTAGATTGTTCTGGCAGGCTGTGTCGAACACACAGCCTCCCACTGAACACTGTGACTTCCTAGAGAAGAGTCGCTACTACTGACTTACTAGAGAAGAGAAACACATTCAGCATAAGAGCAAATCCGGAAAAAAAACAGAATAAACCGCAATCTCGCTTTATTGCTTTTCCAAAGTTAAACACGCTTCAGAGAGAAGATAAGTCACAGTGCTGGACTGGCATTTGGTAAACGTCCCCAACATCGACTTTTTGCCAAAAAGTGCTGCTGCATAATTAGAACTCTATGGCTAAATCCAGACCGCCGCAGATCATCGGCTCGTTAGGGAAAAGACCAGCCTGTCGGCTGCCACTGATAACTAGGAGGTTAATATAGTCGACTCTGCTTTGCTCCACCTGAAGGTATGCGATGTTCACGTGTTTAGTGCAAGCGTAAGGCAATGCAGAACGTCTTTATCTGTTCCAACGTTCATGCCACACTCCACTCACTGCATAGTAGCGATTAGCACTGAGAACACGGGGTGTACAGGTTTCTGTAGTTGTACTTGCTTTACCACGTTGTGCAAGTCTATGAAGAACACTCAGGTGTTCCAGGTTCTACAGGCTCCACACGTCTGATCCAACCTAACAGCTGAGTAACAAGCCCTTCCTGAGTCCAAGATTGTGCAGTTCTCAAACCAGTCCCTAAGATTCTCCACATTTTTACTCCCAATCCAACTCGGACCATCAGTTTGAGAACCAGTGTTAGATTAGAGAAATGGGTACTCCAGGACTGGGAACCAGTGGCTGGCCCTTCATAGACCTAGCAGTGAGAACTTTTGAGTGAGCATAGATGAACCACCCAGTTTTGACTACAAGATGCATGACGCATATCATCACCGTCATAGAAATGTCTAAATATTGGGAATTTCACCAATTCTGCAATTAAATTTCTACACAGTTCAAGCGAATCACTCTTGCTTCTGAAAGCTCCCCTCAGAGAAAGTTATTACAAGAGATGATAACGAACATGCTACACTGTTTCACTACGTTCTGTTTGTCAAGAAATGCCCGGAAAATACAGAAGGCAGATGGTGTGATGAGTTATGACAGTGAAAATATGCATCCATACACTTTCCGACTGAAAAACTCAAATGAGCAGGATCTCCGGCTCACTCACGGCACAGTAGAGCATGAAGCCCATCTCGTCAATGTCGTCCTCAGTGAGGCCCTGTAAAAGATTGACAGTGGGCTTAAAATAACTGGGCAGGACCCCGATCTCTAAGTAGCCAATCAGCTCCGTGATGGCCTGCTGGAACCTATCGGCAAACACAGACTCTGACCAATCAGCTTCTTTCTCACTCATGTGCAGGATGACGTTGCTAAGCTGGGTGCCCGAGAGCTTGTGGAGGGCGGGGCAGTTCCGGCACACTGCCTTTAACGTTTTGAGGCACTTTCTCCTGATCTCCGACCCGCCGCCCGCCTGGTCGAGACTGGCCAATCGGGTGGTCTCGCTGGCGTACAGGCTCTGGTACCACACGTAGTCGAATGAGCCGGTGATTTCTGGCTGTGCCGCCACAGTCATTTCCCCCAGGCGCACAGTCGGCAGCACGCTAATGAACAGCTGTTCATCATCGTCATAGTTTCTTGCATTCAGGCTGCGGATCTCGAGCTTGAGCGCCGGAGACCCAAGCACTGGCAGCACCTCGCACTCCAGAGTCCCAATCAGCGACGGCCAGTTCATGGACTCCATTATGGACTTGCCCAGTTGTTCGGCGACGAGCCGGGACGACAGGTAGCACCCCACGAGGTGCCTATCCCAGTAGCTCCGCCCACGAGGGAAATACTCGAGGTTTTCACGGCGCAGCATGCAGTACTGAGGGTGCCCCAGGAACGTGTCCTCTCCTGCAATAGGGGTCCATAGACTGGGCTCCAGCTGTAACACACAAACCACACAGCCGCAGGTCAGGGTCCGGAATCTGGGTCACATGTGGTCTGTTAACAACAATCTGTCAGGACATTTTCAGACATAATCCATAAACAGTATTTTATCACCATACACCTCTATAAGCAATTATTTTATGATACTGAGAGGAAAAGTGTGTAAAATACGAGTGATGACAGTTTTCCACAGCGTTCACAGGCATTCTGTACTGGAACAAAATCTTTTTTGTTTACATGAAATTGTAAATTGTAATGTAAAAAAGTTACAAAAAACCAATACCATAAAACCACAGTGTCTTTCTGACACCAACATCAAGAGCAGTTAAAGCTTAAAAAGGCTTTTTTAAAAGTCTGTTAAGACTTTTAAAAACACCTCTCTTAAGGAGATCTAAAAGCAGGTGATCGAAACACACAGTAAGAAATACAAAAAGTCACACGGTTGCACAATCTTCCACTGACCCCACATGAGGTCAATCAGTCAAGAGACTTCACAGTAAGTCAGTGTGATTTCACAATGATTTCACAAGAAGTCAGTGTGTGCTGCTTCAGGCTAGATAGTTGCCCGCCCCCCATTCTAAGGTCCCACCCAGATATAAAGAGACACACACAGTACCTGTAAAGGCACGAGGAGGCTGGCATGATCGGCTTTGACCACCTGCAGGTCATCGAGCAGCGACCCCGCCAGGGTCATCTCCCCCAGAGGCATGTCGTCGTGTTTGGAGTGCAGGAAGGCGTGGATCTCGGTGGCGATGTCTAGAGCTCGCTGTTTAGCTCTGGACACCTCATCGGTGGACAAACACACACGGATGCGATAATACTGCTGCAGGCGCTCTGCGAATGTCAGCACACACAGGTCCATCCGCCTGCGGCGAGGATTCGCTTCAGACTCCGTCTTCAGAGGCTGCGGTGGAGGCTGAGACAGATCAGCTACGAAAACACACAGAGAGAGAGAGCGCGAGAGAGAGCGAGAGAGAGAGAGAGAGAGAGAGAGAGAGAGAGAGAGAGAGAGAGAGAGAAAGAGAGAGAGAGAGAG
>JBBPCW010000084.1:20185346-20196313 GCA_037974425.1 Phenacogrammus interruptus | reverse complement strand
TTCCCTACCTACAGGGCACAGTCTCCCTGGAGCAACTTGGGGTTAAGGGTCTTGCTCAGGGACCCAGTGGTGGTTTTAGCTGAAGGCAGGATTCTAACCCATGACCTCTTGGTCTGGTGGCAAGTATCCTACCCACTGAGCTACTACCACTCCCATACAACTATCAGAATACAACATTTAAAGTAAATGCAGGTATTATAAAATTAAACTTCATAAGGCTGTCACAAGTACAGATAATTTAATATTCATAAATAAACATTTCATTATAAAGGCTCCTACTCTGGCAACAGTTTTAGCCGCAGTTATGTTTTTTTATTTTCTTTTGACTATTGCCTAAGCACTCATTCATTATCTGCCAGTACAGTTGAAAGCAGTGAGTACCACATCGCACCTGAAAAACTATCCTGGACTTCTCCAGTAGATACTGTGAGGTTATGGCACCGCTTATCACTCCCCTTTAACAACAAAAACAAGTTCAGTAACATGTTAGAGAAAGAGCCGCACAAATACTCTCGAAGGTCACTCTGTATGTATTACTTAACTGACCCCACTGCTCTACTTTCACACAGGGTCAGGAAGAAACACAGAGATCCTGTTTCGCTCTACAGCTCTATCACTTCGGCATTACAGTCTGAGAGCAAGTTTGTTCCAGGGGCTTGAAATAATTATTATTTAACAGACCTTTTAGTGCAGTGTAAAAAATGCAGCACTTCTGGGCTGACTAAGTATTTACGCCTTAATAAACTAGTCCCAGACTCTCTATTGGACTTTGGCTCACAAATATTAAATTGAACAGAATTAGAGCTTAGAGAAGTAAACAGTGAGATTAATGAGACGAAGGACTCACTCCTCCAGAAAAATCTCCACAAACTTCCCAAAGCGACTGGAATTGTCGTTCCGCACTGTTTTGGCATTCCCAAACGATTCCAATAGAGGAGTTGCTTCCAGAATCTGGGGAGTTTTAACAGTCAAATTAGTATCATTTAGAAATAATAACAGCGATATGAATAATAACCGCCCCAGCCCCCACTCCTCACACCGGCAGCAGCCAACACGACAACTCACCTCAATCTTTGCAGATGAAAGCATTATGGATTAAAAATGAGACAGTGTGTTATATTTTGACATTGTAAAGAAAAATTAAATAAACGAATGCCTGGAAAAATTTGTTTAAAAAGTTTATTTCATTTTGTGGCTTTATTTTCATTTTCTTCCTATTTCTTCTGTATATTGCTGCCTTTAAACACACTGCTTCCAACACCTGATCAAGCTAGTCCACTCATTAACAATCCTTCACTAAGCTGAAGTGGAGGTGTAAAGGACAGGAAAACACTAAAGGTGCAGGGCAGTGTGAATCCAGGACCAGGATTCAAAAAATGCTTTAATCAAACCCCCAAAAAACACTCAAATCCACTACACAGGTAAATTCTATTGTCTCCAAACTATTCCATTAATGTGATTGAGTACCTGTTGTGTTATATTTCTCTTATGATGAATGGCAGTAAGGTATCTCAGGACCAGTTTGGTAGCCTCAGTCTTACCAGACCCACTCTCACCACTGAAATACAAGCATAAAAACTCTCAGATTCTCAGAATTCCTACAAGCAACACACAACAACTTGTGCACACATATCCACACACACGGACACTTTCAGCTAACCTGATTATAATGCACTGGTTCCGCTTGACATCCATCATTGTTGTGTAGGCCATGTTTGCCATTGCAAAAAGGTGACTTTAAAGAAACAGAAACAAATCAAAGGATGCCAGGTAGGTCTCACATTTTAATATAGTATATTTATGTAATATTTATGCAATATAGCATTCATTTATGTAATATATGACATCTTAAATGTTAATTAGGTAGATAATTATACCAGGTATTGTTTCCAAGCATTTTTGTCCTGGGCTAAACACACAAACACAATCTGTGAGCTTATTCTCACGTTACATGATGTCACACACTGGATATGTGTCCTTCTGGTTAGCATGTGTCCAGATACCAAGTTTGAGAAATTTGAGACAGTCACTGTCTCTCTCCCTTTCTCAGATACACATAAACACACTTGACCCTACCTCATCTATCCTGAAACTGTTGACCTGTGTATACTGTGATAAAAAAAAAAGGTCCCTAACAAGTGCTGCAACAGAAGTTACAGTGTATCTGGGTATTTTGGGTGGAAAATTGCAAAATGTTCTTGCAAGGCTGATCTGGGTGGCTTTTAAGACATGGCTGTCTATATGTGTGTTTTTAATTGGACATGTTGGCTCATATAACTGATACGGTACGCACTAATAAGATTTAAAATTGAACTATGATTTCACATTTAAACTTACGGTGGGTTCTCTCCTAAGCTATGGCTCTCATATTGGAGGACCACATCTGTGCCATAGATGTTGAACAACTTGTATGGATTCACCGATACCAGAATACTGCCAATATATGTCTAAAGAGAAAGAAAGATTGAAAAGGTCACAAAGTTTTAAAATATTAGATGTGCTTTCATTAGTTAAACAGACAAGACTTTTGAGTATGTAAAGTTGACATTATCATGAAGTAAATATTCTACCTTTTTATAATCTTGTCAAGTATCAAAGTATGTCTATTTTGTTTCTAATTACTTAATGCTTTCACGTTATACATCAGTAGTCCCCAACCCCCGGGCCGCGGACTGGTACCACATGACCCACAGCCCGGACTGCACAGAAAAAAAACTGTGGATGTTACCCATGTTTTGTTGTCGGCTCATTGTTATGAAAATGCTGTTAATAAAGCTGTGAGTACACACTGGATTTACCTTTATTATTATATTTTAAAGATACCCCATTATTATATTTTTAAAATAGCCCCATTTTATGCGCATCATTTATTTGTATAATATATGTATATATATCTGCCGCTCCTTAAAGGCCGGGCTGTGAACATAGTTTCTGATATCAAACCGGTCCGTGACCAAATAAAGGTTGGGGACCACTGTTATACATTACAAAGTAAAATGAAAAAATTGGTCTCATTGTATGTATGGTGTTTTCCTGAGCAAAAAAGTAACATGTAATAATATAATATGCTCACATAGATAAGCTCCTGGTCAAAGCGAGTCTTCAGGTTTATTAAAACAGCCACCTCTGTCAGGTCCCTGTGGGAGAGACAATCAATTGTTATTTCTACATGTTAGTTTGTCATGTATGGACAGTGTGTCCTTTTTTGTTTTTCGTTGGGGAACACAGCTTGTTAAAAAGTCTATTTAGTGAATATATGTGTGGATAAGTGTGTGTTTTCTTACTCCAACTGTGTCATGTCTTCAATTCCATCGCTTTCTCTTTTTTCCCTGTATCTCATGGTGGGCAGACTTCTTATGGAATACATCTGTTTACAGAACAGGAATTAGACATCTTGACATGTATGATGAGAAGTGGCTATAAATGATGCAGTTATGATATTTTATTCCAGTAATGCAAGCAATTTGGCTGACCAAAATTTTGCACTCTAAGATTTTATTTGTGGCCGATAGGAAATTGGGTCAGTGGATGGCCTCACTGGTCAAGGCAACATTAAGTAGAATGTCGGCAGTGTAACCTAAGCATGGTTATAATCTGTCTTGTAAATCTCATCTGACATCCGATGGAGTCACAGGCTCTGCAGCTAAAACCTGATGGAGATAGCTAAGCTTGGTCAGGCCTATTGTACAGACTCTAACCCACACAGACTTTCATCTACAATACTGCCAACATTCCGGTAAGCTACACCAGGCCTCGATTAATTAAACCAACACCTTATCTGTGTATACTTTTGATATGAAGAACACGACATTGCAATCAGCAAAAGCAATTACTTGTCAGAGCTTACCAACTAGAGTTACAAACCAAAAGCAAAAATAAAGTGAGATACCCTGTCATACCACTGTCCAGTGGGTTCCCCTTCCCGATCTGGTACCCAGTACACCTCTGACTCGCTGGGCCCAAGACCAAAAGGTGGGAGAGTAAGGTGGTCCATCATGTTCTCATCACGGTACATGGACCACTTAATGAGATTCTGCACTGTTCCATGAGGTAGGACCTTCTCTGAAGCCCACATGTCTTCTGCACTTTGGCCCTCCCTGACATTCTGGGCCCAGTGCTCCTCTGGGCCTTTCCTCTGTGGGGACACCACTGCATATCTGCCATCTGGCCCAATAATCAACCCCGAAGTTGTCACAGTGGACAGTCCTGAAGGCAACTGGTAAGAAGCCTTTTTCAGGTTAGCATTCTTCAAAGCATCTGCCAGCTGAGGTGAAGATGGACCTGCAAAGCCTTGTGAAAGGATGGAACTATCTGGCAAACGGTAAGTAGCCTTGCGGAGATTTTGGTTTAAAAGGGCTTCTGAAAGATTAGGATTGGTCCTATGTCTCCGAGGATCTGCAGATATAATAGAACCATCCGGTAGCTGCATCGTGGCTTTGCGAAGAATTTCGTTCTGCAAGGCATTTGCAATGTTTGGATTGGTTGGCTGATACATAGCACTTGCAGAAATAACAGATCCATCTGGAAGCCTATAGGAAGCATTTTTGAGATCCACATTTCTGAGGGCACTAGTCAGATTTGGCTGGCGTACTGGATTAGCACTGATCACTGAGCCATCAGGCAGTCTATAGGTAGCACCGCGAATGTTTGTATTCTGAAGTGCATTTGCTAGGTTAGGAGATGTGGGTTCAGGAGTGAACTTTGTTGTCATAATAGATCCATCAGGTAGCCTGTAACTTGCATTTCGCATCTGTTGGTTCTGCAGAGCATTTGACAAATTTGGTGAGCTAGGTTTTGATGGTCCATAAATAATTGAGCCATCCGGTAATCTATAGGATGCATTTCGCAAGTTTTGATTTTGAAGTGCATTAGACAAAAGTGGAGAAGTTGGCTGTGGCTCAGCAAATATGACTGTCCCATCAGGCAGCCTATAAGATGCTTTTCGAATGTTCTCATTTCTAAGCGCCCCTGATAAGTTGGGAGACATTGGCTGCCGTTGGTCTGCCATAATAAGTGTCCCATCTGGGAGTCTGTAGGATGCATTTATGAGGTTTGGATTCTTTAAAGCACTGGACAGATTTGGAGAGGATGACTGTTGTTGTCGGGGGTCTACACTGACTATTGTTCCATCTGGGAGTCTATAAGTGGCATTTCTTATATTAGTGTTTTGCAAGGCATTTGAAAGGTTTGGGGACAAAGACTGTTGTGGGTGGGAATCCATGCCTATTAAAGTCCCATCAGGAAGTCTGTATGAGGCACTCCGTAAATGCTGATTCTGTAATGCATTTGTAAGCATTGGAGAGGTGGCTGGATGTACAACTTGATTCCCATGTACCAGTGTGCCATCTGGCAGACGATAAGCAGAACCACGAATTTGAGGATTATGCAGTGCATCTGACAGAACAGGAGACTTCCTTGGGTCTTGGGTGTAACCAGCCATATGTGCATAGGGATAGTTGCTTTGCTGAGGCAATGGCATTTGGTAAGATGCCTTGCGGATTTGTTGGTTCTGTAAAGCATTGGAAAGAACTGGTGATCCTCTTGAACCATAGCCAGGGGGATATCTTGATCCTCTCCTATGTAAATGTGTTCGATAAGAAGCATTTTGGATGTTGGGGTTTCGAATAGCGTTAGTTAGGAGAGGTCCTGGACCTGGGTCCTCTATGTAATCATACTCTGTAACTACCTGTGAATAGGGGGAAGAAGGCATGTGTAGAGGTGTTTTGTATGAGGCATTGCGAAGGTAAGGATTTTGGATAGCCCCGGACAGTATTGGAGATGAACTTTGATGAAAAGCTCCTGTTTCAGGAGCATATGGTGATATGGATGGCTGTAATGGTGATGCAAAAGAGGCACTACGGAGACTAGAGTTATCTAAGGCATTTGATAGAATTGGGGAGGATGGGTGGCCTGGAAGCTGTGCCATTTCAGGAGCATATGGAGAACCCTGTGCTGGTTGCAGCATCGAGGTATATGAAGCGTTACGTAAAGCCTGGTTTTGAAGGGCATTTGACAACTGTGGAGACGGTGGTTGCATAGGAAACTGCTCTATACCTGTGACCTCAGGGGTATGCAGAGGCATTGGTTGCTGGATTGGTGACATGTAGGCATTAAAATCAGTTTGGTTTTGGACAGGACTAAGCATAGGAGATTGGGGCACATTTATAATTTGGTCATATTCCACTGGGATTGGCTCTACTCCAGCAAGGTAAGGAGATGCAAATGGTGCTCCAGGCATCTGTGAACTTTGAAAAGTACCTGAGAGGACAGGAGTGGGTTGTATACGAGGGGAAGGAGCACGCATTGGCAGTGGTGAGCCATGTTTAATGGAAGGGTGCGGAGACGTTGGTCTAGAGAAATGCCTAACAGAAGGTTGTGGTGATGGGGGTCCAATGCGTTTTAGAGTTGGCTGTGGTGAATGGGGTGCTTGTCTTAAGGACTGCCTAGCAATCAGAGGCCGGCCACGACCAACAGGTCTTTGAGGGTTCCTTGAATGGCCTGCAGTTCCTGGAGGAATGAAGCGCCTCTGCTCCTCTATGGCCATTACAGAATGTCGGTCTGAAAGCTGTGGTGAGGAAGTGAAGTCTTGAGGCATTATTGACCTATTGCTGCGTATGGAGGCTCTGAAGGGGGGCACATTTTGTGTTGGAGCACCTCGACGAGTCATTCGACCAGGAGAGGGCTTAACAGCTCCCATTGGAATGTTTGGACGCCCTATTCCCCGCAGTCGGCCACCAGGTGATCCAAGTGGGGGTGGATCCCTCAATAGACGGGTAGACCTACGAGAGAGAGTAGGTGAGGGTGATCTGTGCCCACCAGGAGGTTGCATAGATTCTGATTCAACTACAAAACTTCTTCGGGAAGGTGTAGGTGATGCTCTATGAGCTACAAATGGGGACTGTGATCTGTTGGGGTCCCTCTGATGAATACTGCCCACAGGATGCATGGCCTTCAGAGGAGAGGGTGGAGGACTCATTTGCCTAGGAGGAGATGGTGAACGTTGAAGCTTCCTTGCACCAAATGGACGATGAGCAATCGATGGGGAGGAGGGTGGGCTGGGTCTCCTCATTGAGGCATGTGGGGAAAGTGGCGGACTTCGTCTGCGGATGGAACCACGAGGAGATGCTGGAGGGCTAGTGTGAGGAGAGGGGACTTGTGGGGCCATATGGCGGGGTACAGGCCTAGGGGATTGTCTGGCCTGAGGCTGGAAACGTCTGGAGAGTGTAGGAGAAGAAGGTGGGCTTGTTCTTCTATGTTCAAGAGAAGAAGGGGGACGCTGAATATGATTAATTGGCGATGGCATTCCCCTACTTAGTGTTGGAGATTGGGGCATTCCCCTAGCTCCAAAATGACGTACAGATGGCTGTGGGGAAGGGCTCTGTCTCACAGAATGGCGCATGGAGAGCTGTGGGGAGGCATGAGGGCTTTGTCGTCGCATAGGGACAGGGGAGTGCCTCACATTCATTAATGGCTCTCTGAAACCACCTTGTGCTCCCACAGGAGACATGCGACCTGGTGCTGCAATAGGAGAAGTGGGACCCATTGCTGCCATAGGGGACATGGAACCTGGTACTGCCATAGGGGACATGCGACCTGGTGCTGCCATATAGGCCATGGGACCTGGTGCTGCCATAGGAGACATGGGACCTGGTACTGCCATAGGAGACATGGGACCTGGTACTGCCATAGGGGACATGGGACCTGGTGCTGCCATATAAGGCATGGCACCTGGTGCTGCCATAGGAGACATGGGACCTGGTACTGCCATAGGGGACATGGGGCCTGGTTCTGCCCAA
This sequence comes from Phenacogrammus interruptus, assembly GCA_037974425.1. Lineage (NCBI taxonomy): Eukaryota > Metazoa > Chordata > Actinopteri > Characiformes > Alestidae > Phenacogrammus > Phenacogrammus interruptus. The sequence goes on along the minus strand of JBBPCW010000084.1, from coordinate 20,188,517 downwards.
GGGGACATGGGACCTTGTGCTACCATAGGGGACATGGCATTCGGTACTGCCAGAGGTGACAGGGGCCTCTGTACAGGGGAACCCATCATCCCCATAGATCTTCTGCTTGGTGTAGGAGATGGTGGAAAAGCACCACCTTGGGCCCTTGGTGACATATGTGGTGACGGTGCTGCAGTGGGGCTCACCAGTCCCTGGGAAGTGTTAGCATGCTTAATTAACATTGCAGTTGGGGTTGGGATCTGAGGCACTGAATGAAGCATTTCTTGTGGGTGCATTGTTGGAGGAAAACCCTCAACTAAAGGGGCTCCAGGGAAAAATGGATCATTTTCGTATTGAATCTCTGACATTTCTTCAAAGTCGTATTGTAGGGGTGGAGGCGGTAGCTCAACATCTATCTTTTCTTTACCAAAAAGCTTGACTTGAGGCCTTGGAACTCTGAACATATCACCTTGAAGTACCATTGGCTCCATGGCTACATCACCAAACTCATCATCATACAATGCATCTATCTCTTCACTCCCCATAATGTCATGCATAGCATAGCCATATGGTTGGTACATGTTATAGGAAGACTCAAGATATGGTGAAAGCTCTGATTCGCTGTAATTAATTTGGTAGTCCTGCAGATATGGATCATCATAATTTCCATATGGATCAATATATGCATCACCTGGTCCAACTTGTCCAAAGGAATCATCATAGAAAGCCTGAGGGTCATCATAATATTCAAACTGACCCTGTTCATAAGACATTTCATTTCCATAAGGTTCATAACCATCCTCCATTAAATACTGGGCCTCATCATAGTATCCCATGCCATTGTTGTAATTTGGGTCCATAAACTGTTGTTCGTCATAGTATTCCATCTCCTCTGGGTAATAGCCCATCTGATTTTGTGCAGAATATGGGTTATAGTAGCCCATACTATCATCATAATACTCTACTCCACTCTGCATGCCATTATGCATATCATAGTCTCCATCTTCAAGATCATAATAGCCTTGATCTTGTGATGGAGTATCATAGTAACCAACTGTGTCTTCAAACTGACTATAGTGCTGTGGTAGAATTTGTGCTTGTTCCTGCAGAGGAGCATACTGTGCCTCATATCTGTTTGGTTGTCTATGGATTGACTGTCTGCTGAATGCTCCCCTTCCTACTTTACTCTGGTCATTTTCATATCCACCAAAATCTTGTTCATATCCATAGTTGTCATACCCTCGAGGTCCTCGTATGCTTGTGTGTCGACTACCCCCAGGAAATCTTTTGCTGTTCGACTGGCCCCACGGGCCATTATCCCTACCAAGGGATCTGTTTTTCCTTTTGGTTGAGAGAAACTTCTTTGTGAGCCAGTTTGTTGCTCCTGCAATTTTTCCCATTAAAGCACTCTGGTATTTAAAATTAGACTCCCCATCTTTCTTTTTCCCAAAAAGTCCTTTGAAGAACCCTGTTTTCTTCTCTGGTTGTTTGTTGCCACCTATTCGAAGGAGCATGTATGTTGGTTTATTTCCTGACTTTTCCTTTTCTTTTTCCTTCTCTTTTTTCCTTTTCTTACTGGCTTTGAAACGCATCAGCAGTCTGGGGGCATTCTTCAAAACTGATTTCCTCCTCTTTTTTTTGGCCATACGGCTCTTTCGTCGGCCAAGTCCAAGAAACAGTCTAGACGTGCTTTTAAGTCTCTTCTTAGAGTTCCTAATTTTCTTAAATCCAGAGAAACGCATAAAGAGTTTGGAGGTATTCTTCAGGCCTCTTTTCGCCTTCTTCTCCTCAGGTGGTGTCTCAGGTGGAAGCTCATCCTTCTTTTTAACTTTCTTCTTCTTTCCATCATCCTCAGGCTTAGATTTGGACTTAGGTGCATCTTTTGATTTCTTCTTTCCTTTCCTGTCTTCTTCTTCACTTTCATCCTCTTCTTCCTCATCTTCTTCATCTTCTTCGTCTTCATCATCTTCATCTGACACAGCATGTCTTGATTTGGACTTTCCCTTTGCTGGTTTGCCTTTTGCGTCAGCCTTTCCACGGCCACGCTTAGGACCTCTATCTGATTCCTCATCCTCACTTAACTCATCCTCGTCCTCAAGAGGCTCTGCATCTGAACCCTCCTCTGACTCACTGACCACATTTGCTCCTTTCTTTTTATCCTTTCCCTTTTTTCCATCATCTTTTCCTTTTCCTTTGGGGGGCTCCTCTTTTCCCTTCTTCTTGTCATCTTTTCCTCCTTTCTTATCATCTTTACCTGCTTTCTTATCATCCTTCGCCCCTTTTTTGTCGTCCTTCCCCTTTTTTTCTTCCTCTTTGCCCTTGCTCTTTTCTGGCTCTGGTTTTCCTCCTTTTTTGGCAGCTGATTTTGGATCAGGCTTTTTGCTTGGCATTTTGTCCTTTTCTTAGGACCATGCTATACTGCAGCCTCTCAGCCTCTGGGTCAGAAACAGAAAATCAGAAGTTCTACAGAAGTTTAGTTAGCAGAGAATAAATTGTGCCCATTCAACATAAAAATAAACTGTGAGACAATAATTAAAAAATGCTTGAATATCTCAGCAATAACATTTTACATTTCTTTTAAAATACTGGTACTTTCAGAAAATACAACTTGACATCACTGGTTGTATGTATAATTATATAAATGGAATATTTACATGTTAGCTGCACCACACATCTATTCTTACCTTAAAGTATGTGCTCACTCCTTAAGGTGAAGGGATGTGTTCAGTCTGTATTGTGACCATGTAAATTTCTGTCCTCATGGCTCCACTCTTCAGTACACCAAAAGAAGTCCTTCAGGGAGAGTTCCTCTACTGAGGACAGTGTCCCTATTCCCACAATCATTCACACACTCTTCCTCACTCTTTGTACTATCCAGAAGCCAAGGCTCCTCTGCAAAGAACAGGCACATGAAATGACCAATAACTAAACCTGGGTGGAACTGCCCACTAGGTTAGACCTGTCATGAGTGACATTAGCAAAGGGTTGAGTTTCTGTGTGAGTGAGAGGATGTGTGTCAGTGTTTTAGTGCTGTTCCGGGCTGTAGAAGGAGCCTTAATTTGTCAGCTCTACTTGCCTTGATGTAACTTTAGCTCGAGTCTCATTCCAACATGAATAATGTAGGCATGGAGGCCTGTTACCGTGCACACACGCACAAACGCACAATTAGAACGACAGAGAGGATGAGAGCGA
>JBBPCW010000084.1:20049549-20059549 GCA_037974425.1 Phenacogrammus interruptus | reverse complement strand
GTGTTCCAGTCTCTAGTACAAAGCTTTCTTAAAGTGTAAAGAATCTTAGGGCAGCAAAAGTGAGTCTAACGCCTCTGTTTATACCCCCAGTTTCAGAGGAAATGCTTGAGGTGTCCAAAACTGTTGTATGTGTGTTCCACAGGTTGCTGATCCAGGCTGGGATAGATATAAACAGGCAGACGAAGTCCGGCACAGCGCTGCATGAAGCCGCCCTCTGTGGGAAGACTGATGCTGTACGGCTGCTTTTGGATGTAAGTATCCATGACGACCTCCTCACGACCCCGTACTTTCTACAGTTTGTGCAACAACATATTATACAACATACATATTCTTGTCTATTTTAAGAATATGTGTGAAATATATATTTATATTAATATATTATATTAATATATAATATTATATATATTAACATGTGTGTGTTTGAGTGTCCATATGTGTGTTAATTTATGGGCTTGTATGTATATTGTTTTTATATGTGTGTGTGTGTGTGTGTGTGTGTGTGTGTGTGTGTGTGTGTGTGTGTGTGTGTGTGTGTGTGTGTGTGTATGCATGTCTTTTTTTGTTCTTCAGAGTGGTATCAGTGCTAGTGTGAGGAACACATACTGCCAGACAGCACTGGACATCGTTAACCAGTTCACCACAACACAGGCCAGCCGAGAGATCAAACAGATGCTGAGAGGTATAAATGAGAGAAAGCAAGAGAGCTTATATATTTATATATATATTTATACACAGTTCAGCAGTCGTGGCTTCAGTCTCTCGCCTATTATTACAGAGAACCAAACTAATAATTGTTTGTGGAACCCCCCACACATTCGAGGAAATCACAGAGATCCTTTTTTTTTTTGCTTTTGTGACATTCCGGACTCGTTCGCCACGCCCCCTCGTCCTGGTTGTTTATATTTGGACGTGGCCATTAGCCAGGAAATCAGACCCACCTGAATGGAGTGAGTGTGCACAGCACACAACTCTAGGCATAGACATATATTCTGTGTCTATGGCTCTACATCTCGGCTAGTTTTCGCGGGGGTCACGCGTCCCAGGCATACTTTTGTCTATATTATATTAAAGTACCTTATTTGTTCAAAATGTTTGCAAACCAAATGTTAATGCACTTTTGTTTTGTTAGTGCACAATACACTACTTTTGAATTCATTGTTTCATTTTATGTATAACAATTCGAATATTTTGCACAAAAAAAAGCATGCACAACATTAAAATAAGCGTAATTACAGGAAATTATTTCTAATTTTTTTTACATTTTTGTTAATTTGACTTCTTGAAATTAAATTAAAAACAAATGTTTAATGTTATTCATAATTTTAGCATATAATTATGTAGATGTATTGTATTTCATATACATTCTATATGTATTGTGACTGAAATGACATTATATAGTAAATGTCTAACCATTGTGAGTGTTTTGTAATAGTGTGTATATGTGTATGCAGATGCCTCCGCTGCCATGCAAGTGAGGGCGCTGAAAGATTACTGCAACAACTATGACCTGACCAGCCTGAACATCAAAGCGGGTGACATCATCACGGTAAATACCTGCCACGCAGTGGAACATTTGCCCTGTAGGGGGTGAACTAAAATATAACTCTGTTCTTATTCATAGATCTGAAAGAGTCTGACTGCACAGATTTAAGATTAATTTTTAAAAACACTATAAGTAAATATAAATATTAATATCTTGCCTAATTGGCCAGAAAATGGCCTGTTGTTCCGTTCTCAGCAGTAGGCTTTGAACTCTACGACCCAGAGCTACAGCTCCATCTGCTGGACCAGTTCATTCTTAACAGACCACTCAAATACTTTTGTCTGACTGCCTAACTGCCTAAGCATTCTGCACAGTATTGTACCTCACCGTGTTTTAGGGCATATAACAAAATGTCATTACCGTACATTTCAGTTTATATGGGCTTTGTATTCATTTCAGTACTCATACCTGAAGCTTAAAGTAACACGTTACATAATTATGGTGCAGTTAATTTTAGTTTTAACCTGCTTTTTTTCAGGATGTGTTTAATAGTAGCACTAGCTCTTATTTCAGTTGACCACTGCAATGATACATTTTTTTTATCTGAATTGAAACTTCCCTGTCAAATAACATGTTCATATGCTTTCACCTAAAGTACCATTATATCTAATCTAATTTAATTTATCTAATGTATCTAATGCTACACAGTTATACAGTTGGTTTTAAAGCAGTTACAAAGTTTGAACAAAATTTTGGTCAAATGACACATTTTGTTGATTTTCAAAGTGAACATAAGCGAATACCTCATTTACAAGAAAGAAGTTTAAATAGAGCTGTATGTTTAAAGCAGCAAATATGCAGTAACTGTGTATTAAGAGAACAAAATTGGCCTTGCTCTTGCTGGGTGACTGGAATGGCCCTCACCAATCCTTAAGTGCAATATTAGCCAAGGTGGGCGAGCTCTTAGTGTTCAAGCAGTTAGTGTTCTCCTCCAAGCATGATAAACATTAAATTAGCAGCAGTGGTGCTGCATGGGTCTCATAGTAAATATTCTCCAAGCTTGGTAGGATTGGGTGACAGGGGAAGATTAGCGGGTGGAGATTGGCCATGACTACTCTAGGGTGATTCATTGATTAATGAAACCATAAAGCCATGTTTGATCCACTTCAACATTAAATCACGGTTCAAGGTTCAAGGCTACTTAATTGTCATCAGCAGCTGTGTACACGTACATAGTGAGATTAGACAACGTTTCTCCATGGCTCATGATGCAACATACAGCAACATTCAACAGAGTGCTAGACAGTGGACAACTGACAATCAATAAATAGCAAGTGTGGACCCTACGTAAAGCTTCTGGAGTAACATGTATTGCACTATAGGTATGATAACTATACAGGTGGCAATTACAGCATTGAACAGAGCACCAGGGATGACACAAAAACTACAATAAATAATTAAATGTATAACAGCAATGTAAGCGGGATGTGAACCTTAGTTTTGCAGAAAAAAATATTGCACAATATACATAAATAATTGCACAACAGTTAGCAGCATAGAAAAACCAATGAGCAAGTGTAGAATTATAACAGTGACAGGTTATTAGGGTATCTGTGCTGATAGTAAACAGTTCTATTTCTGTGACAGGCCATTTGTGCTACAGCCACAATGCCCCCTATACTTCCTTTAGTGTATTACAATCTGTCGGATCTATTAAATTAACATAATAGAGTATTAAATGGGCTTTATAATCGGTATCAACAATGACAAATAGGTACTTTTCAGTTGGACTGTCCATGCTAAGCTACATTTGGCTGATTCTGTTGTCCACCAGGTCCTAGAGCAGCACTCTGATGGCCGATGGAAGGGATGCATCCATGACAACCGTACAGGAAATGACCGCGTTGGCTACTTCCCTTCCAACATGGTGGAGGTCATCAAGAGGGCAGGTGTGCCACTTGCATCATCACATGACCTCTTATGTCATGTGACATGCGCTATTGTCCTATTTCTGCACTAGATCATCTACATGGTACCTGTAACACCCCAGCGCTTTGTGTGTGTATGTGAGAGAGAGAGAGAGAGTGAGGGGGTCTGGTATCCCAGACTTAGATTAAAGGAATACAACTGCATTTTTGTTTAAACCTAATCACTATCCGTGTTCTATAATAACATTGATCATACAGTATCACTGACTGTAATTTGTACTTGGGAAGCAGCGGAGAGTGTGTTGAGTCGAAGTTTCCTGGGAATAGGAGCCAGTCAGTTTCTGAATTCTGTGAAACTCTAAAAGTTTGGCATGATTAGAAGATTTTCTAATGGATAATAAATCTGCATCCACTACAGAGAACAGCACATGTTAATGCATAATTGTTTATTGAACATTTTTGGGAAAAAAAGTCCTGTGCAAAAGTAATGGCACCTTTTATATATTCATTTTAAAATGTGTTCCCTGAAGACTCACATTAGACAATGCTTTTCCAGCGCCATCTTATGAAGTTGTCAATAATTGGTCTAATGCTGGTTGGACAGGAAAGTCCCCCCTCTGTCCTTCACCAACACAGATGTTTGATAACAGAACTTGCATTTTTGAATTTTTCTCCAAGAAAGTTGGGCTGTTCAGTGATGCTGATTTAACAGCAGTTCAGTTAGAACCTTACCCTTGCAGCGTGGTAGCATCACGTGTTAAAGTGCTAGCTAGTTGGAGGAAATTAGTTCATTTTTACTAATAAAAATAATTAATTAGGGGTGTGCTGATCTGATTTTCAGTATCGGTCCAATACATCACCTGATCAGATATTGGAAAACCCCATTAACTGTCATGTAAACGCTAAACAGGCCTTAAATGCTAAAGAGAGATACTGAAGGCACAAGTAACACAGACCAGCAGAAGGCTGTCTCAAATGGGTCACTACATCCTACATGGTGCACTAATTAAAACATAGGCTCCTGCACTCAGACAGTGTATAATATGTCTAACAAAGAGCCACTGGCAATTCAGCTATTGTACAGAACTCCATAATGAACACAGTGTGCACTATGTGTGTGTTTTATAACTATATATAGCATGCTCTAGATGAAGGGAGCCACTGCAGATTCAGACTAATCTATTAAGAGCAGCTTAATTGTTGAGGAGAGAGAAAAAGATGTTATCGAATTATCGGTGTCGGCAGACATTTCAAAAATAGTATTGTGTCACTCCTAACAGTAACCACAATAATAAAAATGAGAATGAAAGGTTTTCATTTCATGGCTACAAATTTCAGAAAAAAAAACATTGTCGTATTCCTTTAAACCTAGTCCTAAGATTTGTAGTTGGAGAATGTGTGTCTGGGAGGCTGCAGAAGAAAGCTTTTTCGTGTGTTTGTGTGCGTGCGCACGGGTGTTCGCTCGCTGGCTCCAAGTGTCCGACACGTTCACCGCGAGTCCAGTGATTTTAATTAGAGCAGTCAGCAGGATGGGAGGAGAGAGAGAGATGGAGGGACAAGAGCTAAAAAGAGGACAGATTTGATGGGAAGTAGTGGCTCATCTATCTGCCACTGGCTTGTCGGTCTCTATCCCACTGTGTCATCATTTCCATGCCCTTTTTCTTCTCCACTTGCTTCTCTGTACATCTGCAACCACACATGTGCACATATTTAGACACATACAAAGGGGTTCACATGGAAACATGCCGACATACACAAATATACCAATTAACACACATACGCTCACACATACTCACACACAAGCTCTATATACAGCGGGTACAGAAAGTATTCAGACCCCCTTAAATTTTTCACTCTTTGTTATATTGCAGCCATTTGATAAAACCATTTAAATTCATTTTTTCCCTCATTAATGTACACACAGCACCCCGTATTGACAGAAACCCCCAGAATTGTTGACATTTGGGTAGATTTATTAAAAAAGAATCATGTGGTCCTAAATATTCAGACCCTTTGCTCAATATTTAGTAGAAGCACATTTTGATCTAATACAGCCTTTTTGGGAAAGATGCAACAAGTTTTTCACACCTGGATTCGGGGATCTTCTGCCATTCCTCCTTGCAGATCCTCTGCAGTTCTGTCAGGTTGGATGGTAAACGTTGGTGGACAGCCATTTTTAGGTCTCTCCAGAGATGCTCAGTTGGGTTTAATTCAGGGCTCTGGCTTGGCCATTCAAGAACAGTCACACAACAGCTGTTGTGAAGCCACTCCTTTTATATTTTAGCTGTGTGCTTAGGGTCATTGTCTCGTAGGAAGGTAAACATTTGGCCCAGTCTGAGGTACTGAGCATTCTGTGTCATGCCTCTAACGGCAGCCACCCTGAGACGTCACACCCTGGAGAAGGTTTTCGTTCAGGATATCCCTGTACTTGTTAGCATTCATCATCGATTGCAACCAGTCGCCCTGTCCCTGCAGCTGCAAAACACCCCCACAGCATGATGCTGCCACCACCATGCTTCACGGTTGAGACTGTATTGGACAGGTGATGAGAAGTGCCTGGTTTTCTCCACACATATCGCTTAGAATTAAGGTCAAAATCTTATTTCTCACCATCTTGGAGTCCTTCAGGTGTCTTTTAGCAAACTCCATGCAGGCTTTCAGGTGTCTTGCACTGAGGAGAGGCTTCCGTCTGGCCACTCTGCCATAAGGCCCAGACTGGTGGAGGGCTGCAGTGATGGTTGAGTTTCTACAGGGTGGTGGTGGCCTAGTGGTAGGATACTTGCCTCTAGACCAAGAGGTCATGGGTTCGAATCCTACCTTCAGCACTACCACTGGGTTCCTGAGCAAGACCCTTGCTGCTCCAGGGAGAGACTGTCCCCTGTAGTTAGGGAATGGAAGTCGCTTTGGATAAAAGTGTCTGATAAATGCAGTAAATGTTTACAAGTTTCTCCCATTTCCCAACTGCATCTCTGGAGCTGAGCCACAGTGATCTTTGGCTTCTTCTATACCTCTCTCACCAAGGCTCTTCTCCCCCAATAGCTCAGTTTGGCCGGATGGCCAGCTCTAGGAAGGGTTCTGGTCGTCCCTAAAGTTTTCCATTTAAGGATTATGAAGGCCACTGTGCTCTTAGGAACCTTAAGTGCAGCAGTTAAATATATGAGTGTCACAGCAAATGGTCTGAATACTTAGGACCATGTGATAATTCAGTTTTTCTTTTTTAATACCTCTGCACAAATGTCAACAATTCTGTGATTTTCTGTCAATGTGAGGTGCTGTATGTACATTAATGAGGAAAAAAATGAATCTAAATGATTTTAGCAAATTGTTGCAATATAACATAGAGTGAGAAATTTAAGGGTTTCTGAATACCCCACTGTGCATATATGTATATGTTAGGGCTTTCAGGTTATTGTGATTACATGCATTTCTCTGAAATTTTTATATTTTAATAGTTACAGCATAAAAATCATGCGGTTGAAATAAATAGAATATCATCTATATCACATATACAGTTAATGGGGGTAAATGTCATACATATTATAGTGTATATATTGTTTATATCACATATAATATTAGAAAAACTACAGTGACTTGGAATTGTCAACCCCCACGAAAGTCATCATAATTTTCTGGGATTTAAAACAGTTTTCCTTAAACATTTATGTTGAGTTTCTTCCAGTTTATTTTCTCCATTATTTGTCTACTCTGTCTACTTAATCACAAACGGCACACAAAAGTGACACTTATTTGCCCATAATTAAAGATAATTAGGTGCTACTTGTGAGGCTTTAAATAAGGTTGTACTGCTGCATAAATGAAGGAGGATTCTGCTGATATAAGAACAATATCACTGAAATGCAATATATGTTCTGTTTAGCACTGTTTGATCCATCATCAGAAAGTGGAAGGTTCATCATAGCGGCCACCCTCTTACTAGAACAGGCTGCATTAAGGTGCATGCGTCTACAATTTCAAGAGCTCTCCGTAATACAGGCCTCAGTGGGAAGGTAGCAAAAAATAATAAAAGCATGAGAACGATCCAGTGAAGACATGGGAGAGTATTTTATGATCAGATGAGACCAAAATAGAACTTTTTGGTCAAACTTCAAAAATGTATGCAAGGCTGAAATTATCATTGGCCATGCCTCAAGAAACACCATATCGAAGGTGCAAAAAGGTGGTCGCAGCATCAGACTATGGGAAAACTTTTCATCTGGTGGGAATGAGAATCTTGTCAGAGATGAAGGGAAAATGAATGAACACAACTGGAGAACTTGATTCATTTGATCTTTTAACATTAGAGTGACCCTACGCATAAAGCCACAGTGCCACTGGAAGGGCTCAAAAACAGAAAGGTGAATAATTTGTAGTTAAAGCCTTGATCTTAATGTGACGAGCGTGCGAAAGAGAATCGACAGACATCGGGAATCTCCCAATTTCTCGAGCTTTATTTAAGCTTTAAGCAAACACTGCAGCAGCAAACACTTCACACATCTTGCCTCTCTGCTGTCTTCTCCCCAACTGAGGAGTTTACTCTCTTAGCTCCTCCCCAAACACACTTTTGCCCACCAAACGACAGTTTCCCGCCCAATGGCCCCCCTTTTCAAACCCCGAAAAAGGCTCACGGGAGCCAGTCCCACTGCCAGCTCGTCACATTAACTTTATTGAGAATCTGTGGCACGATTTGTCCAGAGGCTCCACAGCACCAATCTAGAGGATCTCTATAATCCTGTTGAGAAGATATTAGTTAAATTTAAGCAGAAATAATTCTTTATTTTGATTTTGTAAATGTATTGTTACCACAAGAATTTCTATCAAAAATACTAAATGAAAAAATATGTTGATATGATTACAAATCTTTTGAAAACCACAAAACTGTGATGACTTTCAGGTGCATTGAATAGTTTTGCAAGCCACTGTAGATATATCTATATCTGTACATAACTTATAGAACATACATAGTCAATATATGTATAAACCTCCTCCATGATTGTAGCCCCTCTTTCTTGTTCCTATAGTTTATGGAGGCTTGTAAAAGTGGAGGCTCTTGAAGGGAACAGGAGTTTTCCACTTTGCTGTTAGTTTGGTGCTTTTAGATTTATTCATACCGCTCCTGTGGGTGTTTTAGACGTGTGTAACCTGTTAAAAGCTGTAATCGAAGGACAGGGCTACAATCATGGATTCTATCAGAGCAGCAATCCGAAAAGCCTTAAAAAAGGAAAATAAAAAGCATTCTTAAATTTGTTGGCACTTTAACTATGGCAGCCCTGAAATTTACACCTCCGTGCATCCCCTCCCCCTTTTTCCATGCATGACTGTATGTAGCATTTGATGTTAAATGTGTTCAAAATTGTTTTACATACATGGTGTAATTGTAAGTGTTTTATGTTGGAATGCGGTGCATGATAGTGTTTTTTAAAGCTATTTTACTGATAAATGTACATCAACTTAAATGTACATATATTTATTGTCTTTGCATGTATTTTTTATAGATTTCTAAGCTATTTTTGGTTTGATAAGTTGATGGGATCTATAAAGTTAAGTGCACAGAGTTAGCTAATTTTGCTTGAACATGTTTTATTTTGTGTTTCCTTTCCTGTTGTTTTGTTGTTGTTGCTGTTTGTGTTTTTTTGGTGTTGTTGTTGTTTTTGTTGTTTTGTTGTACCCAGGACCCTCTACTCAACAGTATCTTAAGATACAGATCCGTCCGCCGGCAATTGGCACAGTTGCCATGGTGAACGGTGACTCCTCCCACATTCTCTCTCTGCCCCTTACTCCCCCGCCCCCTCCTACCCTGATCTCTTCCCATCAGCCCCTCTTCACCTCATTTGGGTATAACATACCCACCTGCAGCTCATTTGTGTATGAACCGCCCTCCTCCCGCTCAGAGGAGCCGAAAAAAGAGACAGGTACAAACACACACACACACACACACACAAACACACTTAAACAGACATACGCATAAAACCAAGCATCAAAAACTTTGTCTTTACCCCTTCATCATTATAGTAGTTATAAATCTCCATTTGCTATGAAAGGTATATTTACGGGTTTCTGAGAAATAAACTTGTCAGTTATCTCCTATTTTCACTGGCCAAATGCTTCTACTCACTAGCACTTTATTATAAACACCTTGTGCCTCGAATCACTGGCCACTTTATAGAAACACTCCGTACAGAATTACTATGTAGGTGTATCCATATGCTTTAGTCCTGTTCCTCATTTTTTATAGATCAGTATTGGGCCACAGGAGCACTGTTTATTTAGCTGGTGGATCCAGTGAGCAATCATTCTGAAGTCAGATATCACGGGTAAATGTCTAGAGTTAGGCTAGCACAAACAGATACACTCAATCACTATACACCAGCGATGTGTAGCTACGTGGTAGGGAGTTAGAATTAAGTGGCCAATGCTTAGTTTGTTTAATTGTTTTTGTATTAATATTTCAATTACTGTACAAAAAAACATTTGTCCTGCATAATCACAGCTATGCATCCACATTTAATATTAGAAATAATAATAATAATAATAATAATAATAATAATAATAATAATAATAATAATAACAATAATAATAACAATAATAATAA
>JBBPCW010000084.1:19997865-20008106 GCA_037974425.1 Phenacogrammus interruptus | reverse complement strand
AATAGGTATAAGGATAGCCCTCTTCAGCAGAAACGCCTGAAACGCATGAAAGTATTAGACTCTTGCGTTTGAAATCTATTTTTTTTCTGTCGGATGAGACAAGGAGTTCCTTTTTTGGAGGGTGTCAAAAAGCTTAACTTGCGATTATTCGTATTCCCCCAGGAAGATTAGCACGCTTTCTAGTCGAGATGTAAACTCAATTATCGTGTCGTACAGTCTTGGTATCAGTCTGCGCCTTTAGCCCTCTGCCGGGATGCCTTATCAGCCCGGAACAGAAGGGCCTAGGCGCAGGAGGCTTGGTGTGTGTCTGTGTGAGAGAGACAGAGAGAGAAGACTGCTGCCCAACTCGTGTGCGCCAAATGTGCGCCCGCGCACCAACGTGTGCGCAAATGAGCGCGAGTTTAAAAGACAAACCGGCAAGACTAAAATAATAAAGCTGGAAAATTAAAGCAAGTATCTGAAAATGGGCTGATAGTTTTAGAGAAACATCCCACGATATGTGCACGTGTGTTATCAGTTTAACGTATGTACAAAAAGGATTTTAAAAAGCACAGGGGAAAAGGCATTTTGTTGCTTGCCATATATATACACAGTACACTGTTTCTGCATTTAGTGAAAATGAGTGAAACCTTATAATGGACTGTTAGATCAGTATACTGTACAAATTACACTGATCTATCCTGTTACTCATTTACCTGTGTTTTTCATTTATTACTAATTTCAATTAACATTTTGTGCTGAAATATATTTTTTGCATTCATTCATTTTGCATTGTTTTATGTTATTAAAATAAAAGTGCAATTAAACAAACTCATCACCAATTCTATACCCCTAATTTCAAAATGTAGAGTTACCAAAAGCTCTCCAATCTTTTTTGTAATTGATCAAACAATATGGTTAAAGAAGTCAGTTCACAGTTTCTAGTCCTTTGGTACACAGGGTCATAAGTCACATTTTATAGTGTATGAGGGTAAAATTGATATAAAAATGGATACTGACAGCATTCAAGGTACATCACATTTGACCGGTAAGAAGATCTGTGTCACTTTCTCTTACACTTATTAAAATGAAGGTGCTGAGAGGGTTAAGTAGTTGGGCTCTATAATTATTAAATAAGACCAATTATGTGCCCATATTAGCTCTTTTGGTTGGCAGGACGTGATTTGGCATCAGTTAAAGCCAGTTCTCTATGTTGGTCTCAGGTATGGTTTCAGAATCGGCGAGCAAAATGGCGGAAAAAAGAAAACACCAAGAAAGGACCGGGGCGACCAGCGCACAACTCCCACCCGACCACGTGTAGCGGCGAGCCCATGGACCCCGAGGAGATCGCGCGGCGGGAGCTGCAGCGCCTGGAGAAGAAGAAACGAAAGCAGGAGCGCAAGCTGCTGCGCTCACAGAACAAGTTTCCGGCAGATCTCCTGCACACGCCCGGCTCGGACAGCGACAGCGGTGTGTCTCAGAGCACCGACAGCGAGGCGGCCCAGCACCCTGGGGCGACCGCTCCACAGCACTCACACATGGCCGAGGGCGGCCGCGACCATAGTCCGCACCTTCTTCACCAAAGAGCCAGCACCGCTACCGAGATGGTCGGAAACAAAAAGTCGGAGGCGGGAAACTCTCCCCGCAGTTCGGCTCTGTGCGCCGACGGCGACGTCACGCGGCCCTCTGCCTTCCATAAGCTCAGCCCCTTCAGCGTAGAGAGCCTGCTGGCAGAGTCCAGTCCGAGGCGCAGGCCCGGGCTGGACTTTCCTCTGGCCCAGCCGCAGGGACCCATGGTGGGCAAAGGTCGCTTTTTGTTGTATCCCATCACTCAGCCTTTGGGCTTCATAGTACCCCAGACCCCCGCGAAAGCAGGGCAGGACTTGGGTGACTCCGGCAGCCACAGGTGGTCCACGACAGACGGCCAATTCGGCGTTCTGCACCCAGATCCTGAAAGCGCAGCAGAACATACAGGTCACGTGTGCGACGAAGACAAACGGCGGGAAAATTATCAAAACTGCGCGACCAACACTCTCACTACAGTCGGCAAGAGCGAAGCTGCCGAGGGCTCGCCCGAGTCTAAAGTACCGCCAAAAATCTGTTCAAATGGAGAGTCAGATGGTACTCAACAGGACGAAAAAGACACGAGAACTCATTCCACCTCTAACACGAATACAAATGCAGAAGACGTGACCATGGACTGAAATCGACAAAAATGGCTGCCAGCGGACCACTCACATTCCCAAAGCTTATCGCCACACGTTTTTATACCAGACTGATTGAACTACTTTTTTTTTTTTAATGTTTTTTTTCCACAAAAAGGATATTCTTCCTTCAGGTGGATTATAGGTTTTCCGTTATTTTGACTCGAGACTCGCTTAAACGGGTCTAGTCCACTGAACAAGCTACAAGACTTTTTCCTGAGAGGAAGAAATGCGTGTAGCCCAATTGGGACGTTTAGAACAACGTGAAATCCTCAGATATTGTACAAACGACGAAGTATCAAAGATATTTATATATGTAACATTTTCATAAATAATAAAAAAAAATATTCGAAAATACCCTCAAAAACTGTTTTGGTACAAAGCTCCTCTCACCTCAGTCTTTGTTTATGGCTTCGAAAGGCTCGCCCGTTATTGCTGAAGCGAAATTCACTCGTTCAAAAAAAGGAATGGAAGTCCTGCGCCGCAGGCGGTAGGATCCGGTCAGCTCGTGCCGAGTTTTTCATATGAAAGTAATTATTTTCCCCGGTGGCGGCTGGGACTATGCGTTTTTTTCTTTCCTTTTTCCGTTAGCCTGAAGGGTTATTATACATTACCGATTCCAGCGATATGAAATCACATAAACTTCCAACAATAATAGAATTAGCATGAAAGGCTGGCGAGTCAGATTGAAATGGGGAAATAATAGCCTCACCAGCTGTGTGTGTGTGTGAGGAAACGCCCGGGTGATTCGTGGGGCGGAATTTTCATGAGGCGGTCCTGTCAGGGGCGCGTGTAGGCGGCAATATTAAGATAGATGCTCGATGATATCCCTCATTGTTCTCGCGTGCGCATTGATGTTCCCGCCTTATCGGCCTATTGATCATGTGTCACCGTGTAATGGGACGGTCTCTCTCTCTCTTTCTCTGTCTCACTCCCTCACTCACACATATACACACATGCACAAAGTGTATTGCTGTCTTTGTGGAGTCCTTCCGTTGCCTTCTGTATGATTGGAGCTAAATACTGCTCTGCTACACTTAACCTTAACCTCAAGAACCGTAGGAAATCATTTTTTTCCATTTTAGTAGTAATAATATAAACCAAAAACATTTTCTCCTAAATGACCAGCCAAATGCTTCCAAAACAATTTTCTTGTTTTTAACAACACTTAGCTAAATTTGCTCTTACAGTGGCTCTAAGGGCCCACAAGGAAACGCTCCCATAGGGCACAGGCACATCTGCACCAGTAAACGAATAAGAAGCCTGGCCAGCAAGGATGCAGACATAAATAAGATTGTGATGAGAGAAAGACACTGCTTTACATGCTATGTCTTTTAAGGCATACCATTAGCTTCAGAATTTACAGAATTTTTCTATCCATTCATGTGTTTTAGGAAGCCTTTCACTTTGCAAAACTGAAAATCTATCCAGAGGGCTGATATGATTCCCCTCCATTTTCCCTACCCCATGACACATCCCCCATCCCCTCTGGTCATCGTAGCTGCTTTATTTGCAAATAAATTGAAAATAAACGGAGGGTCTCAAGCCTCACCTCATGAATCCCAGATAGCAAACCCTCTTAAATAATATTTACATAATTTCTCCATCCGGGCTAGTGGTATTTGCACTGCATGAGTGTGGGATTATGGGGTAAAATAATTAGAGAAAGAGAGAGAGGGAGAGAGACGGGTGTAGGAAAGACAAAATCTACATCCAACACAGACCGACACCAGGCATTATTGTATGGCCTGTATCAAGTTACTCAAGTTTTCGTTCATCTAGGTACAAAAATGTTTATGTACATTCAAAGAGACATGGTCCTTGTGGTTAAATTGTGAACCTTAAAAATGTTTTGTTTTTTCTTAGAGGAACAGGGTGTATTTGCAAGCCTGGAGTGAGGATGGGGTGTATGGAGTCAGTGCAACTTAACGCCTACAAAAACAATGTAATGAAGTAGAATTATGTTCTGTAACTAAAGGTACTCTCTTGACAGTTTAGTACCTTTTTTGACAGTATTTTTGGGTTGAGTCCTATAACGGTGGCAAGAATAGCTTGTATGCTCAAATATTTTTCCCTTACTTATTTATAAAATAGGAGAATATTTACAAAAGGAAAACTGACTTTTTAATACTTTTAAGACCTCTACGTTCACTTATCAGAAGAACCGCTTTAAGTTACATAAGATATATATTTGAAAGAGAGAAGTGTGTGAACAACATTAAAAAAAACAACACTGAAAGGTTCTTTATCTTTATAGGTACATTTTTTCAACTGTTCATAGTATCAAATATAGCACAGTGCATATACCTCTTTCAAGTGTATTTATTTTGAAGCATGGCAGGAATGGTCTGACTAATGTTATGGAACAACAGAGAGAGAGGAAGAAAAAAAAATCACACAAAGAAACCCAACAACAAAATTTCTCTGCAGTATAGATGTATACTGCAGAGTAATGTATAGAATCCAAGTGAAAGATATAATAACAACAGTTTGGGTGGAAAAAAGTCACTGACATAGATCAGGATCACCCCCCTCACAAAAATTCTCTCATATAATGAATCACTTTCTCCATTGCACGTCAAGCTAAATGGTTTCCATTACTTTCACATAGAACAGCTATTCCTGGAGCATTCCAGTGCTTGGGATTGCAATTGAAATAAAAAAGTCATTAAAAAGTATATTCAAAAGATCTCAGTTGTAGACAAGTATAAAGACTTTATCAATCCTTAGGAGCATAGTAAAGTCTATTAGAAGTGGAAAGTGTTTGGTACCGCATAGACCCTCTCTGGATCAGGGCATCTCTCCAAACTGGGTGGAAGACTGAGAAGGAAACTGGTCAGAGAGGCTACCACGAAGCCTGTGGCAACTTTGAAGCAGTTACAAGAATGGTAGAGTGGTCATTGTGTGCATGTGATAACAATAAAAGTGCTCCACAAATGTGACATGACAGGAGTTATGGTCAGACGAGACCAAAATCGAACTATTACACCAAATGGTTCATCTGGCAAAAAGCCATCCAAAGAACATGGAAGTGGTAACATCCTCGTGTGGAACTGGTTTTCTGCAGCAGGGACTGGGCACTTGTCAGGATAGAGTGTAAAATGTATGGGGCAAACTTATTGAAGAAAACCTGCAGCCCTCTGCTAGAAGGTTGTCAATGGTGGGTGGAGGTAGCTCAGTGGGTAGGATACTTGCCTCTGGACCAAGAGGCCATGGGTTCAAATCCTACCTTCAGCATACCACCACTGGGTCCCTGAGCAAGACCCTTAACCCCAAGTTGCTTTGTATGGAAGTCGCTTTGGATAAAAAAGCATCTGATAAATGCCGTAAATGTAAATGGTAAGAAGGTTCACTTTCCAACATGACAGTTAGCCAAAGCACACAGCAAAACTGAAAGAAACATGTGAATGCCCTTGCATTGTCAGGGCTGGTTGAAGCTTATTGAAAATTTGTGAAATTACTAAGATTGCAGTCTACCAAAAGTCACCATTCAGTTTGACTGAGTTTGTTAAGAAGAGGGGACAAATATTGCAGTCTAGATGTGCAAAGCTGGTAGACTGGTAGACATCCTAACAGACTTTGCACAAATCTATCTTTTTAAATGTGGTGGCCTGGGGCCACAATGCCGATCAGTTGGGCTGGACAGTGATTCCTATAGGAAAAAACAGAGAACAGTTGACTGTTTTTTTTGTGTCTTCATTTTAGTCTGGAATTTTAGTCCTTCATTTTATTTATTTGTTTTTTTTCTGCATTTGCTTATGTTTGTTTATCAGATATGTGAATGCTGACTAATTTCTGACAGTTTATGGGGCATTTATTAACACTGCCTGCAAAAAATTCCCCTAGAAGGAAAAGCACCAAGAGAAGGGGAGGATTATCACCCCCACTTGTGTTCCCCACTTTTCGCTTACTGTTATGCAACAGAATGCATGCACAACCAACTAGGCTATCCCATATCCAAAACAAAATTTGTGCTTTGTGAATCAAGATCCAACTGTGAGATCTAGAGAAAGGGTTCCTTAGACCTTTTTACGGGCACAAAATTAAAGTACATCTGTTTTTCTGCAGTACTGTTTCTGCTGCTAGTTGAGCATGCACACCCAAACGTGAGCCACATATTTTTGACTATCTTAAGTGCCTGGACTCAAGCATCCGTGAGAGAAATACATGGGCCGGCCATGCCTGGGCAGCTGAGTGAGGTGGGTGTGTGGGGAGAGAGGAAGCCTGTCGAAGCTGGCTATTAGAGGAAGTGCATGCGCCAATAAGTGTGGATCAGGCTGCTAATTTAGCACCTCCTGTTGCCCTCCTTCCCAGTCCGTATGTAATTTCCCCTCTCTCTCCCGGGAGGAATTACATACACACACACACACACACACACACACACACACACACACACACACACACACACACACACACACACACACACACCCTACACTCCCCTTGGAGCCGCACATAAAGACAAGGGACACCATTTTTGTCTAGAAGGAAAAAGTATACTGAGTAAACGTGCCATGCTTCTATTATACAATTATCAAATTAGGATATCAGGCTTAATTAATGATAACTGAGTTCTACAGCATGTGTTATTCTTATTATGGAAACAAATGTGCGCAATTAATTATCAACAAGGTTTAAAGAGCCCTATTTGCATCTCTCTCGGTCTCCCTCCTTCTCTCTCACACACAATCACTTGCACAGCATAAGGTCCACCCAATAAGACTTTTATTTCTCCGTTCCTGGTGAGATGATGTCCAGCAAGATTTTGATGATTTCAGTGCTGATTCAACTCATCAGTTCATTTCCACGTTTGATTGGTTTTGAAACCTTGAAGAGGGGAAATAATCACATTATGGTGAGTTAGTATGATGAAATATTACAAAATCTAAGTTACTAAAGTATACTGGTCCCACCTGGGCAGGAATGAAAGACCCATATCTAACACACTTGTGCTTACATATTGACTTTAGAACCAATCACATATCTTTAAATGTTGTCAGTATATTAGAAACATAAATAAAAACATTATAATATACTTATAGCATATAAAATGTGCTTTAGTATTTTATATTTTGTGTATGGGAGTACAAAAGGAGACACACCGGAATTGAACATGATCCACGGTTGAGTCTTATGGATTCCATATCCTCACTATATGGCTGTCCTCACTCATGTGCTTGGTATGACTAGGGAACTTCCTGGTGCTTAATTTGGCAGGCAAATCAGCCACATTTTGGGCTCAGGTTTGGCTCTTGAGTGTGGTGATTGATTCGGGACCTGAGGTGCTACAAGCTGCTGACGGCCTGGATAAATTAGACTGGCCCTGCGGCTGTCTAATGAGACCCGATTTATTTAAGCAGGCTGAAACAAGCGTGAAAAATAAGCTACCTCATCCTGAGGTGTCAAATCGATTCAGCATCACAGTGCAATCAAACACTCTGACATACACGTATGGTACACGCATGCGCACTGGAGGGGCTCGATTGTTTAATTGGATCAGAATAATAGAAATCATACAATAGCCCGGAGACTCATACTGCATCATACTAAAAGATAATAATGAAAAAATGCGTTCATTATGTTTGTAGGTACCTCCTGTTTAACGTGAATGATGACAAACATCAGTAAATCACCCTTGTCCTAGAGGCACACTACCCTGCATGTTTGAATGCTTTCACTGCTCCCAACACAAACGATCCAACTAATCAGCTCATTAACAGCTCATCTTGCTGAGTTAAATTAGGTGTGTTAAGGCAGGAAAGGCACCATAATGTGCAGGGCAGTGTGCTTTGAGGACCAGTGTGGGATACCACTTTAGAAACTGAGGGCACACTGATATTAATTTCTACTCATATGTAAGAAGCCACCCTTGACAACTGTTGACAAGAACAGCATTCTGCCAGTCCAAAGACAATCAGTGTTCCAACAAGCCCAATTTCCAACATGCTTACTATTTTTCAGGTGATATTTTTATCTGCAGGTTTAAAGTAAAAGTCTTTAAATGATTCTTGGCTTTGGTTTCATTTAACACCAAACTTTATTCAGCCTAAACTGCATATTGATTGGACGCAGCCAATCAGAACAGAATGTGCACAATCTGAGTGCAACATCATCTCCAGATGAAGCTCAAAAGTTCTGTTTATATCTAGTCCCATAAGATTTTAAAGTGATATTTGAATAGTCTGCAATGTCAACAAGCAATAAAGGCAAATGTCCTTCGACACTATGAGCATAATTATCAAACAAATATGGCCTTTCTAAGAGCACCACCTTAATTTACACTTACAGTATTCTTGCCAAAAAAGTTGATAAAAGAAAAAATATTCTTTGGCAATGAAGCTAGCAACCCAATTCTTTCATTTAGCAGCTTTGACTCTCTCTCTCTCTCTCTCTCTCTCTCTCTCTCTCTCTCACACACACACACACACACACACAAACACACACGCACACACTGAGATATTAGCATTACATATGTGCTCACACTTATGTTTTACTGCGTGCACTAATCCCAGATATCTATTTAATATTTCCATCTGTTGTATTTTCATATTTATTCATTAAATGGCAGGGAAGCAAAGCCTTCTTCTTGTGTGTCGAGAATTAATGGAAAAAGGCATAACTGTTAAATCGTAAAAATGGAATTAAGGCATTTAAATATGATGCCTGCAAACATTTATTAAAGCTTGGGATAAATTGAATTGTTCAGCTGGTATGGCATGTTTTTGTTTCAAATAATTCAATGGTTGTCTTGCTGTGATAAAAGATTATTCCAAATTCTATTACATGAGTGTGTAAGTTTCTTCACTCTGATCCACTGCTAACCCAAATCTTTTCTGACCAACCCCATACAGTTTTACATATAACAACTGAAAAGATCAAAATAGAGGAAAAACATGTGGAGAGGGACTTGTTTGAAAGAAATCTCCTCTATCTCTATTTATCAATGGCATGGTCTCACACCTGTGACTTCATTCTATTATTTTCTGACAACAGGTTTCATTATAAGGCTCATCATTTCAAAGAAGGATGATGACCAGACTCATACACATATGTACACACACATACACAGATCTGTTGATTCATATGAAAGTCTCAGATATTATTTCTGGGCAACGATTAAAATTTTTGATTGTGATTCATTGCATGGTTTTCTGCAATTAATTGGGATTAATCGCATTGTTATACGCAAAATTAAATACATTTACAAAAAAGTAGTGTATTGCGCAGTTTTATTTTTAAAGTACTGCTATATGACCAAAAGTGCAATAACATTTGGTTTGCTAACATTTTAAACAAATAAGGTGCTTATAACAGCAGTGTTCCCTTCAACACAGGTGCAGTTAAAATGTTTCTTGTAAATCTTAACTTAAACAATAATCTAATTAAATCAAATATAAAACCATTCCTATTTCCCACTTCAGGCCATTCACATTTTATCTAGGTTGTTATAGAAAAACAAGTAACCCTCAGAGGCAATATAATATGGACAAAACTAATGGGACGTCTGACCACTGCTAAAACCACCTGAGACCTACAGCATTATGGCCTGTGCATGCCCACAAGCAAAAGAAAGCAACACACTTTCAAAATAAAAGGACTTTAAAAAAACTTGTATTATTACTGCATTAACACATTATTTACTTAATGCTGACAATTTTTTTATTGCACGTTAAGTAAATAATGTGTTAACGCGATAATAATGCTTTAACGTGCCTAAATCTAATTATTTTTTTTCAGACCTTTCATGAACCATATGTTTTACTTAGTTCCCTGCTCCTGAAGGACAAGAACAATATGAAAATATAAAGTATATAATAAAAGTAAGTAAAAACTCTGCAGAAACACTCTATACAAAATACACTATGATATGGGGTATAAAAACAATGAATAACACAAATAATAGTTTGATGTTCTTTATACTGAGTGTGTTATTGCACATAATAGATGTGTTAGATACGAGTGTTAGACAAGTAACATGGACATAAGTAGGGGAGAGTGGGGACAGTTGCAACACTTTTTACATTTCCTTCAGTTTCTCAGCGACCGTTTGTTTTAGAAAGA
>JBBPCW010000084.1:19947926-19958579 GCA_037974425.1 Phenacogrammus interruptus | reverse complement strand
ACACACACACACACACACACACACACACACACACACACACACACACACACACACACACACACACACACATAACCAGTCATAAAAAATCCTTAAATTGTTGATTGCTATGGCTGCTATACAGATATTAAGTTTGTTTTGTTAAAGGCTTTATGTCAAAGGGACTGCTGCTCCACAAGAACAAGATATGAAAATGCCCCCACCCTCCCTCCCACTCTTTGGCTTTCTCTCTCTCACTCACTTGCTCTCTCTTAATCTGTCTTTAAGTGCCCTATTGTCTACCTAATTGGATTAGCTAAATTAAGTAAACAGACTCCATCAGTGCAAATCAGCTAACAACACAGAAACACAAATAATGCAAGCACTGCTTTGGAGAATTCTGTTCCATTAATAACAAAACAAAATATATTAATGGTACTGTAAAATGTACATCATTTAATTTGAATGCACACAATTAAATTAGCAATATGTATTTGCATGTTTGTTTGTGGGTGTGTATGTATGTATGTATGTACATTTTGGACATTGTATGGAATCAAGGGTGCCAGAAGCATTTTTAATGTGTGGGAGAACGCAAGTCTTGTGGGGGTGGTGGGGGGCTCATTGTCGGGAGTGTTGGGGGTTGGTTGCAGCGCACGAGTAAATTAAAGATTTTGAAAAGTGGGGTGATATGCCCCCCCCACCCCCCAACCCCCCATATTTATAGAAGACATTAAGGAACACTAAATAATACTTTTATTAGATTTAAAATCTGCCTATTATGTTATGACATGGTTTTTCATTAAGGACTGTCAGGAAACTGGCCAAACTGTTAGCCCAGTGTAGCGTAGTGGATGAACCCAGTCACGACTTGAAAACAAGGGAGTTGGTTAGCCAAGCAGTTAGTCTGAGAATGCTCTGCACCTGGAATACGGATTCCCACAGGGAATACTCACTCTCATACACACACACAGGGTAATAATAATAATAGATGAATAAGAACCGGAGTACTCCAGCTGTAGTTGAGAAGAGTTGAGTCTGGGATGAACTCAGTGACCGAGTACCATGTGTAACCACTTCTCTCCCCGACCATGGTCTTGCAAGTCGTCATCTTTAGACGATGTAGGTTGGACCACTTTCAATGATCCGAGGAGGTAAGAAGACCATGGGCTTTGAGTTGAGACATGTGAGTTGAGACTGGGTGAACACAGGGAGGCAGGCAGCTGGAGCTGATAGGTCACAGGGTTGATCTGGTGGGTGATTTTGTAGGGTCCAATAAACCGGGGGGTGAGTTTCTTTAATTCGGTGCAAAGACGGACGTTCCTGGTAGAAAGCCAAAACCAACATGGAACAATCATCCCGGTGGGTGCCGACGTCGATGTTGCTGGGTGTACTGGTCATTGGTCCACTGGATGGCAATGCGGACCAAAAGTTGAGCCAAAACCTCCACTACATGGTGTTCAAACATCAGAGGTTGGAAGCTCTATTACTAACTCGGCCATGTTCTTAGCTGAGGGGAGTCTGGTGAGGGCAACCAGGTAGACAGCATTGGAGAATCTGTCAACGATAGTCAGGGTGGTGTCCTTTCTGTCCAACTCTGGCAGACTGGTGACAAAATCCAAAGCAATGTGTGGCCAGGGATGATTATGGACCGGTAGAGGTTGGAGGTCCCCGGGAGTTGGTTGATTGGATGACTTGGTCCTGGCGCACACCGCGCATGTATCTTCAGCCATACTGGGATACCAGTAGGCCCCCTCACATAAAATACTGCCTGATGTACAGGAAGGATTTTTGGCAAAATAGTGCCCAAATAAAACATTTTTATTTGTCATATGTTACCATTATCAGCATTACATATAAAAACACAGATGATGTATAGGTTCACTGGTCACTTTCAATATATTAATCAAAGAAATAATGACTTGTGGTTCATATTACTACCACTGTAATTATGTGGTAAGATTCGGTAAGGTTCTCTACTACATTCTAAATTAGTGACATAGGTTTCATTTTAATGTTGGAGGAAGCCTAAGGACAATTTAAACAAACAGCCCCTTCAAACATTAAGGGTTACATATCCCATTGTGCCTGTAAAAAATGGTAATTCCCATAATGAGCTACACATTCACAGTCAGCTACAGTAGACAAGAGAATGGTCAGTATTAGTTTTAAACTTTCATATCAATTTCAGTTCAAAGTATTCATATTTGTGTAAAATACAATGAAACAAACATTACTGAATGACAAGGGTACATTTAGTTTGGTTAATGCTTTTGACAGGAGAAATGAAAGGAGAAGACAGAAAGATTTCCCCAGAGAAAGTAATGAAGACATTTACAAGGGCCTTGCGTTGAAAATGAGCTTCATAGCGTTTGTTGCTGTTTGTATCTAGGCACCCTAATCCACAGGTGAAAAGCTCTCACCTACTTCATTAGGCTAAAGGGGTCTCAGTACGTCCTTATCCATATCTCTGTGGACTTTGGTATTTTAGCATAAAAATGCTTGATCACTAGGGTGATCATCAGAAACCAGTTAGGCAAAACATTAAAAGAATAGTTAAAAAATGCTATTGTTGCTAATAATTAATTAAAACAAACAGGCACCAATAAACATGGAGCAGATGACTTGCTGCTAATTGGTGAACCTTTGCCATTAGCCACGCTAGCCAAATTAGCATTGTTGGGTCAGATAAGTCTTATAAAAGGACCCAAAAATAGCCAGTGTGCTTCAAAGTAGGAATTTCCAATCCTGCTACTTCGCTTACCGATACAAGGGAAAGACTGGACGAGGGACAGCCACAGTCACTCCAGCAATTGTCCGTTTTAATTGCCATATGCAGTTCTAACACGGGCTTCGTTTTCCTAATTAGACCCCGGAGAGAGACGGGTTAATTACTCCAGTTGCCCAGGGTTGGGGGGATGGGGTGTGAGGGAGAGAGAGAAAAAAAATGTGTGTGTGTGTGCGTGTAAAAAGAAAGAAAAAAGTCCCCTGAGTCTTCATGTCTCTCTGAAGGAGATGTTTAATGAAGTGCTAAACAGACAGAGCAGTCAGAAGCAAACACAATACACTTTGGCATTTGTGTTCTTCACCCACATAAATGGAGCTTTCAAGATTAATTCACCCACCACATATTCAGTCCTGCACAGGTAGCAATGTCATCATCTATTGCTAGTATGATTGCCAATATGCACTCTATTTCTAATATTGCAGTTGCAGTATAATCAGTAACCCCTCAGTTTTATGCGGATCAGTATTCGGATTAAGTCTAATCCGTCTTTATGTTCTATCTGTGAAGAGGGTGTTTAAGTAAGAATTTCACTGTACTCTGTACACATTACAATAAACTTCAACTTCAACGACTGCTCTGTTTTCACCCCCACCCCCCAATTTTCAACAGTTATCTTAGTTTATTTAGTTTATGTAAGCTGTGCTGTGTCTAAACCTGCGGGTAGAGAGAGTTATTTCAACGTTTCTTTTTTGTATGAGTCTCTGCACACTGCTAATGCTAACCGCTAATGCTAATGGATTTTTAAGCAATAAAGTTTTCTGATTCTGATTACATTTACATTCAAAATATAAATCAAATCAAATTATTATAATTTAAACTCAATGGATTTTATGAACAATTTTATATTTTAACAAACCAGAAATTTTGTCTACTTACCTCAAAATGGTCTCAGATGATTTTTAGATCAGGTTAATTGGTGCTTAATTATATGGAATAATGCAATCATTAATTATTTTTATTCTGTATAATTCTTTTTATCAAGTACAAAAATTTGAGCTCCCCAGGCCAGATTACATATTTTGTTTATTTGCTGAACCTAACAAATTGGGAAAAAATGTACATTTAAAAACATGAACTGTGGCAAAGGTTATAGCACATTTTCTATTTTATGTTTTGTTTATTTCCAGCATTCACTGAAATTTGCAGGGAGAAAATGTCCTATTAAAATGTGTTCTTTAAAAAGGCTGTGTATTACATCCACCACAAAATGTAATTTGACCATGGCTCCACTTTTGAATACAGATGCATGGTCCAGTAATGTAGCTCTACAAATAGTGACAGAGATGGAAGGGTTAGTTAGTTAGCACCCCACTACACACACATCACCCCGCAATAACACATATACACACAGCACCACGCATACGCGGGAACTGTTATTGTTCTCAATTTACACATTTTATTGTGTTTATTGAACCAAATTTACACACTTCACACGTTATATCCTCAGATCCTCTGGATCCGCAGGAATTCTCCATGTGTATGACACCTTTTATTCAAACTGTGTTTAGACCACACATTAAATAACTTGTAAACTTTGTTGCAGAGAAGACAAAAGCACAGAGAAGTATAAATACAGAATAATACAGAGAAGACAATCAGAATCAGAATCAGAAAACTTTATTTATCCTGGAGGAAATTGTTCAAAAAGCACTGTTTTTTGCACAAGCATGTATATGAGTATGTATCAGCTTAGACTGTGAGAAATGCCATAGCTATCCATGGCCTAGAATTCAAAGGAAGTAAAACAGTGTATCTCTCTCTGGGAGGATGGCCCTCCCCCTACACCCATTGCTCATGGTGTTGCTAGCCAACTGACATAACAGGATAAGAGCGTCAGCTAAATGCCGTAAATGTAAATGTAAATGTAAATAACAGAATTAGGAGTAAGTTTTCTCCTCCAGGAGTGTTGAGCTGTCCAGTATGTTGCATTAGCAGCCGTTTAAAAATGTGTGGTGGCACTAAACTTCTTTTTTGAAGGATGCATGTGCCAGCCGTAACCCTTCCACTGGTAGCATCATGTGACAGTGAGAGTGCTAGTTTGTGAATGGAATTAGAAATTTGTTGGGGCGAAACTGGCTAACTAGCAGTTGAGGTTTATATTTAGAGTAACGTGACAGTCGGCACAGGGAACACATGTTGCCCACAGGTTGGGATGCCTAAAAGTACACCCAGAAACACACACAGAGACATCAGGGAGAGAGTGCACAATGGAGACTTTATTAAAAAACGCATATCAGTGTCCAAAAAGCCTACATAAACCCACTATTACCACAGCCTGAAATCTCAACCCGGGTTCTCTTGGAATAGAACTTTAAAACCACCTGCTTAATATTGTTTAGATACCCTGCTGCAGACAAAACAGCCAGGTATGGACTCCACACGACTTCTGAGGGGTGTTCTGTAGTATCTGACAGACATTAGTAGAAGATCTTTTAAGTTTCGTGATGATGGATGTGAGTGACAGGAAGGTAGTAACTGAGGCAGCACACTAATGACTTCTTTGGCACAGAGATGATGGTGGTGGCTTTGTAGCACTCAGAGAGATATTGAAGATGTCTGTGAGAACATCTGCACATCCTCTGGGCACAAGCCCAGGAATGTCGTCTGGACTGGCAGCCTTCTGTGAATTGACTCTAAGGAGAGTTTTCCTTCACATCACATGGTAAGAGGACGTTTTTGTTGGGTGTGGAGTACATTTCCTTGCTGCTATGTTATTTTGTGCTTCAAACCAGGTGTAGAGGTGATTCATCTAGAAAGGAGGCCTCACCATCACAGGCATGTGGAGATGCTCTGTATTTGTTGATAGTACAGATGCCCTGCCACATGCACTAAAAGTGTCCTAAAAGTGATTGTCGATTTTCTGAACATGTGCACACTTCGCTGTTCTGATGTCCCAGGACAGGGTGGCTCATTGTTCTCAGGGTAGCCCCATCACCTGATCTGAATGGAGATCCACAGTCATCCACACCTTTTGGTTGGGGTATTTGGTGATGGTCTTGAAGATAGTAATGTCATCAGTGCATTTGCTGATGTTGCCAGTCACTGATGTCATTTACTCCTCCAGGTTGGTAGAGCCTGGTTGCAGCTTTCCGAAACATCTTCCAGCCAGTGTCCTCAAGAGACATTACTTCTGGGGGCCAGATCTTTGTCTGCTTCAGAACAAGACTGACAGACCTGATGAGTTGTCTTTATTCTGGGATAAGCATTGAAGAGGTGTGGTCTGAGTAGCCGAGGTGGTGGTGGGTTTTGGTATGCACTAGTGATGTGTGTGTAAACACAGTCCAGCACATTCACTGCAAAATCCACATTCTGATGGAATTTAGGGAGAACTGACTTTAGATGTGAATGGTTTAAATATCTGGTGACAAACAGTCTTCCTGGGTGTGAGTTTTGGAACTTATTGAAGGCTATATAAAATTCAGCCAGTGCATGAATAGCATTAGTGCTGGATGGAATGTACACTGCAACTGTAAGCACAGTTATAAATCCCTATGGTAAAAAAATAAAAAAATAAACAGTCCCTCTAACAGTAACAAATTCCAGCAGCAGTGAGCAGTAAATAGGGACCACATGCAAACACCCAGCTGTCCATGTGATTCATCAGACTAGGCCACCTTTTTCCAAAGATCCAGGGTCTAAAGCTCACATTTCTATTGTTAGCATTTTTAGCAGCGGACAGCCCCACACACCATATATATATAATTATATAACAATATATAATTACCATATATTACCCATATCTGGATTGCTGCCAGTTGGAAGAGAACTTACTTACACATATGAGTCTTAGCAGTGAAAACAACCTGTTTAATTCTTAGGGTTAAAAAAAAAAGGCTGGAAAATTGTCATGCAAAACTGAATTGGGACTAAACCACATAGATATTATAAGTAGACTTATAAAAAAAATTGCAATAAATATTAGCCCTTTACTAACAGAGGTGTAATACAATAAATATGGTACAATTATGTTTAATTATGAAGGCTAATGTTTTTGGAGAGGGTTTAAACAGACAAACTTAATTTTAGTTAGTAGTGCAGTCACTTTCACATAAAGTAACTTGTGAACATTTCTCAGAAAGAATCAAATAGAGTTGGTGTGCCACCAAAGAAAACAAAAAAGACATTCAAAGTCACACTGCCATAAAGGAAGACGTAACTGGCAATACTGATGTCTACTGGTTATCACCATGGTAATCTGCCTCCTGCCATCCCTATGGTGAAGACCCACAGAGACAGAACCTAACACACAGCTAGAGAGACACGCAAACATGCACACCCTACACTACAGATGGTTCACTGCGAGTGACACCTGTTCCCAGTGTCTGAGGCTGAGCCTCCTATCACTGCACAAGTTAATACAATTAAACACTGCCACTTGTGCATGTGTGCACATTCATGACTAACCTCCACAGCCCAAATGAAGCAAACATTGATTTTTAAACAAATAGTCAGCCATTGCATTACACTTTATCCACCCCTGCCCATCACACACATCATGTATTGGATCCAGAGACTTTTTTTCACTCTCCATATTTTGCCACCTGATCTGTTATCTTAACCTCCTCTGCCAACCAGCAGACAGCAATTTAGGCGCAGACACACACACACACACACACACACACACACACACGTACACATGCACAGCACACAGACGCACACACCAGATGCCAATTTCAAAAGAGACATCTTAATAGTGCTGTCAATGAATTAATTAGACGTGTTAATGAGCTAACGGCAGCTCTCTCTAAATTAAATTAATGCTGTAATGGGTCCAGACAGCGAGAATTAGCTTCAAGTCTTGAAAACCAATCTGAATTGTGTGTATGTGTGTGTGTGTGTGTGCGTGCGTGCGTGCGTGCGTGCGTGCGTGCGTGTGGGTGTTTTTTTTGTACATGTATGTGTATTTGATTTAGTAAATTTCCTGACTGAAAAATGTCCAGACTACCAGAAAAGAAGTTTTGTTTTAACTGGAAAGGACTGGTGTAAGTATTAATGTATTAAAATAAAAGTATTAATACTGCTATCAGAACAAATCCCTTTGATGATTCAAAAAGAAATTTGTTACATTAAAATCCTTTGAAAATGTATTTTCAATCTCAATATTTTACTCCTATATGACCACTTAAATGTTGCTGTTGAAAACATTTACATAATTTAAAAATGGCAGTTTGTCTTCATAGTATAAAATGTGGTGATTAACTGAACAAAAAAGTGCAACAAAATGAAATAAATAAAATGTTTGTATTTAACTTTTAATTGTATTTAATTGTATTGTATTTAACTTTTAACTATTACCTTTTAAAGTGTTTTTGATTCTTCTGTAAAGTAAATATTTGGGATGTTTTTGATACATCAATATAAATAATGAATTATTATTCATTATATGTTATACATAATACACGTAAACACATCCTCTACAGCAACGGTCACCAACCACCGGACCTCAGACCGGTATCGGTCCTTGAGTCATTTGGAACCGTGCCGCACAGAAAGACAGAATTTTATTGATTATCAGGGTCTTTATCAGACCACTCAAAATGTCTGATGTTGTGGGAGACAAAGTCAAATTGCATGTGTATGTCTGTATGTGCATGGTTGTTTGTGTAGTCCTGGGGTGTCCCTCTACTGGGAGCTTCCAACAGTCACAAACACCATCTGCTAACTACTGGATCACCTGCTAGCAAACATTTAACCAACACGCGCACATTCCTGCCTCTTGTGTAGTCAGGCAGCCTAAAGAAAGTATTTGAGACATCTGATGAATATGAAACATGACAAAACTAACTAGATAGCATTAAGCCTGCTCTTTAGACATACACGAACCAACACCATTTCAAAACTACTGTGGATAAACCTCTTTTTGTAAAAAGGATTTCTAGGGGCCTTCAAGTCATAGACAATTTAACTTTTGACAACTGTCAATATATAACCAAAAATATATGACCAATATATGTCCTTACGACTATATTTAACCTTATTTAACCTTAATATTATAGTTCTTAACTAGTACTGATGGTTTTCCACTCAACTGCATTGCTTACCTATAGACAGACAGATATAGAAAGCATTTCTGTATGTAGCATAGTCTATTCACTTGTGGTTACTTTCTTTCTGCAGATTTATTTTATTTCATTAGATATTATTTAGACTTATTTTATTTTATTTACAGTATTCTTGTGTCTCTCTGTGTCTTTTTGTTGTGGCAGTCTCCACATGATTCTCCAGGATCAATAAAGTGTTCTGATTCTGATTCTGATTTACGTCCATGATATAATCATTAGCACAAGACATAAGCAAGGTGCTAACCATAATGCAATAATACAACAACTAAATGCTAAGGTTTTAGAATGGTAAAATATACAAAAAGTTGCACTGCATATGAAGCATTCAAAACTTTATTTTCCTCACTGCTATCATTCACTTCAGAGAAAAGCTGGATACTGAGTATCTGAAGAACAAGCATTAGCCATCAAGTAGGTGCTTGAAAAGGAGGAGAATTCGAGGACATACATGGTGCTGGCTCCTTCAGTAAAATAATGTATGAAAATCCTTGTAAATGTACCACATCCACAAGCAGGCTTCTCATCTTTTCATGATCAGCAGCCTGCTGCTTGTTTCTTGTTAATTACTTGATCCCCGTTTTTGGCCCAGATACAAACAAACTGCAATAAGCACTGGGAACAAAAAACCCTTTGCATCGCTCCCTCGTGGAACCTATAAAAAGCAGCCCTTTCCAAAGGCAAAAAAAGCTGTGACGAAGCTCCGCCAGTTCAGAGGGTATAGAGAAGAATTTGCGACAATTAGGTTTTGTTCCTTCAGAACAAGGATAATATTAGTCACCCCACAGTTTTAAAGCGTTTCAGACTTTCATAAGGCCGCTTTAATGAGGTTAGTGCAACGTTAAGATTATTCAGCCCCTTGTTTGACAAGCTCCTCTTTTGCATATACATAAACAAATGGAAAGACATAGTGTAGCATCATTAGCATACAATTGCTATAAAGAAGCATTGTTTCTCAACCCTTTTAAAAGGAAAAGGAGGTAAAATCTCACTGAAAACAGCTTTTCAGCTCTTTTCTCTCGCTATTAAGGCTTTTCCTCCTGGGGACTGAACCATAATCCTTCGATTTCCAGTTGCTCTGAGAAAAAAAAAGACTCGCAGCGCAATATTTTGCAGGGGAAATGTTGACAATATGTGCCATGGTCAACAAATCTCTTACAAACCATTGAACACAGTTTTTTATTTTACTGCATGTTATTCAAATGTTTAAATCCATTAGCTACACCTCAACATTGCCTCGACAGCAGCGCATGCCAGTCTGGTCCAGGATGTTAGGCTTTATGGCCTACTTACACAGTCACTGCAGGAGTGAAATTGTACTGTCTGGAGAGTGTGGAAAAAGTAAATGTAACCGATACAAGTATTTGTGTTGCACAGAGGCACGCATAGCCTAAAATGACAAAGAATATCATTCTGAATGTTGAAATTTTGGATCTAGTACACGCACTTAAAGAGCATGGCTGTAAGTCCAAAATGATCAGCACGTTCCCTTACAGGCATCGTCACATTCATAAAGGCTAACGTGGGGGTGGGAGGATCACTAGCACGCACACACACACACACACACAGAACGGCAGGGCAAGCTCTTAAGAGGCATTTGAAATGGTAAGTTTCACGCTTGGAACATTGTATGAAAGGTAACAACAAAAGCATCAGTGAGGGAGGTCTGTTCAAAGACTGACAACTGAAAGGCAGCAAAGTGAGGTTTGTCTTTTAAATACCTGCAGTTGTGATGTTTGATTTGTATACTGGCTATACGTGTGTGTGTGTGTGTGTGTGTGTGTGTGTGTGTGTGTGTGTGTGTGTGTGTGTGTGTGTGTGTGTGTGTGT